>QJOB01000248.1:0-91756 GCA_004155035.1 Monosporascus sp. 5C6A
CCCCCCCCCCCCCCCCCATAACGCTGCCGTCCGTCATGTAGAACCCCTTCTACGCGGCGACGAGGTACGACGGCGGGCTGTGCCGGCTCCTACACCGGCTGGGGATCATGTGCCGAGGCGTACCACGCGCTGGCGGCGAGCCGCGGGCTCGCCGTGAGCGGCGGCAGCCCCGCGCGCCTCCTGGCGGACTGGTCCCGCGTGAACGCCGAGGTCGCCGCCTACGCGCTGGTCCCAGTCCCCGGCCTCGACGGCGGCAGCTACACGGCGGTGCCGGACGGGACGGCTAGCGACGCGCACATGCGGCAGGACGTCGCCGACCTCGAGGCCGTGCGCGGGGCTCGCGGAGAGCGAGCGGGGCCGGCCCTTGTGGGGGTACTGCCTGAGGATCCTTGAGGCGGGGATGCTGGAGCAGGAGGATACGCTCTGTTAAGTTCTACGGCCGCTGTGAGCTGGCAATCAGGTGGAAGCAGACTGGTGAGGAGTGGGGGATATGCATGGCGTTGGGAGTAGTTTGGAAGATTAGAGTGGAGGTTTAGGCATCACGAACAGGAGTTTGTTAACTTAAAGCTGATAACTGGTGTAAAAAAAAGGATTGGTAAGGAAAGGGAGAACAAGGTGTTAAAGTATTCTTAACTGAAGTCTGAATGAGGTCCTAGAATAGCTAGGGAGAGTTTGCGTATTCCTACGTGGAAATCTTGGGTTGGGGCTGGATGTAGTAAGGCTGACGAAGGAGTTCTGGGAATGGCCTCTGTGGAATCATTAATCGAAAGGCGCCTCGCATTTTTCAACATGTATCAATTAACTTGGTTTTGTCACGTATCCCCTGCAACACTCACTCCCACGACAATGCACGGCGATGGTATTGATTGTTCGTTCCGTAAACCGCATCGACCTGCGACGAGAGTCGAAGACTGCGGACTACCTACCGCGGCCAGCCAAGCCCCGGCTGCCATCGCTTTCATTAGCTCAAGTTATTCACTCCTCCTTGTCTCCGTCTACGCCATCTCGTTTGCGAGGCGTTTCCGTGGTAGATGGCGAGCTATCCTTTGCATATCCAGTGGCAACCACCCGCGGAGTACGGTACTTATTGCCCGCCACCGAAACCAAGACTCGAGATCAAAGCCCCAAAAAGCATCCACAACGCCGATATCTATGATGACTCGTAGGTAGCAATATCGTGCCTCTTATGTCGCTTCCGGTCCCCAAGAAGAAAAAGCAAGTAATCTTACAATGCCGAGGTTCGGTGGTGACGGCTACACGCTCACCCGGCTTATGCAGCCTCCACCTTGACCTTGGCCCTTAGTGAAGTGAGTTCGTCCTGCTTGGGCCAGGGTTAGTCTTAGTTCCATATATGTAATGCATGCTCCCAAGAAGCTTCCGCCCCAGAACGTACCTCAGCTTTCCGCTTGCCCAGCACCGGCTCCGGGGTGCTCCTCGCATACTTCGGCGCGCTGTGTTCGTCCTTCGTCGCCTCCTGGTGGCAACTGGCGTGGTATACCCGCTGGCCGACCTTGATAGCGTCCGGCCACACGAAGTCCTGGGCGTCGTCCAACCACCGCGTCTCGAACTTCTCCTGGCAGATCGGGCAGATACTATTCGCCAAGACCGGATCATCAGGGACGGGGATATACTGGACCTTGGGCGCTTTCGACGGCGCGGCTCCTGACGATGCGTCGCCGTCTTCTCCCTGGGCCACGTGGTCCTCGTCAATGGTCTCTCGAGTGTTGATCCAGTCCTATTCGATCAAATAAGCAAAGGTCCGTTCTGATGTGTATTGGGAAGAAACTCACCATTTTGTCGACGAGCCAGCTGCGGTGCTGCCCCCTCTTTTCAACCTCAGCGATACGCCGGTTGACCTTGAAATGCCAATCCATGTGCGCGGTCTTCTTCTTCTTACCCTCCTCGTCAGTCGTGAACCGTCGTCCACACTGACTGCACTGAGGACCCAGAGCCTCGAATAGAAACGGCAACAGATGAGGGCGGAACCTATTACTATGTTAGTCGAACCTTATTTTAGAGAATAATCACATGAGAGACATACTGTTTTAAGGATGAAGCCTTGAGCGTGATTTCGCTCGTCAGATTCTCTAGTGTCGGTGGCTGAGGATGTCCGGCGCCCGGGATCTGGCCGGGAATGGGTAGGGGGAAGGGAAGGGGTATAGACTGTGTAGTGCTCGGAACTGGCACCGCGCCGTTGGTTGACGGCGGTGGCGGAAGCATGCCAGCTTTTCTCAGCATGTCCATCAGCGACTTGGGATCAGTTTGTACGGGTGTAGCTGGCTTCTGAGGCTCAGCCCTTTGGGGGATTGGAGATCTGATCGCCACAGTCGCGGGTGGCGGTTGGGGGGTAGATATTTGGGGTGTTGCGGAAGTTCGTGCCATAAGAGCAGCCAGGGAGCCGGACCCAAACAGAGAGTCAAGTGAGATCTTTGGCGCCGCTGCGGGCGGAGGGGCTACTGCTACGGGTTGGGGCTGGGGTATAGGGGTAGAAGTTTGGGCGGGAGGAGCCCTTATTGTCACGGCAAGATCAGCAATTTGATTCTTAACAAGCACTAACTGATCCGGCGGCAGATTCTGCGTTTGAAGTATAGTTTGCAAATCCATGAGCGCCTTCAGCCTTGTCTGTAAACTAGGATCATGTGGGCTCTGTGCGATCTGAGCCTGAGAGGCTGCGATTAGTTTGTGGATATCACCATTCAGGGCCTCTATGCTAATTCCAGCTTGCGGTACGCCGTAGCCGCCAGACTGTGGTGGCTGAAAGGCAGTTGACGCGGCTGGAGGCTGGGGTGTCGATCTAGAGGGTGGCTGGTTCTAGCACACAGTTAGCCAGAGCACTTGTAGACAAGCTTCCAGATACTCACTGGGTAGGGTGAATAGTTCGTCATCGGTGGTGCCGGGTTGCCGTATGAGGCGCCATTTGCGGTCGGAATCGAGGGTTGACCAGGATGAGGAAGTCCGTTCGCCTGGGGAGGTCGTGTGGTGAGAGGCGTGGGTACGTCTCGGTGAGGCATTGCTTGTTGCATAGATCTTCCCTGGCCAAGGATCTGCTGACCTCGCGCGCGCTCCTGCTGTGCCTGCAGCGCATTGGTTCTCGCTTTTATGAGGGCATTCTCTATGGGACGGACCACCTCGGGAGGGAAGACAGGTCGAGGGTCGATGGAGCCCGGGATCGGCTCCTTCCACGTCTTCAGCATCTCGTCCATCTTCCTTCGGGTAGCATTATCCACTGATGCATACGCGTCCATGAAAGTCTGGTAGAGCTTCCGACCGAAGAACAGCGTGTATGGCGTACCAACGTTCTTAACTATGGAGTCGAGAACGTACAACGCTGGAAGTTTCTTCTGGGGTGCGGTCTAGAGGTGATGATCAGTAAAATATTCAGCTGCATATTTACCTCGTTTGTAGGAGACAATGGCGATGCGTCTGGTAATAGGCCGTCACGCCATAGTCTAGATATCGAAGAGGAACCTTGACCTACCCGTTTGACATGCTCCACGAGAGCCCCAGAGATGGCGAGCGCATGCTCAGTGTTTTCCCTAGCAATTACCGTCAAGTTCTGGATTTCATAACGCGAGTTGAACTGCATGTCCTCAAGCGCCTCCCGAAAATCCGCAGCGACATCCTCGGATTCAGTGTAAGACGACATGGTTGCTTAATTAGAGGCACACGACGTCCCGCGCCAGAGAGGAAAGAACTGGGGGGCTAAAGTAGCACCCTAAGATGTACGAAGTGTACGTGGTGAGGCGGGCGCTTTGTTGCGCACTTTTCTTTTTAAGGACAAATAGATGAATGACTTGCACTCTGGTCAAGAGAACAGCAGCGCCGAACGAGACCAAGGACGTCACAATGGCATAAGTTCCTCCCGCAATATCTTCACTCGAGCCAGATACGAAAAGAGAGAAAAGAATTCTGGATTCCGGACGACTGCCCCCAATAGCAACAGCTCGTCACCAGTCCAGTCCTCTTGTGTATGACGAGGCCTGGGGTCCTTCTCAATGCATTCTTCTTCGTCGGTCCCCTTCTATACCCTTAGGATCAGAAAACCGGACTCGCGCTTTGCGGAGTCTTCCTGCCCAAGCAACTACTGAGAATCAAGGATTCCGTGGGGACGTACGCGATGGGAACGGACTAGTATTTAAACGAATGGCGATGTAATTGTTGCTGAGAGGGACGGAGGGTTAAAACGCGAAATGGAAGACCCGTGGGTAGTTTCGTGACTGGACGGACACCTGTCTGAGGCTGGATCGGGGAAGACGTTGGGGAGCCGTAAGAAAACTTCAATGTTGGTTCAAAATTGATTTGTGTAAAAGTTGAGTACCAGAAGCAGAGCTGCTGTGTGTGAAGTGAGAAGTGATAAGATTAGCAGGCGTAGTGGTGACTAGAAAGTAAACGTACAGAAGAGTGGAGGAGGTTTGTTCTGATTGCTGCTTGCTGAGGTTGACGGAAAGAAGACGCCGCAACAGCCGCTACGTAGAGGTAGGTGGTACCTTGGTATGTGGCTGAAGGACGGGAACACTGTGGCACGTTCGATCCCTGATTCCCGATTCCCGATTCCGGGGGCTCTGTCACGTGGTTCGGGGGGCAATTATATGTGGTGACTGATAACTTGACCCAGTCCTCACGTTTGACTCACTGACGCGTTTGGTTTCACTTTCACTACGAATCTTTTCAGGCCATGACATGATGACGAATGAGTCGATTGACATTACTGAAGAACACAAGTCTCAAAAGCTAAATGCATAAGAAGGATCGCCGCTCCTAAACCAAAAGACGGGTATATCGCTGAATCCACCAACTCCTCCTCCTTTATGAACGCCTTATGCCCTTTTCAAATACTACATATGTATGTGGAAATTTTTCACCGGCCAGATCCTTCCTCGGTCAACAGGCTTAGTTAGATCTTATTCTCGTCGAAACGGTGGAGGTGGGAGGCTTCGCTGTAGATGCTGGACCGGTGGCCCCCGTGGATAGCGGGGTGGAGCGCGGTCGGCGGCCGCTGCACATGCGGGATGATGGGGCTGCTCCTGTCCTCGGCGACGGCGGGATAGGCGTCAGCGTCGCGCTCGACATCGTTGGCTATGGGGCGGCTGATCGACGGCTTGAAGTTCTTGGTGAACCGCCACATGCTCTTGGTCTTCTCCTGCCGAACCGAGTTGCTCCTTTGGCTGTAGCTATCCCCGTAGTGGAACTTGTCAGCAATTGTCGTCGCGCCCTTGCCGCGGACCTCACGGGCGCTGAATCCTTCCGCTCGGTTGCTGTAGAGTAGCGAGGCGAGCATGTTGATGGTGCCGAAGGCGATGGCCAAGCAACCGGAGGCGGCGACGATCCGCCAGACCGGGACGCCGATGGTCTTCTTCGTATACGGCTCGTTGGTGAGGGCGCCGAGGGTATGACAGCCCATGAGGAACATGGCAAGACCGAGCCACGTGAAACCGTGACCCGGGCTGAAGACTGGCCAAGTCTTGTTGATCCATTCCTTCCACCTTCCGAAAGGCAGCTCGGTCCAAATGAGAAGGATGCAGATGCAGACGATGAAGAAGAGGTTGATATCAGTAAAGAACTGGAAGGCGTTGGGCATCTTCGCGAAAATCATCATCAGGAAGCAGGAAGCAGCGGTCGCGGTGAGGATGAAGATGTTGATCGCCCGAATTCCGTTGAGGACTATATAGCCGGAGCCCTGAAAGGCCGTACTGTTCTTGAAGTCGAACATGTTCATTGACTTGCTTATGTTCAGTGTTGTGTTTCTGTTGGCATAAGCGTTAGCTACCGGAGGTCTTGCCATCTGAAGAGACTTCGGCACAAACCTTGTGGACTGCCTGCAGCTGAATCGGGTGTCTAGATTTTTCTTTTTTGTCGACAATAGGGATCTGGCTGGCAGACCTGAATGGATCTTCACAGAAGGTCGCTGAAGAAAGGGTAGCAAGTGAAGGTGGTATAATGTGGAAACTGAAGGACAGAAGTAGAGGCTCGAATTGTGCGAAGATAGCCGAGGTCGGTTTATATGAAATGGATAGGGGAATAAGGTAAAAGAAAGTGTACGAATAGTTTTTGTCCGTCAAGGACAATTAATCGCCTCTTTGTCAAAAGTCGTGAACAATGATGAGTGTTAGTGCACAGGCGGGTTTGAATCTTTTAATAGGACGTGAAAAAGAAGCGATTGTGTTACGGACAGTGATTATAGGAGACAATGGGAAATGAAAGTCCGCTCCGGAGGCGTTCCCAATGCCTTTGCACTAACCACACGCTTCCTACATTGAGAACCAATGAATTTACCCGACTTTGAGCAGTCTCAAGCCTGATGAGGCCCGACTGGCTCTATCGAAAGGAGCGAAGAGCGTCTGAAGCCATTGCGGTAGCAGAACGCGTGGGTCTGATTGAGGTCGACTCAGGGTCGCAGGATCTTGGCAGGGTTGTCCTGTCTGCTTGCTCCCCGATATACAATACTGACTGAACTTAGATGATTAGCTGGCAACTATAGTATCTAATGTCCTAATATGCATTTATTGTATGACCGCTTTGACAGGGAGCGATCCTACCCCACCCTCTGCCGCCATTGGCAAAACATGGGGATGTCTGGCGCACGAGCAAGACACGATAGCCATTAACTGCAGCTTCTTCCCGTCGAATGAGCAAGGAGATTTGTCTTGCAGCCAATCAGGAGTATTTTGAGATTGTGTTGTTGATTGGGCTGCGATTGGCTCTCGAGTCACCCGCTTGGTTTCACTTCCCTTTTAGGCAATTCCTCTCCTATCCACTCTTTATTCTATCAACCGCTCAGAGCAAGACAATGATAGCAACATCTGGACCCACCTGGAATGATTTATTAGGAATCCAAGTCTTCTTTTTTCAGAGCTTATCTGAGCTGCATTGAACTCTGTGAAATAGGTCTTGTTGAAGACCTGTCGTCTGCAGTATGTAGAGACCTAAGTGAAACAAAGAGCCAAAGGCAGTTCAAGAACAAACCTCCAAATCCTCTTGGCCCAGGGAATTGCTTCTCCGTTGGAGTTACCCCTTCCGATTCACCAGAATGTCTCAGCGGATTCCTATGTGGTGAGGTGATAGTACCGTGCGTCTAAGTGAGCAGCCTGCAGTCTTTGTTGGAGAGCGTTGGACCTTCGGGGAAGCTGCATCTTGAAGATCGTCAGATAACGTTAAGTCAATATGTGGTTCCCTTTCGGATGAAAATCAACTGCAACGTACATAAGAATACCCACAAGCGCCCCATGAGTCGAATCAGTTCTGGCTGCAAAAAAGTATTAAGAAGAGGCCGGCGTCTAAGTTGATTGGCCAAGTGAACCCCACACTTTCCATCCACGCCTGAGAGGTTCCAGATGCCTTCAGAAACTCTCGGTCTGACAGTTAACATTTTCAGGGACGGAACCGGGGCGGCGGCTAGACTAGCACCGCCTCACCGACCAACCGATTCTATTTAACCTCGCCCAAGGAGAAACAAAGCGAAACCACCCTCCCCTAAACCCGGCACATCTTAATCAATCGCTTAACCCACCGCCAGTGAGCCTCTTCGAGGTTCCGCCACTTGACCGTTTCCCATACAGGTCTCATAATACCTACGTGACTAATAAGCGCCTCCCTTCTTACATTCCTCCATCCCTGCCTGCACAAGCGACAAGCGCAGCTGTAAGGTCTATCTAAAGATGGCCCGCGGCAACCAGCGCGAGAAGGCGCGTGAGAAGAACCTCAAGGCCCAAGCGGCCCAGGTAAGCGACCACGCACACACACGGAAGCAGCGTCAGCATCACATCGTCTTCTCCGTCCCCGGTGCTGGACAGACGGGATGGGTGGAAAGCCAGCGCTTTCAATCCGCCCCCCGTAGCCGGGGACTATCTTCTGATGATGGAATTAAGTATGGCCGAATAACGTGAGACTGACCATTGCGATTCGGGTACAGAAGTCGAAGAACACCAAGAGCGGCTCGGAGATGCAGCGTGACAAGGAGGCCGCTGCGGAAAAGATGCGCCAGAAGCAGGCTGCCGGTAAGCATATTCAGCAGCACCTTCTGCTCTTCTTCCCAGCGTTGGAAAGCCTTTACCTTTGGTGGACTAACACGCCCCTTCTTTCGCAGCCGATGCACGGAAGGCCCAGGCGGCCCAGAAGAAGTGAACCTTGCCCCGACGACACACACACCAACGACGACCGAGCCGGACTGGCGGACGGGACGGGACGAACGGGAGATGTGTGTGTATGTCTTGGGTAGACAGGATACGAACAATTGGACGCGAAACGACATGACGAAGAAGCGGAAGCGCATAGCATAGCATAGGATGGATGCATCAGTCTCTCCTTCCAGCGAAGTCGCGAGGAGCAGAGCGAATGGCGTATATCGGCGTGCTGGGCAAAGAAGGGTGGGAATGCCTTCTTCTTTAATCAATCTATTACCACATTTACACATAAGTGCTTTCCCCCTGGAACCTCAGCGGTGGCGGGATCTCTCCCCTGATGATTTTGTCTCCCGTGATCCGGCATAGATAGGGAGTGGGAGAAGAGCGTGTGTTTGTCCGGTGCTTTTATACGGAGATGGGGGTATCGTTCCTGGTGTTGAAGACCTAATTAACCCTCCCGGTGCAGAGCCGTACTTTTAGCCCGTGGACAATCAATCTAGCCCCCCTCTGCCCAAGCTCTGCTTTTGCACGACATACACAACCGGCTCTTGGCTTTTGAGTTTAAGATCGCTGGCAGGAGCCTGGTCAACAACCTCGAACAGTGTAGACTTCGAGAACCCAATGGGATCATTAAGCCTAAAGTCGAATCGTGTACGCTCGAGTCGAAGTGGCCCTTACCCTGATGGATTCCGCCGAAAGGAAATCGGCAAGTCGAGGTCCATCCTCACACATCCAGGGCTATACCTGACACCACGGATCACAAGACGCAAACTCAAAAGAACGCAGGAACATGTTTTTGATGCAAGATCCACTTCATTACTTTAAATAAATAACCCCTATCCAGAAATAATACGATCCAGTCATATCTAGACCCCATGCCGGCGAACAAAGGCATCCCATCCCTCAACGTGGCATCAGGAAACAGAAAAGCGATCTCTTTTAAAGAAAATAAATTTACACAAACGACTCGCCCAATATGGTATCATCATCTATGCCCGAGAGGGCTCCGGCCTGGACGGAAAGTAAGTCCGCCCCGGCTCCCGTTGCCCTCGTCATTCTATGGATCGTGTCGTGTCGTCGTTTGCTATTTTACATAGCCTCCATCATGCTCCTGGGGAGACCACCTGTTCGAGGGTTCTCGTTAGCCTCTTACATCCGTGGCAAGAAGGGACTATGCTACTCACCAGCGAAGCCGCCGAAGTTGTTGACGCCTTGTGCTTCCATGGCGGGGAAATTGCCGGTGGTGCAGGTGACGGCACACATGCAGACGCCGGCCTCCATGGTGCCGGTGGCGGACTCGTAGATGCCCGAGGAGACCTGGGTGGGCGCGTCGCCGCCCGCCGTCGGCGTGGGCTCGGCAGGGGCCTCTGTGGCGGCGGGAGCCGACGTGGCTGCGGGAGCCGACGACGCGCTGCTGCCGCTGTCGCCGCCCGTAAGCCCGCTGTCCTTGCCCGTGCCCTTCTGCTCGATAGCCTTGGACTGGAATATGGCGTGCGACTTCTCGGCTGTCGGGTTGATGGAGAACACCATGCCCGAGCCGCAGTGGTTGCCGGTCTTGCAGTAAAACCCTGTGATCGCGCGCACTCTTGTTAGCCAACAGCAACGTTCCAATGGTCCGGCAAGTATATCATCTACGGGATCAACTTACAGAGGGGCTCCGTGGTCATGACTTGCATGGCGACCTTGGGGGGTGGGACAATGGTGTTGTTGGGATTGGGCTGGGTGCCGGTGTCTATGCCGCCCTCGAGAGGATCGCAGGGCGTGTTGAAGCTGGACTGGGTGGCGGTGTGCATCTGGCTCATGAAGGTGAAGACGACCATGTCGCCGACGTTGGCCTTGATCTCGGACGGGGTGAATACCAAGCCCGCCTCGCCGCCGACAAGGACGGTGTGCTCGGGCGGGGGCGCCGCCGAGGTAGGCGAAGCCGTCGCCGTCGCCTCGTGCCCGGCGCCCTCCGTCACTGTCTGGGTCACGACAATCTTCTCGTGGATAGTGGTCGTTGCGGCGCCCTCTCCTCCGGGATTGGCCCAGATGACGATGACTTGCGTCGCGCCCTTGACGATGTTCTCCAAGCCGCCGAGCTTATCGCCGGAGGCGGGCCCCCCCTCCACCATCTCCGCGTCCTTCAGGTGCCCGTCTCTCTTGGTCGGCGGGTAGACGTTGCGGATAGACTTGGCGAGCGCCATGGGGGCGACTGCCATCGAGAGAACCGTCGAGTACTTCATGATGACTGGTGATGATGAGGTATTACTAGATGATTAAGGGGGGCTAAGTAGTAGGTGAAGAGAATCCCTTTTCTATCTTTCTGCTCTCGCTGAGAACTAAGTATGCCTTTTTCGAATAAACTGCGCGATGGAAGCTCTGAATGGCGAGGCCCTGCTCGTTGGTGAAGGACGAAATGAATGGAGGAAAATCGAGAACGAAAGAAAATGAGTGTGCTGGACACAACAAGCCTGATGGATGGAACGGTAGATGAGAGAGAAACAACAAACCTTTCCCGGGCTTCATCGAGGGAACGCTCGCGGCTTAAATCAAAGCCCAAATCCCATTTGCTTACTGGCGGAAGGGTCTCGGCAACCTCGCCTCTCCCTTGATCAGGGGCTGGTGTCGAAACCTTACCAAGATCTCGCGCCTAACGATCTCTAAGCGGTTTCTACACCGGCGCTAGGACGTTCCGTCGTGTCTAATACTTGAAGAGGCAACGCCTGGCCTGCTATGGTTGACCCACGCGGTAATGATTGGGGATGCTCGGGGCTTTGACATCTGAAGCAATGTATGGGGTTTAGGTCAGGGGGCGGATGTGACAGCTTCGTCTCGGGTTGCGTTTGGGGCCGTCGCTAAAGCCAGAACTCCGACCCTCAAGTCGACAGGGGTGCACATGTAGTACAGCCCGTAAACCTCCCCCGCTGCTGCACCTCATGGTTGTGAACATCGTCATAGTAAGACTATGTCCTGAAGTAGAGCCTCAACCGATCCCATTGCCACGCTCACTCACTCAGCCTGTATAGTCAACGTTTTGACGGGTTTTGAATTGCGACGTTGACAAGTTCTGTTCTGCTGGCGGAGTGTGCACGTGGCTGGCTCCGGGGGTGCTACAGAGGCTGATCAGACTTCCGAAACCTTATTTGTCCCCCAAGCCCCCTTAGGCTTGGCTCTGGAGAATGATGAACTAAAGGAATTACAGTACGTAGAACATCCCATCCCGACAAGAATCAAATTTCCTCGAGGCGTGTCGACATGCATATTAACTTTTTAGCGTCTTAGGCCTATATCTGGCTGCACTAGTCATAACACTCCTAGAACTAAACAAGGATATCCAATGAGAAAACCTTCGCTTAGACTGAGCCAGAATATCGTCTAACTGGACGGGCGAGGGCTAGCATAATAGTAGAGAGCAACAGCATGTCCTTTATGTTAGTGCACTCTTTTTTACGTATCTAGTCATCAACCGCTTCTTAAGGCGGATGTCATTAGCCGGCCCCCTAATAATGAAGCGGGCGGTTGAGGCTGAGGACGACTTCGAAAGACACCGGAACTGCTATGAATAATACATAGGTGAATACGTACGTCGTCAACGACATCGTGGGTATAGACGTCTTGTAGGACCCTGGGATCCATGCTAGGGGGATGCGGGGGGTCTCTGTAATTACCAATCTCATCCGGGGCAGGAATGGGATTCAGCCTCAAGCGCCGTAGAGTCAATTTCGAGGCTGATTGTAGCGCTTGTCCTTATTCACGCTATTACTTCCGGAAACGTTTCAACTGGCGCTTGGGTTCTGGGTTGAAACAATTTTTGGAAGAGGGAAGGTATGTTTGGTTGGTGACAGTGTACCATGTAGTAATTCCTATTAGTGTGACTGATTATGGTTGTTTCGTCCCGTAAATGGACGATAGATAGGGAGACCCCACAAAAATTATCAGCTGATGATATTCATGAAGGTTGCGATCGCACCGGGATGCGTACTTGGCCGCTTGGCAAAATCCACTGAACTAGCTAACTTCTCGCTGGAATATTTCGTCCTGACTAGGACTGACACCCGCCCTGTCACACTGATGAAGACTGGGAGACCGACTTGGTAATTGTGCACGATGCAACACGGAACTGTCGCAGATCCTGCATGGGTGGGCCATCCGATGTGACCGACTTCGATTCCCATCCGATTGCCCAGCCTCACAAACGAAACCACTAGTTCTTCAATTATCTCTGCCCAGGCTCTGCATTGTGTGGCTTATCGCGTTGGCCTTCGTAATATCCTGTATAGTACCCCGCATAATACCAGGACATCAACAGCTTCTTGAGACCTTCATCTCGCACTGCATCCCTGTTAGTGAGGTCTCCAATCTCCGACCCGGCTACATCTCGGCCGTCACTATATCACCATTGTGTTATGAAAGAGCAAACAACGACTTACCCGTTCCAAGAAGGCCAGACGGAAGAGGCGCGGAACCTGCAGCAGGCGGATGGCTGTGCTGGATATCCCGAATGCCGTTCTCAGTTTTCACTTCCTGTGTCCAATCGTTAGCTTCTTATATGAACTTATGAGCAGTCTTCTTCGTCTACTAGGATTCGGAGGCAAGCGGAAGCGGAAGCGGAAGCGGGTTCAGACTGACCATGTCCTCTCTCCTCTGACGAGGGTACTCCTTGAAGTCAGGGGCGTCTGGCTGCTGGGGTTCACGCGCTGTCTCGTCCTTGGCATCCGAACTGCTCCTGTGATGATCGTCAGATCAGCATCCTAAATGATGACTAGAAGCGAGAGGATGCTTGGGAATGCGGACTCTTGGTTGATGAGGTCGTTGACGTTTCCTCCCTTGATGTGTATGCTGTGGTATTTCTAGTAGCCACTTAGTGAATGTGCCGTATATGCGTGTGCTCGACTGTACACCTACTTTGTATTCCTCTAGAGCTTCATTCCACGAGTCGACGAGCGCGGAATCATCCCAGATCTCTTCATGTGTCAAGTTATTTTCATTGGGGGCCATGCTGACGACTGGCGACGGAGGCAATGGGAAGCTGTGAAGACTGGTCGTTGGAAGTTAAGTCCAAAGCCTTTCTGCTTTGGGCAAGGGAACGTTACGGTGCAATTCGATATGCAACCACGACCGCCTGCAGCTAGCAAAACTACAGGCAATCTACTTCGATCCTGAACTTGAAGTCAAAAGAGCATATCAACGTCCGAGAGCATTTTGGTGTTGCTGGGGCTAATTTAAGTTGGTCTCCGTATAAGCATTTACTGTGGAGTTTTGCAAAGGAGAGCATAAATCCAGACAAGACGAAGACGGCGAAGAGCCTCCATACATAGTAGAAGTGACATATGGGGATTGTGCAGATAGCAATTCTAGGGGTCAAGGCTAGTCCTGAACTTCATAATCTTAGGGGACTCTCTTACGTGAAAAATCAAATGCACCGTCAAATAATATTGGTCCACAGCAAATGCGTTGACGTTACCCAAGTTCAGGTTCCCCGGAATGCTATCTTTTCGAGGTACGTGTTGGCAAAGACAGCTTTAACTTTAGGGACCGCGAAGTTAGATAAGCAGATAAGCCATTGTGGGTGGGTCTTGCATGCTGCCCCAGTAAAAAGTTTCTGAACGTCAAATTGAGATCCCCGTAGCGTCTGCAATGGCAATTCTAATATCTGGAAGTTTACTCGAGATATATCTTTCGTAATGGCGCCAGAACTTAGGACAAGGAAGCCCAAGGGTAACTAAGCATACCTAGATCGTACGCAACAAATACGTATGCTTACAATTCTCGCAGCCTCGGTCGACAGTACTGCAAAGCCAGCGCCCAAGGGAAGGACGGGAACTTCTACTACGAAGCGGAAAGGTCAGTAGTTCGAGAACTTCCTCGAGTTTCCTGCGCTGAACATAAATACTTTTAGCCGCCGACGATGCGAGCCCTGTGGTGGCGAAGAAACCCAAGCCCGTGAAGGAAACCCAGGCTAAAACGCCCACGGAATCGAAGAACGGTCTACTACCGTCGAAGAAGTCAACAGTCCCGAAATCTACTAAGCCGACCAAGGAGACGAAGATCGACGCCCGTAGCGAAGACAATGAGGAGCCAGAAGCCGTGCTAGCTGATGATGACCACCCCTTTTCAGACGACGAGGATGATGAGACCAAGACTCTCGCAGAGGCGGTTGACAGCGACGAAGAGGATGGCGCGGCAGTCGCTGAGTCCGATGCCCTTTTCAAGCCAGGCCAAGATGTGGGCAAGGCTCCCAAGCCTTCGAAGGCATCCGAGGAGGCTACCGCTGCGTCCAACGGTGAGACCGGGGTCCTATATGTTGGGCGCATTCCTCACGGTTTCTATGAACACGAGATGTAGGTCACTGCCGGATTATCTTATGCTTCGTGGATCCTGTTGCAGGTACAGCGTGCTTTTGGGGGTTTCTTAAGGGTGTTTATGCCTTGGGACGATATATAGGGAGCAGCTGATTGCCCCCGCATCTATCCAAAGAGGGTACTGACCTAGCTTACCGCAGGAGACAATATTTCTCACAATTCGGCAATATCCTTCGGCTTCGGCTTTCGAGAAGCAAACGTACCGGTGCTTCGAAGCACTTTGCATTCCTAGAGTTTGAGGATGCTGCTGTTGCAGAAGTGGTTCAGAAAACAATGGTATGCACTTTTGAACCCCCAGGGAGAGGTGATTGACGGCTAAATTTATCTAGGATAATTACCTTCTGTTTGGCCATGTACTTAAGTAAGTTGATCTCTTGTTTTCATCTCCCCTTTAGAATCGCTATGTCTTTTAGGCACTAGGTGCTTTATACGTATTAGCGACAGTGGCTGACTACTTGCGTTTAGGTGCAAGATAGTGCCCAAATCGCAGATCCATGAGAATCTATGGAAGGGAGCCAACAAACGGTTCAAGAAAGTTCCAGGCAACAAGATCGCAAGCAATACGCTGAAGAAGCCGTTGACTGAATTGGGATGGTCGGAGAGAATATCAAGAGAAGAGAGGAGGCGCAGATCAAGAGCACAGAAGCTGCTGGAAATGGGATACGAGTTCGAAGCTCCAGAACTCAAGGGGCCCACAGATGCGTTGAAAAATCGGGCGGCACTCGAAGGAGCAGACGATAAGGAACCACAGGCCATTGAGGCGCCACCGCCCGACACAACCGCCACTGCTGAAGCGGAAACGGCTGCTGCTGAGCCCGAAGATGCCAACGGTGATCACGCAGTCAGGAAGTTAACCCAGAATAACAAGCAGGATGGGCCCAAGCTTACTGGCAAGAAGGCCAAGAAGCCTTCAAAAGCCAAGAAGGCGAAGGCATAGGCGGTGAACTTGGGCACTTGGGACGATTCATGATGAATGCAGTATCTTCAATTCTTCCAACAGAGTCAGATGGTCGTATATCCGCATGATACATCCGTAATATAGGGCGAGCCTGTTATTTCTCTAAATTACCGACTACCTGATTCCTTGCGATTATGGTTAATCATGTATGCGCATAGCGAACCTGCTGCACCTATAAGACGTAACGAGTCAGGCAAGCAACAGGATTATAAAAGGCAATAATCGCTCTGCTTCGGCCGGAGTGTGAATCAGCCAGTTAAAAACCCACATATAAAAATGGGCAGGGCAGCTTCTAAGGTTTCTGAACCTCCAAGTCCAGCGAAGGGTAAATATGTGTGGGAGAGAAGGAAGAGTTTGCCATGCCATGGGCGTATCCAAATTCTTTGGACCCGTCAGCCGTTCCCCAGTCTCTCTCTTGTGACTGGCCCACCAGATACCTGGCTTTAGACTTATACAGGCTTCTCAGTTCCTGTAGCCTAACAAGGCGTGCATAATATGGATGCCACGACTCGGGATATTGGTCTAGGCAGTTGCAATGAAATGAACAAGAGTAACGTCCATGGGCTAGAAAAGCTACTGGCAAGTTGAGAATCGGAAGTAGGATTCACAAGTGGCAGCTTTGGGGATGTCGGGTCTATCTATGCTATGTCCTTGTATGTATACTGCCCTGGCTGGGGTGCTGGAAACCCAGGACTTAGGGCCATGAGTCAGGGCCAAGAGCGCCCCGCCCAGCCCGCCATGGTCGTTGTCTAACTGGCCAGGCAGCACATGCAGGTCCAATAAGGTAATGTTGTGGGGGGGTACTCTGCTGAGCAAGCTAGAACCATTCCCTAGGAAGCAACCTCGTTCCGTAGCGACGTCGTTGAGTGTCGAATGTCGAATGTGTGTGTAGACTTGCATAGTTCCAGACGAATATCCTGTTGCAAAAATCGATATAACCGGATGCCTCTCGGCGCCCCCAGATACGATCTGAAGCGGCGTTTAGAGGTCGGGTGCATGGATCCTCTGCTACTCGCCGCGCCAATTGAGACAGCAAAATTATATCACTTCGTAGCCAAGTCCGAATAGCAGGTGCGGATTAGGTCGAGGCAGCAGCGATGATGGCACGCTAAAGGGACGCGACATCCTGTTCTTTGGAGTGGTATTAAGTTTCCTTTTCCTTATAAGAGCATACCTCAGTTAAATTATTGCAAACAACTATCCTTCAAAGCATTTCTGCCCGATCACGTATATGGAATAAAGTACGTTAGGTACCGTGAAAAGGAACAGAAGGAAAACAAATTAAAGAAACGAGGAAAAAGAAAAAAAAAATTGGTAGCTTCTCTTTGATTGAGCGTGTCATCCTTAGTGCAGGGCTGGGAGAATGGTTAGTATTTTGCATTGCTCGGTCATGGACTCGAACGGTTTAGGTTTACTTACGCCATGCTAATCTTCTCTGTATCGTTTCAAATTGACCAAATGCCCGAAGGCAAAATTTTAGAACGAAAAATTGGTATATAAGCTGAACAAAAGCGGAGTACGAAGATACCTCATTAAGCATGGCGGGGTGGGTTCCTTCAACTGGAGCGGACCCTTGCTACCTGGGGTTAAAAAGATGAACCCATAAGGTACGCACGGGCCGCGTAACGGATATCGAGTTGCTTCCTTACTTGGGCGCTAGCGTCTGTCCCAATCGGGAAATCGATTATAGCGAAGAGTTGGACGACATAATAACACCACATTGCATGGTATATCAGTCAATTGATTTGATCCGTTCTTCTTGCCATACTGTAATTATCTATTCACATAACACATATGCATACGAGAAATCGGGTAGAACGGCAGCTTTTTGTATTATTCACCCTTCAAAGCTGTAGAGCTCGGCATAGAGGCGCGGAATACTTCCCAACTTGCTCACCATGAGTCCACAAGACCCAGCCCAGCAAACGAGTACAGGTTCGTTGCTGAGTCTTCGCTTCCGTTGGGATCTAGATGTTGCTGTATTGCTCTCTAGAGAAGGATGCTGACCCCTAGGATCTAGCTGCAAAGAAGAAAAATAACAAGAAGAAGAAGGCCGCCGCTAAGAAGGCTGCCGAAGAAGACGGGAAGCCACTAGACGCAACGCAAGACGGAGAGGGAAGAGTAGAAGATGACGGGAACCAATCCGATGACCCAGACACTGCCGCAGCGGTATTTACACTACTTCTCTTGCGCGAAGGCACGCAACAGCTGACTCGGCCTACAGGATGTACCCGAGAAACCTGCGAATGGCCATGCCGTACCGCCAGCGACTAACGGAAACCCCGCCGCGCAGTCCAGTTCCGGAGCGGTCGACGGCAGAGAAGATGCGACCAGAGAAACGCCGGATACGAGTGCTAGATTAGAGGCCATGTCGCGAGAAAGAGAGGCTCTACGAGCGGAGGTGGAGCAGCTACGGAGGCAACTGGAAAGCATACAGGAAGGCCACACGCAGGAGACGACACAGCTCAGGTCGGAACTGGAAGAGAGCGAAGCTGCGAAGGAGCAGGCACAGGAGCAGTACCAGACACTGCTCGAAAGGGTAGAAAAAATCAAGGAAACGGTCGGGAGCAGGCTGGCGAGGGGCAAGGAAGAGTTGGAAGAAGCAAATGAACGTATCGAAGAGCTGGAAAGCCAAAACGAGGAGTTGCAGAAGGGCACGCAAGGCTACCAGGACGAGATCGAGAAGCTAAAGACGGAGCTGGCAGATGCCACAAGGGAGCTGTCGAGTTTGCGGAGCCGGAATAATCTATCACAGCACAATTCCCTGAAAGAGAAGGAAGACATGGCCCGTCAGATACAGCACCTCAGAGAAGAAGCAGAGGCAGCAAAGGATGCAATGGGCGACTGGGAGGTCCTTGCCATGGAGGAACGGTCCATCCGAGAGAGCCTGGCCGAAAAGGCCGCGGCGCTCGAGGAGCAGGTCTCCGGGCTCCGGGAGAGCTACGAGAGAGCGGCCTCGGAACGGGACAGCCAAGCCCAGGCGGTGGACAGCCTACAGCGGGCCCTGCAGGAGATCCAGGAAGCCCGCAAGAAGGAGCTGAGGGAGATGGTCGAGACGTCGGAGGAGCAGCTCCAGGCGCTGAAGAAGCTTGTCGCGGAAGCCGACGCGAGGGCCTCCGCGGCCGAGGCGGCCAAGGAGTCGCTGCAGAAGGAGCTCGAGCGCACGGCGCCCTTCGAGAAGGAGGTCAAGGAGAAGAACCTGCTCATCGGGAAGCTCAGACATGAGGCCATCGTCCTCAACGATCACCTCACCAAGGCTCTGCGGTATCTGAAGAAGACGAAACCGGAGGAGAGCATCGATAGGTCAGTTTATTTATACTCCGGCTACCACCTACTACATGTAGCCTCCTAACCCACCCCCTGCTACCTGTTCCCATCCATCCCACTGGCCATACTTTCCTCTCCCTTGAGCTCTGGCCCGCCCACTAACAAGCGCACGCCGCGGAAACAGACAAATAGTGACGAACCACTTCCTGCAGTTCCTGTCGCTCGACCGGTCGGACCCCAAGAAGTTCCAGATCTTGCAGATCATCGCGGGCCTGCTGGGATGGACGGACGAGCAACGCGAACGGGCTGGGCTCGCGCGCCCCGGCGCTTCGTCCTCGGGCGGCGGCGGTAACCTGCGCCTGCCGGCGTCGCCCTTCCACCGCACCCCGAGCACGCCCCCCCTCAGCGCCGAGTTCTTCTCAGACAGGACGCCCGCGTCCGCCGGGGGCGCCGGCCGTGAATCCCTGGCCGACCTCTGGGCCGGGTTCCTCGAGCGCAGCGTCGAGGAGGCCGGCGGCGGCGCGCCCGACTCTCGCAAGGGTAGCATGAGCAGTACGGCCACAGGACATACGAAGTCGGATACCAGGAGTGGTTAGTCTAAGGCCGAGCCGTATGCCTGTGGTCGAAGCATGACTATCCGGGAGAAGGCGCGATTCATTGAGAGGTGTCCTTCTTCCCCTATTCCCGCGCGCAGAACCGCGGTCCTTATGTCGTCTGTAGAGCGTAATAGCCACGGTTAATGCTGCTGGGATGTTGCATCGAAGAGAAGGGGCCTATACCGGTCTAGCCACCGCGTTTACGAAGGAATTCAAGAGTCAAGGAAAGCAAAGAGGGAGGGCAGGACGACGAAAGCCAGCATCTATATCATATCATATCATACCGTATCCGAGGCGTTGCAAGGATAACCACCTAGGTTGGGATACGGCGTTTGGTCGCGGTGGGGAAGGGGGGAGGGGAATTCCGGAAACCCAGCTAACTGAACTGCGCGTAAGACGAGAGCTGGCTGTAGGGCTAGTTACTCTACCTACGCGGTTTAACAAGACGGCGTTGGGGATTGTCGAAATAAGTAAAGCTTTCGCCCTTCGCCTTCCCTGCGTTTTCGTCTTCGGCTGCGTAGGTACTTAGATGGGTGAGTAATGTTTCGAGACCTCGTACCTGTAGCGGTCTAAGGCCTTGTCGTTACCGTGTACGTATACATGGATGGCATGGCGTAGACAGAGTATCCAGGTGCAAAATCTTAGACACTGGGAGGTTGTAACGCTCTAGCGTAGACTCGCCTGCTCTTCTCACGGATTGACAGCTGTACTATGGGCATAATCAAATCAAATCCGTATGTGCAACATCTCAACCCCCGACTCCCTTTGCCCGTATGCCCTCCGCCGGCGGCCATCAGGCGAGACGGTCCGTCTCGTGCCCTCGTCCCTCTCCGACAGCACCCGTTCCAGTTCCTCCTGCACCCCCGCCCACACCGGCAATCTCGGCCCTCGGAAGCATGGCCTCCACGTAGGCGTCGGCGTCGCGCTCGATCTCCTGAATGCGGATGCGGTTGGCGAGGGCGTCGTTGACGCCCTCGACAACCTCGCGCTCCTCCATGGCGGCGCGCACGACGGCGCCCTCGCGCGCCCAGTACTCGGCGGCGCCGCGGCGGAGGGCCTCGTCGCGCACCGCCGTGTTGCGCACCACGCCCACGACGCTGAGCCGCGCCTTGACGGCCGCCAGGAGCCGAGCCGCGCCCTCCACGCGCTCCGCGGGGCTGGGGCCCCTGGCGAACGCCCGGTTCGTCGACGACAGGTACACGAGGGCCGCCAGCAGGCCGTCAAGCGCCGCGAGCGCCAGGTGGCGCTGCGCGCGGCTGCGCCAGAAGACCGCGTCGATCTCCGCCAGCCGCGTCGCCCGCGCGTTGGCCCCCGCGTTGTAGCCGTACGTCCGGTAGGCGTCGAGGCCGGCGAGCAGGACGGCGGAGACGGCGGCGAGCCAGCGCCAGCGCGCCGCGCCGGGCGGCGCCGTGAGCAGCCCGCCGCTCGTCGTCGCCAGCGACGCGCGCGCGAGGTTCAGCAGGTGCGGCGCCAGCAGCGCGGGGAGCGCGTAGCAGAAGTAGGCGCCGGGTTCGTCGGGCCCGCAGAAGGGGCACTCGGCGAGCGCGGCGGGGCCGTACTGCAGGTACAGCAGGCGGGACTCGAGGTTGACGAAGCGCGCGCGCAGGGCCTCGTCGGCCTTCGTGAGGGCGTTGAGGGGCCGCAGCGACGACAGCCGTGTGAACAGCACGTCCGCCGGGATCTGCAGCCGCGACTGCGTGAGCACGAACACGTTCTCGGGCGCGAAGGTCGGCAAGGAGAGCACCAGGAAGAGGAGCGCCGCGCACAGGAGGATCGCCATCGAGCGCCGCGCCGCCGCTGGCAGGGGGACGATGCTGAGGCCCGCGGCCCGGGGCGCCGCGCGCGCCTGGCGGTAGAAGGATATCGCTTTCGGCAGGAGGAGCGGACCGAGGGTGAAGAGGAGGGACTTGATTCTGTGGTCCGGTCGTTAGCTTGCCGCCAGCAGGGTGGCGGGCGACTTGAAGGGGAGGAATTGGGTCGGATAATGACGACGGTGATGACTTACGTCCCCCAGCTGATCTCCATCTTGGCTTTTCTTCTATCGAGACTTCATGCCCCGGTTCTTGTGCGTTTATAGGCAGTCGAATGGATCCGCACTGGTCAAGCACCTAAGTGTTTGATCGCAAGTTGGCCAGATGATTATACGATAAAATGAAGACCATAAAGCAAAAGCGAGGCAGACCGAAATAGGTTTAGCTTACTTCGTACAATTATGAAACGAACGTTATGCAAGGTACCGGATAAATTTTCCGATTCTTTAAAGCTTTAATATAAGAAGGCACTAAATGATATTTAATAGTATAACGTCTCACACCACCTCGCGAGCCAAACCACCTCGCGAGCCAATTTTATCAACATACCAACTACTTAACTTCAATTGCCAATTTCTCAACACCAACAACATGGAACGTCTTACAAAAAAATCTAGAATAAACTTAGCTATTCAGGCGAAAAGACGAGATCCGAAACTTAGCTTTAAAAAGTTATATTCCATATATAACGTTCCCGAATCTACTTTAAAAGCCCGATTTCACGGCAAACGCGCCCGAACCGATATTTTCCCCGAATTGCGAAAATTAACGCCGACCGAAAAGAAATCCATTATCGAAAAAATCCTTAACCTAAATACGCAAACGTTTCCTGTCCGGCTTTAGCATATTAAAGATATGGCGAATTTGTTATTAACTTAACGCGTTACAAAACGCGTCGGGTTTAATTAGGTATCGAGATTTGTTCGACGGCAAGAAAAACTTAAAACGCGTTTAAATCGAAAAATTGATTATTAAAAGGTATTATGCGAAAATCCAAAAATATTTCGTAAGTAATTTAAGCTAATTCGGGCTATAATTGCAAAATACAGTATTGCAAAAAAAGATATTTACAACTTCGACGAGACGGGCTTTTTAATAAGGCTTTTAATAACATGCAGCATAATAATTACAAATATTAAAAAACATAAAAAACTTAAACAAACGCAACAAAACAATCGGAAATGGGTTACAGTTATACAAGCTGTTAATTCGCAAAGTTAGGCTGTATTACTATTTATTATTTTGGCGGGGAAAACCCACCTTAGTTCCTGGTATCGCAACAACCTATTACCAGCCAATTAAAAAGTCAATACCAGTCATAATGGCTGGATAACAAACGAATTAGGTATAAAATAAATTCAATATTTCGATAAATATATTCGAACGCGTACGAAAAAAACGAAACGCTTTTTTATTTTTAACAGCTACAAAAGCCATTATTCGATAAAATTCGAAAAATACTACGCGAATAACGGCATTATTACGTTTTGTATACCTTCCCATTTTTCTTATCGGCTTTAACCTTTTAACGTATCTTGTTTTTCCGTTTTAAAACGCGCGTATACGTTTTATATCGAGAATTTAATGCAACGCTACCATATTTATATTGCGAAAGAAGATTTTCTCGCCGGCTTCTACGACGCGTTTAAAGCTGCCATAACGTCCAATAACATCAAATCCGGATTTGCAAAAACTGGACTTGTTTTATTCGATCCTAATAATATCCTTTCCGAATTAGAAATTCCTCCAATCGTACCTACGCCGACCGTCTCGCCGCTTACCTCTACCGGTTCCATTCTTTCCCCTCCCGCAAAAACCCCTAGAAATATCCATAAAGCAACGAGGCAAGGACGTTACTTGCAAAGAAAAATCAGAAATTATTAGGGTAGCTCGCCGACAAAAATGGTTAAATCGGTTAATATTTTGACCAAAAGTAACTTATTGCTTTTGTACGAAATTATGCTTTTTCGGGAAAAAACCGTTTAATTACGCAAAACGAACCATTTTTTTAATAAACGCCGAAAAACCAAAAATAAACGTTTTTAAAAAGGAAAAACACTTACTATACAAGAAGGACAAGCTTTTTTGGCCGACAAGGAAAAAGGTAATAAAAGAATGCAGTTAATAATAGCTGAAGGTAGTCGTCGTAAGAAAGTTAAGACAAAAAAACGGAAATATAGCATTTGCGGCAAGCCGGGATATAATACACGCACTTATAAAGAAGCTGTAGATACGTCTAGCGAAAAAGAATCCGATTAATTTGAATCGATTTAATATGTTATGGTTGTTTAATTTGAATTTGTTATTACAGAATGCCAAAAAACGGCTCGCGAAGTGGTTTGGCTCGCGAGGTGGTGTGGGACGTTATCACTTTAATTTACTTTGCTATATATATAATGTTCACTTTTATATATTTTTAAATAAACGTAATATTATTTAATTTAGGATCGATATAAATGGAAATAATAACAAAATTTAAAATAAAAAAATAAATATTATATTTATAAAATGTTTATAAGATATATCTTTAATATATATTATTATCTTCCTGTTATTAAATGTTTAAGTCTATATTATTTCTCACTTTTCGGAATTAGATTGCTGTACATTTTTTTAATATTTTCAATTTTTAATAATCCGGTAAATTGTTAATAGATTTTTAAGTATTGTGTAATGTCAAGAGGACAATTTAGGAAGTGGGTGCACCCCCGCTACCACTTGTTGCTCCTTGCAGTAGGTGCACAAATCATATGCCAAGTTAAGTAGCTTGGCCCTCTTTAGTAGGTGGGGTGGCTAGACTAACCATTCTGAAAGACGACTTGTATTATTCATCTGTCTTTATAAAGGGCGGCTTAATTAGTAGGAAGAGTGTTATTATTGTTTAATATGGTGTTTGAGAAGACCGTACTATAATAGGGGTAGCTCTAACAATCCTTGACTTCCTGGGATGCTCACCCTGTGGCCAAGGCTACCTGATGTAGTCAGAGCTTCACGGTATTAAGCTGAATTTTACATGACTTCTCTCTCGAAGTAGGAGATAGCCTGTGTGATATTGACTTCGACCGAGACGAGCTGTTGGTCGGAAGTGATGCTAGTCGTTACTGTGGTAATGTTACCTTGCCTAGGGACAAAGGACTTTCCGGGACAGAGTAAAGTTTTCTCACCTATTTTCAAATCACGGTT
Source organism: Monosporascus sp. 5C6A (assembly GCA_004155035.1). Lineage (NCBI taxonomy): Eukaryota > Fungi > Ascomycota > Sordariomycetes > Xylariales > Monosporascus > Monosporascus sp. 5C6A. The sequence goes on from QJOB01000248.1 coordinate 24,280, forward strand.
ATGCTCGGTATTAAGTGTGAAGTCCTTTGGCACGTTTTCAACTCAGACTTATGCCTGGTATTTGAAGTTTTTAAATACAAGTCTCATAAGATATCGCCGAAAGACTTGTCGATATGTTACGTATCGCCGTGCACTCAAGCCGGGAAATTCAACCGAGAACCAGTTGAAGTGCACCCCAAAGAAGCCTCGTACTCCTATTACCGGCATCGGCCCTCAGCTGAAACCGACGTCGCTACAACCCTCTGCGCAAGCGATCCGTTGCCCCGCGCACCACATCCATTTACCTACTTGCTATCGTGAACCTATTTATATACCAAATCATTTATATCCTGCCACCCTCACATCATGTTCCGTCTTTGGCCATTCTCCCGTGAGGGTCAGGGCCGGCCCTCATCAAACTACGACCCCTCCTACGAAGACGATGCCGACCAGGACGTCTCGGGCCCGGACACGCGCCGTGTCGCCTTCGGCGCTCACACCACCACCGTGTACGGTTACCCCTCGTCCGGCGGTGTGCTCGTGCTGCCATACTGCAACGGCGTCGACCTCAAGTTCCTGGACATTCCGCGCTTCGAGCCCGTAGAGCGCTCTGAAGATCCCGCGGCCGAGGACCGCCATTGCCACCGCATGAGGAGGCTGGGCGCGTGGAAGTTCGCGAGCGTGGGGGAGTACGAACTCATGCCGTGCCTCAGTCCGGAAAAGCTGAATCGGATGATTCTGGCGGTTGCGGCGTGGCCGCAGAGCGGGGCAGGCGTATGGGTGATAACGATGCGCGTGGGTGAGGCGGCGGAGAAGGGACTGGCCCGCGTTTGGAATGCGTTGAGTATGGATGAGAGGTGCGAGGCGGTGGAGAAGTTGGGCGGGAAGTTCTACCACGACCCTGCAGATTGTCCGGATTTGGAGCCCTGAGGAATTCTCGACCTGATAATCGTTCGTTCTTGAGATTTCGTCACCTCTACTCTGAGACCGTCGTGTCCAGGTAGGTTCGCAACCTCAATTCCCAAGTACAACCGCTTCCAGGAATGCACTCCCTGGGAAGAATCATGTCCTTTCCGGAGGCCTCTAGGACTGGTTGCATCAGAAAAGCCAGCCTACCTGACCAGCTACGCCGATGAGAGAAATGTTCATGACTAGTCACTCCGTAGCTCCATTGTTTACTTATCCCATATATGATAGCAAAGCAGTAGCGGCACTTGGAATAGTACACCCATTTTGTGTCCATATATGCGCCAAGATTCGCTCCTGATGGCCATAGTCAACGGTCTTGGAAACGGATATTTGTCCGAGCTGAAGTCTCGGCCGGGGGACGGGAAAGGTCTATATATTGACATGGTTGGGTGAACTGAAGAGAAATGACAACTATTACCCAGTCCTTGAGTACGAGTTATCCTAACAGAGGTGCACACAGCCCGGGGACCTTCGAGACCAACCGGGAATAGACCTTGTGATGTACTCCTCTAAGGTAGGCGATAGTCTTGCTTAAAGAAGCTGGCTTGTTGCTAGAAACCCAATACCAGGGTACTGTGATTTAAATGTGGCCTGCTCTTGGCCCCTTTTCTTAGGGAGCCCGAGTACTTTTGCGGCACTATAGTTCTTACAACAAACCCGCTTGCAATCTCCAACGCAGCGATAAAGTTCCGCATCCACCTCGCCTTGGGCTATTCTATTGTTTAGGGCGAATACGGCGATATATCAGGTCAAGTGCTTAGGTAAAGTACCTGAAGAAGAGAACTTGAACCATACTAATAGGCAGGGCTTTAGGAGACGGGCCAATAAGCATGAGCCGATGGTTCGCTTACCATTACTTTCCTGTTTGGGACGTGCCCAAATCCAAATGCGAAAGTCTGTTTTCAGGGAAGCCAGCGTTCGACACAATGGCAAGCTCACTACATTAAAACGGAGGCACTAATGGAAAAGAGCCCGGTTTTCCTCCAAGTAGGCCCCATCCGGCGCTCTTAAGCCCCTTAAGGCAGATCCTATCCTACAAGTCAAGTTCGTCACCTTATATATCGACCGTGTGCAAACAGCACAGCCTAAAAGGGTTATTAGTCGCGGTTGGAAAGCACTAGACGCTCCATGTCGAGGGTGACTTCAAAACCTCAATACCTCTATGTCGGTATCTCCCAGCATTCCCACAATATCATAACTCTACCATTAGGATTACTGGAACGAATCTAGAGTATCGAATAAAATATAGAAAACGGTATATCAGAAGAAAGATATGCACGAACATATTAGCTATTCTTACGATATTATCCTACCTCTCTTAGCAACTTATAAATAGTTAATTATTTTAAATACAGCTAAGTCATTAGATAAATAGCAGATGGACTTGGACAGACCTGGGGGTTACATTAGGCGATTCTGTCCTCTTAACAAGCCATGTCTCGTTTACGGTAAGATTGTGGCTCTCCGTCTATTTTCGTTTTCTGTGCATAATTGTTCATAAAATCCATAAATGCATTGCTCAGTCATGTGACTGAGAATTGGACTGCGCTGACTTTGTCCCATAAGGATCCACCTTATTATTTTTGTCAGCTGAATTAATTCCCTTCGAAATCTTGAAACCTCTTCTCAACATCTCTACAAATGCCGGTCCAGGATTGTGAAAATACAATTTAGCTGTCCGCTTTCGAGGAGGACTTTGCAGCAAGCAGAATGCGGCCTGGTAAGAAACCGTTGTAATTAGACGTGACTCGTGATGCAACTTTATGGCACTTTCGAAGCTTTGGCGATCTCCTTTCCGATGGTCGCGAGAGTCAATATGTTGCCTATAACGACCCAAAGTACTCTGCCAAGAGTCATCTCAATCGTGTTACAGAGTTCCAAGCCTTCGCGCGATGAAAAGCTCTGCGTCAATAGATGAGAGACATTTATCGCATACATACATGCTTTGCCCGTATCCATCATACACCGTCTCCTCGACGATGATGAGACATTACTCGTAATTAGAATTCTCTACGTAGCTGCTCAAGAGTCCTTCTTGCTTCTGACGCTCTGTGACGCCGGCGTCGGTCCGGCTCCCTGCTTCTCCCCTCCTCCGGACTTCATGGGCTGCTCCATCTGCGGACTTGCTCCCAGAACCAGACCCATGGCCGCCGCGATCGAATCGCTCACCAGCATGACGACCGCCGTGCACGCCAGCTGCCACGACGTGATGCTGATGCTTCCGAGTGGCGCCCGCGGGAAGGACAGGATCCATTCGACGTAGTACGGGAACCAGCCTTTCGGGAGCCAGAACATCGGCTGCTTCGCGTACCAGAAGGGGATGACGAACCTGAAGCCCGACGTGGCCGCCCACCGCACGACCCCGACGGTGCTATCGAACTTCGTCTTCGTGGCGTCTCCGGACGTTTCTAGATGAATTCCCCCTTGCGTTAGTCACATAGTCGCCTTTTTTGCGTAGGGTCGCGGGTCTGGTCTGGCCACGTACTCGTCTTCTCCAGCTGCTCCAGCAGCTTGTCGTGCTGCCGCCTGAGCTTCGCCCACTTTGCGAACTGGTCCTGGCTGCTCGTGGCGTTGAGTTCATGGCGCACTTTGAGGAATTCCTTCTGTAGCTTCTTCTTCTCGGCCAGGTCTCGGGAGGTCTTGGTCGGCAAGGCTAGGTAGAGGTTCCATAGCTGTTCAGCCAGTCGTTAGCTGCGGCTCTAGGCAGGAGAATCGTAATCGAGGCAAGGCTTACCAGGTTGTTGATCGTCGCTGCCCCGATTGTATTCACGATGTGGGTGAAGACCTCGACTAGAAAGACCAGAAGTAACAGGGACGGCATTTTTATCCGCGTTCGTTGCTGCTGCTTCTGCTTGCCCAGAGGAGATGAACTATGGAGTTTCACCTAGAGTCTTGAAGATCTACTGCTGGTGACGTGGTGATCCAGCATCGGCTAAAACTGTAACCAAGCCCCGACCTCAGGTACGCGTAATTTAGTGCTAATCAGTTAGATTATGCAAGTAATAGAATTTATTATCATTCTGAGGTCTGACCCCGCCTTATCAGATGAGCCTCCCTATTGAGTACCAGTAGACTACCAGCCACACACTTTAGGTAAGGCCCAATCGCGTTCAAACAATGCTTAACTTGACGGAGGCATCGACGATATTCAGCATTTTTGATATGACTAGGACTCGAGATCTGGAACACGATTGCCATGTCTCGCTCGTTAGATAAAAGTATTCTGGTTCGCTTACAAGCTGAAGATGCCGGGGCAGTCTACAACGACATATCAAGGATCCTCACAGAGCTGCCTGCTAACAACGACTTGTTAGAGATTGAGGTCTTTGGAGAGGATTACCCTCTCGAACCGGGCGTCAACTTCCTTCAAGATGGCGCTGCGGTCGCGATTCCCAAGTTGCGCATCGTTCAGGCTTTCTTCGTTGCGCGTCGAATCCTCCACGAATACCTAATGGGCGACTCTAGGTCTGTGAACGATCAAGTCACACGGGCAACTTCAACGCTGCTCCTCATGGACCCGGAGCATCTCACAGCTTCCAACATCAGGAAGCGAGCCGTCTTGTCCCTTCTAAAAGACCAAGGGCCAGATCGATCACTGATGTTAAAGGGAGAGGTGCAGTTCGTAGACAGCCTGTTGACCTCACACTTGCATCGCCACACCAAATCTCCCACGCTCTGGGGTCACCGTCGTTGGCTGCTCCAGCAATTCGTGGCACATGGCATTCCTATAGATCAAAGGAAAGATATGGCCAAAATTATCATGGTTGCTGCTGAAAGGCATCCTCGTAACTACTACGCTTGGGACCACGCGCGGTGGTTGCTCCGCGATCCAGCCGGGGGGGATATAAGCCCTAAGTTGGTCGCTACTGTCGCAGATGACGTCAAGAGATGGTGCTTCAAGCATCCATCTGATACCTCCGGCTGGAGTTTCCTAATGTTTCTTATCGAGAGGATCCCTGATGAAGAACTTCGACGGAGTACAAAGGAGGCGATCCTGTCGGAAACATTAGAACTCACTGACAGTTTCCGTTGGAGGAATGAGTCAGTATGGGTGTTCCTACGCACCTCAGTTGCGAAGAACTGCAGTGACAAACGCGACATCGAATCATTTGCTACCATCAACGACAAACTCACTTCCTTAGCAGAGGCAGAAACTTATTCACGGAAAATATTAGGGACAGCGCGGAATTGGTGCGAGAAGTACCGTCTCGAAAAGCCCTAGCTACTGTAAAGTCGGCAGTTAACAAAGCTGATAACGGTAGAAGTCCGAAATTAGGTACGGCAGCCCACGGAATACCATTGCCTAGTGCCGCGTAAGAGCGCAAAATCCCGGTTGGGAAAGTTATAATTAAATCGGACGAAAACACAAGACAGCTAGGCCAGATATCTCTCGATTTGACTCGGTTCGAGAGATTTGCGGGCTTGGCATGGAACCGAAACACCGAGGCGGCGCCTCGCTCTCCCGATCACCACAAGCCGAGGAATGAACGGAGCAGTAAGATCAGGGTGGCTGAAACAAGCTGTCCGAACGTCGCCTCTCCTTTTCCATGTAGCGAAGGCCGAAAAAGAAGAAGTGTCGGATAATTATGCCGTCAGCAAAGTGCAGCAGCAAATTGCAACCTTGAATGATCCGGCACGGGCGTCTCGCAGTCACTACAGTAGAGCCAGATGCTGATAGGCTGATTCCACAGGGCTGCGATGCAAGGTTGCCTTTTGGCAGGGGAAGCAGTGTAGGGTTCGTATTTCAGATGGTTATGGACTCGAAGAGCGCATAACGCCGGCCATTTCGGCTCGCAGTCTGGGTGACAGGTCATTCTACGCATCGAATAATCCATTCGACACCTTAGTTGATATGCGGCTTCATCAATGCCGTTGCTGATGGCGAACAATGTCAGCGTATCTCGTTAACCGCCTAGATAAGAAGTGCCTCTCTGCCTACATACCTACTACGTAGGGTCTTGCCTCGGCGCGTGGCTCGTTCAAGTCCAACTATATCAAGCGCCTGCGAGTTCAGTGTTCACCATCAAAACCGTACCTAGGAGGGTAAGGCCCAGCCCTGTAGATCAACACCATGCGTAAGAATTAGTAGACGAGCTCGTAAGCCAAAAGCAGGTCCTCTGAAATTAACGAATGACAAATTCATTCTTATTAGCAAGGCATTATTGTAAAATAAGCAGTAGCTTTGCACTACCAAGAATTGCGGCTCAGTTGTCCAAACACTTGCTTTAGTGGCCCTAAAGTTTTATAGACGCTAAGCTCGCACGGCTCTCCACCTTGTGCGTGGGCTGCCGACTGATCGCCCCTGCTAACCCTGCATCGCAATCTAACGCACCGTCCAAATAAGATTTATACGTCTGTTACGCAGGGTCGTGTGCTCAATATACGATACTGACTTTGTAGCCGATATCCGTAAAGATCGTGAAAGACTTCAACCAAGACTATCCCGAAGTAAAACGCTGTTCTGAACCCTGAGAACCCAATGCGGTGGATGAGATGGTGTTGTTCTCAAGGCGTTTATCTACACTTATCCATCCGCCTCCGTTCCCCTCCTCATATTGAGGTTACAGATGTAACGGCCGGGTTTCCTTACATATTGCACATAATGCCACCAGAGTCGACACTTGATAGACCTGGCTCAACCAGCAGACGATTCCGTATAAGAAGGAACAATTGCCATCAATGGTACCGGCAAGCAACCGCAAGAGCCAATACAGACGAGGGGAACAGGAAGTCTATTAAAGGTATCTCCCGGCACTGGCTCCACTGCTGACTCCACTCCTCTATCGAACAGGGAGTGGAGCCGCCCCCCCTCCCCAGCGCCCCCCTTCTCTGACCATCCCAGGAATGAACGACGGTGGTCGGGCGAATTGACGAATCGGCAAATAATGGCAGAGCTACCATGATGGGGCGCATGGTGGTTTGCAGGGCTTGAGCTGCAGGTTCCTGATGAGGAAGTCCTGCACCTTTGAGAGGCAGGAGGAACCAAAACTGGATGGCGTTTGACCCATGCCCCAGAATGGGCTTATTACGATTACCCTCGTCCATCCACTGTACCAACGAGACGTCGGGCTTATCCACCTTCTACACGTCTCTCGCCTGTCTCGACTTCAGAGCGTCATCGTCAAGTCCTCCTCGCCGTGCTTTGTCAAGTCGTCTCCGGGGTAGAAGCCGTTCATACCCTAATTGGCATTTTGTACTTTGTCTTAATCCCTTGCAATCTTGTTTCTATCCCCCTCGTAGAATCGGCAACTTGACGTTGATTCATTTGAATCCGATTCCTTGCTGTCCGGCTTAAGATCAAGACCTCGCATTCCTTGTATTGCATTCACTGATTCAGTCACCCGTTATTATTCCCCCCTCTGTCCGAAGGAGGGTGCCCTTTTTGACCGTTGCTCATGCAAATGTCGCCCTCGTAATATCTAATCCTCTAATGCCCCGACCAGTGTCTAATACCGGGTGTCTGTGATCTGTTAAAGCTATCCACCATTGTCTTGCAGCCTTCCTCGGCAAACGTTCTTTCTGAAGACGGACTTAGCTATCTACTGAAAGAATTCAAGCTGCATTGGAGGGAGGGTTTAAACTTCATCACACTAGTGTCGACGGAATCACCAAGCGGCTCATGTGCACGACCAGGAGCTTTAAACTCGAGCGATTCTAATTCCTGGGGTCGGGAGCGGTTGTTGTAAATACGGAGAACCGTCAACATGCACCGGACTTTAGTGCTACTCCAGCTCTTATTATGGGTTAACGGCATCCATGCATTCTATCCGTTTGTCCCCAAGTTTCGGGTTGCCGATGGACGCGAAGGGACGGGACGAAGAGTGGACAGAAGTGATGCAGTTCTCCGGTCTAGGACAGCCCAAGGCGACCGGCCTATCACCTCGAAACTATCCCGGAAGGCTTTTTCTTCTTACGTAAGTCTGTCCTTTGGCCTTCGAACGCCCCCCGGCGAAATATACTGACGATTGTACGCTATATAGTCCGACGAGTCGCTTATGGACCGGGTATCGCGGATAGCGGACGGGCTTGCAGCCAAGTATGGATCCCAGACACGCACCAAGGAAGATGCAAGCTTCTCTAGGAGGGAAAATGAGCACGATGTCATGAGGGCCGAAGAACCCACGGCTAGCAACAGCGCTGGCATCCACCAAGATGGAACCGACTTCTCATATTTCCTCGAAGTTAAGCTCGGCGCCGAGGGGAAGCCGGTGTACATGCTGCTCGACACGGGTGCCGGTACCAGCTGGGTGATGGGTGCGAACTGCACATCGGAAGCTTGCATCACACACGACTTGTTCGGTCCAGATGACTCCTCTTCCTTCGTTGACACGGGTGCGTCCTTCACGATCAAGTATGGCACGGGCGAAGTAAGCGGGCATATTGTGAGGGATAGCATGTCTATTGCTGAGTTAAACACGACTCTTGACTTCGGACTTGCCACCGTCACTTCGAGTGAATTCACCCGATTCCCGTTCGAAGGTATCTTAGGGTTGTCCACCAGCCCGGACAGTTTCCTCTCGGCGATCAAAGATGCTAAACTCTTAGATAAGAACGTGTTTGGGATTTCTCTATCTAGGGCTTCTGATGGTCCCAATGACGGAGAAATCACTTTCGGTTCCGTAAACGAGGACAGATACGAAGGGGAAATCACATATGCTTCACTGGTAACAGGAGACTCCTGGGCCATTCCCTTGGACGACGTGATGGTTGATAGTCAGCCTGTCGGAATTAAAGGAAAGACCGCTTACCTCGACACGGGCACCACGTATGCTTTTGCTCCCAAGGATCAGGTCGCGGCCCTGTTTGATAACGTCCCTGGGGCGTCAAGCGGCGATGATGGTACCAGCTATACTGTCCCTTGCGATAGCAAGGTCCCTATAGCCTTCACGTTCGCCGGCGCGAGTTGGAATATCTCTTCAGCCGACCTCCTATCTTCCAAGGAGAATGTCTGCACGGCCAACATTTTTGGCATAGAAGTCGTGAAGGGAAGTTGGCTCCTGGGAGATGTGTTTCTGAAGAACGTCTACAGTGTCTTCGATTTGGACGAGTCGCGCATTGGTAAGTTACAAACTTCTTCTACTTAGTCTTGAACTGACATCTGACAACGAATGCAGGATTCGCTGCCAAGTCCGCTCCTTCTGGTGGTGACACTGCAACTTCTACTCCATCTCCCACTACGGCCCCCACTGGCTCTCCCGCCAGCTCTCCGACTGCAACAATTTCAGGGTCGCCTAGTGGATCCTCGCCCACTTCTTCCGTTGACACAGGATCCAGCAGTGACCCATCTGCAGAGTCCTCGTCGAGCCCGGTGGAACCGTCGTCGGACGTCACACCTACTGAGGAGTCCCGGGCAGGCCAACTCAGAACAGGGGATAAATACATGGCAATGATCGGTTTGCTGTCGATCATTGCTCTAGTTGTATAAATACGATATGGGGGATTTCGCGGTATGATCTTCCCTGTCCGCTGTTGACCAGTGGACGAGACCGCCGGCCTTTTCGCTGGCCGGCAAACTTACGGCAACTCATCTGGGAAAGGGCTGGTGGAAGCTAAGGACTGTACGGTAGCGATGAGGCCCCGAGATCAGGTCAGGTTCGCTGGCTTGCCAGTAGCAGAACATTCCCTCAAAGACGGCGGATATAAGATGTGTTGTATATAACATTTGATACCCAGGACCGATGGGACGACGAAGAACGGAGTCCCGGACCAAGCGCCTAGGCCATGGAGCCGGCGTATGTAGCATAGAACCTCGTAATTAATACACACAAGGACTTCGATCCCCGGGCCCCTATTTCCGCGCCCCTGTTGGGAGGAATGGCTATTTGACTTGTCCGTTCGCCTTCCCTCGACAAGTAAGCCAGAAGATGCTTGTGGAAGCCGTAATATCGTCGGTTAACATAAACAAACAAATGCTGTCTTACATGGTACGAGTGATAAATAGGTATGTGTATAAAGGATAAGATCCCAACGTGGACGTAAGCGGCTCTACAATACGGCACCTAGGTAGGGAAGTCTAGGTAGTCGGGCCAACAGATAACCAACCCCTTTCACATCAATCAGGAGAGGGCTTTAGGGTTGAACTAGCTCAGAGGTACGTACCCGGCCATCACATGATGATAAGTGGGTTATCACAGGGCTGAATATGGCCCCTGAATGGTACTTACATAGTACGCATCCGGGGACCAGTATTCAAGGCTGTTTCGTCAGAGCATGCATACATACATACATAAATACATACATACGTACATAAATACATACATACGTACATACATACATACTTATGTAAGTAGGTATAGCTTACACGTAGGAACATTCCATACAACAAACAGCATAACGTAGACAACGGCTGAGGACATCTTCACCAGCTACTAAACCTCGTTGCCTGACCGGTAGGCACCTGTCGCAAGCGTTCACCAAATACCCTGAATTTGCCTTCGAATTGCTGTCGGAATCGGATTATCAGCGGGGCGAACTCATCGCTCAGAACCGACTGGACTGGCCTTCTCAGCCTTGTCGTGGAGACACAAAATGCTGCGGTAATAGCACGATGGCCAAGGCCAAGACTTATAGTAGCTCGTCGCACGGAGCGGAAGCGGCGAGGAGCGCCAGCAGCAGCAGCGGTAATAACAACAATCGAGAGGACCGCCATTCCGCAGCGGCCCCTGGCAACCAAGAGGCGCATGGCCTGCTCTCCGCGAGCAAACTATCCGACGAGGACGAGGACGACGACGGCACGGACGACTACAATGCGGAGGACGGCTTCGTCGTGCACCCCGGCGAGGACGATCAGGCGCCGTCCGGCCACCCCGGGCGCGGCCGCATAACCTCGCGCGTCCGCTTCGACCTGCGACCGACCAACATCCCGCCGCCCGCGAACGGCATCCACCGCGACGACGGCCCCGACTCGCCGTCGTATTCGGATGACGAAGACGACGCTTCCTGCCGCCGCGCGAGCAGGGACGACTTCGAATTCGACATGGACGACTCGTCGGGCGCCTCGGGGTCCGACCGACGCCCGCTGCTGACTGACATCGAGGCGCCGTCCGTGACGGTAGCCAACAGCCCGATATGGGGCGGCGGGGGTGACGGCGACGCAGCGTGGACGGAGCGGCCCAAGTCGGGCCTGCGCCCGGCCTTCATGAACATGGCCAACAGCATCATCGGGGCTGGCATCATCGGGCAGCCGTACGCGTTCAAGGAGGCGGGCCTGCTGGCCGGGATCGCGCTGCTGCTCGCGCTGACGGTGGTGGTCGACTGGACGATCCGGCTCATCGTGGTCAACAGCAAGCTCAGCGGCGCCAGCAGCTTCCAGGGCACCGTCCAGCACTGCTTCGGCCGCCCGGGGCTCGTCGCCATCAGCGTCGCGCAGTGGGCCTTCGCCTTCGGCGGCATGGTCGCCTTCGCCGTCATCGTCGGCGACTCCATCCCCTACGTCTTCCGCGCCATCTGGCCGGAGCTGCGCGACGTCCCCGTCCTCGGCCTGCTGGCCGACCGCAGGGCCGTCATCGTCATCTTCGTCGTCGGCGTCAGCTACCCCCTGACGCTGTATAGGGATATTGCGAAGGTAAAAAGAGAATAGAACCTACTTGCTTCCCCGGTTTTTGGGAGCGGGCAGTAGTCGCCGTATGGGAAACTACAGGGGGCTGATGGGTGATACAGTTGGCGAAAGCGAGCACGCTCGCCCTGATCAGCATGGTTGTCATCCTGGTTACGGTCATGGTCCAGAGCATCCTGGCACCCCCGGAGGCGCGAGGCTCGTTCAGCACGCCGTTGCTCACGGTGAACAGCGGCATATTTCAGGCCGTCGGTGTCATCTCGTTTGGTATGTATCCTACCTACCTACCTAAACGTGCGCCTTTTCCTATACACATACACACACGCACGCACACAAAATACACTCCCAGCGAACAATACCACCACCGCCGCCACCACCATCGACCTAACCCCCTAAGCCCTCCCTCCCTAAGACAGGCAGCTTGCCGAGCTCCACCAGCTGACAAAAGACGTTTTCGAAACGACCCCTAGCCTTCGTCTGCCACCACAACTCGCTCCTGATCTACGGGTCGCTCAAGACGCCGACGCTGGACCGGTTCGCGACGGTGACGCACTACTCGGTGGGCGTGTCGACGCTGGCGTGCCTCGCCATGGCGCTGGCGGGGTTCCTGGCCTTCGGCGACCGCACGCGCGGCAACGTGCTCAACAACTTCCCCGCCGACAACACCATGGTGACGCTGGCGCGGCTGTGCTTCGGGCTCAACATGCTGACGACGCTGCCGCTCGAGGCCTTCGTGTGCCGCGAGGTGGTGCTCAACTACTTCCTGCCGCCCGATGCGCCGTTCAACCTGCGCCTGCACGTCGCGCTGAGCACCGCGCACGTGGCCGCGGCGCTCGCCGTCAGCCTGCTCACGTGCGACGTCGGCGCCGTCTTCGACCTCGTCGGCGCCACCAGCGCCTGCGCCCTCGCCTACGTCCTGCCCCCGCTGTGCTTCCTCCGCCTCAGCTCCCGCCGCGACTGGCGGACCTACGCCGCCTGGGGCGTCGTCGTCTTCGGGTTCGTCGCCATGATTATTAGCGTGGCGCAGGCCGTTGGGAAGATGATCAGTGGTGCGCTTGCTCTTTCTCTCTCTATCTCTTGGCTCTCGCTCTCCCCCGCTCTGCTTCTCTATTTCCCCCCTCCCCTGCGCTCACTCTCCCCCCCTTCGCCTTCCTCCGCATTTGCTAGTTAAGGCTAACGTCTACACCACAGGTGACGGCGAAGGGGTGCAGTGCATGTAAACCTAGCGTGTATTTTTATTCGTGGGCTCGACGGCATATATAGATGTGATATAGCGGGTTTTCTGGATTCATCACGGATACACTGTCGGGTTACGGTTCGGGTCCGGTATAGAGAGATTCATCGCCATAGACGGACACTCAGGGTCGTCCAGGCGCTGCCGTGTTACCAAAGTTAATAAATGTATTGCATTACCACGCCAGCGACTCGGGCCTGTCATGATAATCGCGTAAGGCTCTGTCCTACGTAGGCAATTCTCCCCATTGGGTTTCGAGGCGACCCCGCAGCCAGAGCGGCCCAGAGAATGAATGCTCCTCTCACCAAGAAACCCCGGACCCGCTCCTCTGCAGCTATCCACGCGTAAGCTTTTAGTTATAGTAAAGCAGTATGTGGCAAATCGGCGCCTCGGGTTCCTTATCACTTATTCAGGGTCCAAAACCACGCACATACGTACCCACCCACGCGTGAGGGTAGCCGGGCGTTCTCGGACAGACAGACTGGTCACGCAGACAGACATGTGTGTATCTTGGAGCCTTAGATCAGGCCCGGATGGATAATAGATATAGGAGGATGTCCTACCACGCATACTAAGTCCTATCTCTTCGACATATCTACTTACGTAGGCATAGGTAGTCCGGATCCATCGCTTATCGCGTGACGTACTCACCTGCGTAGCAAGTGGGGCGTGATTACGGGGACGAAGGCTGCTGCTGCCAAGGACTCGCTCTGGGCGGATGGGGGTATCCACGCGACATCGATGGTAGGGCGATACAAACCGCCATCAGCTGAGCCCCGATGAACGCGACCCATGGAGCTTACTCGGTCTGGGTATGTAGTCCGAGGCTGTCCTCTTCTGTCCCTCTTATCTCTAACCACAACCCCCGAGCTTCCACTCAACCCGGGTGCATACACACTTATTATACCAGCTACACGCACACCACCGCCGCATCATCGTCCATCCAAGCCTAGAAAAAACCGGAGCTCTACCGTGAGCCGCCGTCCCAGGTCAGGCCAACTATGCACGAGCCGCCGAATGGCGGGACGCGGGTGGTGTTTTGACTTGGCGACCGTACATTCACGAAGAAGAGAAAAGAAGGGGGGGGGGGATTCCGCCCGACCCATGTGAGCCGGGGTAAGGATGCGGTGTCAGGCGCATACGCCCGGCCCGTCTGTCATTCGTCCGCCCCGCCATATCACCTAGCAGCCAGGAGTATATCCAGTCGCCCTGCGGCATCCCCCATTCGGGGAGCATACCGCATACCGCATACCGCGCAATACGGCAGGTGACGATGGGCATGGGCGTGGACGAGACGGGGAAGGCGAAGCTTAGGTAGGTACGTAGGTAGGCATATACGCAGGGCTCGGGACGAGGGAGCCGGCGCGAAACCCCGCTTCTGGGGGGGGGGGTACACCTTATTATAGGTGGGCATCTGCGCACGTGGTGTAAGGTGGTAGATCTACCTACGTTGGTATCTGCTATTCGCAGTGTGAGTATATAAATACGTTGGGGGCAGCCGCTGTCAGATGTGACGGGATCTTCGGTCTCGAGAATACAGAGTCTCGTGATATTCGCCCTGAATAGCTACCAAAGGAAAGCACCTACCGGTCCGGTTCCTACGAATACGCATATCTATCCGTAAGTTGACCTTCCTGTTTCCCGTCGTGGCTATTCGGTAGTAGCAACTGCTTGGTGGGAGGAGCTATTGTGTATATATATATCGGGCCTAGGAACGACTTGCTCTAGCTACATACATATCCGATCTAGTAGCTCCCTCTCTTTCCTCACCCTACTTATCCTCGGGTACCCTGCCATCTCCACGCACGCCCCCTTATACCGACGACGTCACGGCTGGGCCAGGCTAACCCCGGGACGCCGTAGTATATTATAGCATAGCAACCGCAGCGGCTTCGACAACTATAACAAGCCCTCCCTTATCCGCCGCCGTCACCATCACCACCGACGAAGTCAAGATGCACGGAAGTTCCTGCCCCAAGTGCGGAGCGGACAGCGACGGCTCGTCCAAGTCGTGCGGGTCCTGCGGAGCCGTGAGTCTCCCCTCCCCTCCCCGCTTTCTCCCTGTATTCTACGTTTCTTCGCCCGAATACATAAGGCCGTTCATGACCACGATCCACTACCTGGCCCCCCCGACTGACTCGTGCGGAAATACAGACCTGTCCCCAGTAAATCGTTCTGGCCAGCTTGAAGCGACCATCCTTCGTTCGGTTCCTTCCGAGTCTCTCGAACGCGGGTAGTCAGCGCCGGGTGATTCCGAGACGGGGAGGACGGCAGGGAGTTGACGAATATGTGATTGTATGGCGTGGCGGATGGTTGGTTGGGTGGGTGGGTGAATGGGGTGTATGGATGCATGAGATGTTCGGCGTTGGCATGGGTGGGATGGGACTGAAGCTACGGTGTGATTTTCCTATGGGGTGTTGGCCGGTGGTGGTTTTTCTCTTCATGGGTGGTGGTCGGTCGCACGGGACGGCATGGGTGGGTTGAAGCTTGCTTTGGGGGACTTTTCGTCGCTGCTCATTCACTCCAGGCGAGGCCGAGATGAGAAGAGGAAGCTTGCATACCCGCATACCTGCCGGCTTGCATATCTTACCTAGCTACCTACCTACCTACCTACCTACCTACCTCCCTAGCTGCTGCTCAGCTAAGAGGGCACTCGCTCGTTTCATACGAATGCTCGACAGCGCAGTTCCAAGTGATAAGTTATGCCGTGACCAGATGTGCAAAACGACCATCTGCCTCATACGAAGCGCGAGAGCTCGTCAGGGGGTCCGAAGTCTGATGTAGGTATGTAAGTAAGTGCTCGGTTGCTTTCCATTGCTCTAGACGAGACGTAACCCTAGGAACACACATAGACGCACACGGAGACACACGTAGACATACATGAACCGCCTCCCCCATCTGATGCAGGAAAGAGAGCCGCCGGTAACTTATGTAGCTACCCGTTCAGGAGTCCAGAGCAATATAGCATTCACCCCCTTTAAAGCCCCACCCCCCCCTAATGCCTCCTCCGCTTCAAGCCATCCATCCGTCCATGCGATACTAACGGCCCCTAGGACCTGGCTCCTTCCCGAGCCAGGGACGCACCACCGCCGCTTATCTCTAGTAGGTAGCCGCCGCCTCCCAGCAGACGGACGGACTGACGGACAGGCGTACGCCGAAGACGCGAGACCATATGATACATCTAAGTAAGTCCAGTCAACAGAATGGCCGCGTTTCCATAAACCGGGCCCATCCAGCATCTCAAGTCCTCCAATAACCCAGGACCGGCCTCACGTGAGGTTCTGTCTGAACAGGCAGTTCGCTGGGGATTTCACGGCGACCCGTCTACTCGACCACATCGGTGAGGCTTACTCCTTTCACATTTTGGCAACCCGGGACCAAATAGTCATGTCTCGAAATACAGGGCGTCAGCCACGAGGCGAGACCTCTTAAGTCAAACGAGAACACCATCGCCGCTTGGGACTTGCAAAATAAGAAACGATCATGCTATGAGTGTGTGTGTGTGTGTACTGGTAGATGTAAGCATTACAGAAGACATTCCGACCCGGGCGACAGAACAAGGAAAGACGACGGAAAATTCCCTAAACAACATTGACCTTCTGGTTCGGATCTAAACTCGACGGTGGACCCCTTGGTCAACGGAGCAGTGAAAAGGAGAGAGATGTATGATATAGCCGTATTCGCTGGGGCTGGTTCGGCAATCCCAACAGACACGTTCGCAACGCATACATCGCTAACAAAAAATCCCCTTGTCCTTGCCGTCTCGCCCTCGCATCCACAGAGTAATCAAGTAGTACCGCACTAAGAACCACCTGTCACCATTATCCCCCATGTAATGCCGGGAGACTCTGTGAAAGCCGACCTAAATGACACGCCAGCCGTGGAAGCAGTCACGAGAGTATCAAGTCAAATCAAACTCCAATCCGAGACCACAATTGCAGAAAGTGGTCCAACCCTTCCCATCCGTCCAAAGGCCTCCTTCAACCGAGCATGTAGTCCGCATACGAGAGCCTTGGAAGGTGGTTGCAACGACGGGATATGAATGGTATCACAGAGGGTATAGGTCGCTTAGAGGATCATGCATCGCTTCTTCTCCTTGCGGTTGCGGGATAGGAGGGCAGCACGGGTAGCATGCTCGAAGACTTCCCGGACACCTTCGTTCGTCTTGGCTGAGCACTCAAGATACTTGTAGGCACCAATCTTCTTGCGAACATCCTCACCCTGCGAACGAGGAGTTAGTATCCATGCTAAGGGGGAAGTGGCAGCGATGCAGTGAAAAGGAACTGGCACGGATGCGATAAGAGTTTGTGACAAGCGCCGAGCTTCCTCTGATTACGTAAAAGGGTAGGGTAAACAAGGTGACTCACCTCTTCGGGCGAAACGGGCTTTTGGCTCGTCTTGCGGAGTTCCTCGATGGTCTTAGGGTCATAGCGTAGATCCTTCTTGCATCCGACGAGGATAATAGGCAGACCCTGGCAGAAGTGCATAACCTCCGAAATCCACTGTAGATGATGCACGCGTCAGCATGACGATCCACCCGATAATGGTAATGAGCCGATGGATGGCACCCGGATTTGTGCCTGTTAGAGACTGACCTTCTCCTGAACGTTGTCCAACGAATCGGGCGAGTCAACAGCGAAGCAGATGAGGATAACGTGGGAATCGGGGTATGACAGAGGTCGGAGACGGTCGTAATCTTCCTGACCGGCCGTATCCCATAAGGCTAACTCGACATGCTTGCCATCGACTTCAACATCGGCGACATAGTTCTCGAAGACGGTAGGGACGTAGACCTGAAAGGGAGGCGAGGTCAGCCAGATGCAGAGAGATGGTTTATTACGTGTTGGGCTGATGGCCAGGATGTAGGTGCGAAGGCGAAACCGATCGCGTTTTGTTGTTTTCCGACATGACGCGGCTGGATCTTGGCGAGAAGAGACCGAGGCGACGATGGCCAAGTCAAGGTAGTGCATTCTCGGATTCTTACCTCAGGGAACGTGCCCTTGGAGAAGACACTGCGATGATAAGTCAGTATGCAGAATCGGAAGGGGGGACTGTCGGTGGGAGATAGAAGACCTACATCAACAAGCAGGTTTTACCACAGGCACCGTCACCGACGATGACGAGCTTTCGACGGATCTCAGCCATGGCTGCAGGTGGGTGGGATTAGGGGAGTAGTGGTAGTAGAAAAGAGACAAGAGCTTTGTTTTCCGGGGAAGATTATGTAGAGAATATGCAAGAAGTAAATAAAGAAAAGCGGTCAAAAACCCCGATGAGGAATTTGTCGCGTGGGCCGTTGTTGAAGAGACTGATTTTTGCTCTTCGAGGGATTGTTGTTGTTGTTTGTCTGATGATTGACACTCTTAGAGTTGGAGGAAGAGTAAGAAGGAGGAAGAAGGTTCGGGTTTGGGTATCGCTTCAATTGATTGACTTGGGCCAGTAACCAACTAAGCAGGTCTAACGTAGGGGGGAAGGGGGGGCGTAGCCCAAACCACTGGTCAGGTCAGGCCAGGTCCAGGTCCAGGTCAAGGGGTCTCTCTCTTTCCTCTACCTACTTGCCCAGGTACTATGTAATAACTTGTCAGTGTCAAGGCCAGGTTGCACGTACGCGGTAGGGACCATGTAGGGGCACTATGCACACTATGTAGATAGGCGATAGGCAGGCACCTTGTGCTAACTAGGAGGTACAGTAAAAGCAGGACTGCGTGCGTTATTAGCTGGGGCTGTGAACTGAGAGCACCTACCACTTTCACTACAGTAACAAAAGGACGTTCTTATTGCTTGTATGTAGGTACCTAGGCATGTAGGTACACCCCGTACCTGTAGGCAGAACAGATGTAGCACAATTGAGACTTGGCTCGTTCACTTCGGTTCGCTGCTTTGGTTGGTCGGTTGGTCCACCCCATCTCCCAGGGGCTTTACGGGGGGTGTTGTTTATTAACCGAATCTGAAGAATCTGCCTTGTTGAGGAAGTAGCTTATGATTGGCATGTTACCTCTATTCAACGTCCACGAAGACATGGCATACATAATGCACTACCATACCGGCTCCTAGTAATAAGATAGAATCCAAGATCCGACAAGCAACTGCCTCAAGGCTCTCACTTTCTTTTAGTCGTACTGGACAAGGAGACCTCGGTCGTCCTATACGGGATTCTCGCCTAAAAGCCCAGTATTAGGTTATCATCACATGTTGTCTGTTGGCTTCGCCTCTCGTTTGAAGGCTTGCACGTGCACGTACTCTCTAAACCCCTACGCCAGTTGCCCCGTGAAAGTCCTACCCATTTGAGAGGCAACCAACTTAGGTACTGAAACCTAGTCCTACGTAGGTACCTAGTAGATTAGGACCCAGCATGCAATAAACGGGACGGAGGCAGTAAATTATAGCGCTCCGGTAAATGAATCATACATTGATATGTGCGATATGACATCTATCTCTAGTTGCGTATATTATTTAATCTGTATTTTAATGCGCAATCTTGGTACCTGGGACAGCACCTCGATCCCCGTGCCAAGGCAGTGTAACTGGGTGAACCAGTATGCGAATACTGTGTGAGCTAGCTACCCCGGGCAACGAATGGAAACAATGATCCCAGGCTTCCCTACCATATCTGGGGTAGGTCCATATGCTGCTGTTAGACAGTCTCAAAACTCAACGTCTGAAAGGGCCCTTTTTTATATCCCGAACGATATCCTTCATTAGCCTGGTCGGGCGTTTGGCAATGACCAACGAGCAGAACTTGAGTCACTCCGCATTTCCCACTTGATCAGTCACACCTCTCTCTTTCACCGACACGTATCTGCTGCGGCCCCCTTCCTTGCCGATCCCTAGCAGTGACGGCTGAAAGTTTATGTGGCTCTGCTCATGTCATCGTCACCTCCAGCTGCTTGCTCCTTTGTTCGCTCCGGCACCCATCTGCGGCTCCCGCCCCTAGCTGCCTGTGCCTTGTCACATCGACCGATAATTGTGGAGCAGCTGTGTACGCCTTTGTTCGTGTTGGATCACACTCCTAGGTTAGCTTTGATATACGTCTCGGATTTATACAGCTTCTCCGGCGGATTGGATGGAGATGATAGCTACACTCCGTCCGTCATCTTTTCTCCCCATGGTTTGGCTCTGTCTATTCGCGGGACGCATACGAAATTATGACTAAATAGCTGCGCTATCAACGCGGTTTCATTGTACAGGTATAAATCATAATTTGCTAAGGCGAATCATATCATCTTAATAACGAGAGGCAAGTCTTACTATAGGCGCACTTACGAGCCTTACTATAATATATCTACAAGCTTTTTAATGGTCCTGTACCGTCGCCTCATACTTTCCTTGGGGGAATGGGTACTGCTACGGCCGTTAAGGAATTCCGTCGCAACTTCATTAAGATAAGGACTAGGCTCTATTAAGCCGCTCCGGATTCACGGCACCAGGTTCGGCCAGCTGACTACTAGACAAATGACGGTGAAGCCGCCAATTAACCAAAACAGTGTTTGGCCCACAGCCACTATGGCTGGCGTACGATAGTCTCTGTCACTATCACGATTTGATCCTCAAACAAGACGTCAGCCCCTCAGCAGAGTTCGTTGGCATATATAACGAGCAAAGGGTCCTTCTAGCCATACTTCCTTTATCTTATTCCTAAGGGAACCGGCCCCGTATTGGCGAAGATGATTGTTACGAAGTCTTGCATATGGTTCTTGACAGTTAGAGCATACGGCCCGTTGGTCTGTTCACGATGATACAGCACTAGGGGTAAGAGGAAGCTCATAGTCTTCAATTCATACGGAAATCCTGTTTGGATATCAAAGTGGGACAAAATGAACGGGGAACTGACTGTAATTAATAGTTACATATAGGTGCTTTCCATGTGCGGTCTGTACAAAGGTAAGTATATAAGATGTAGCTCCCGTCTGTCTGGGCAAGGCCGGGGAAGCCAAGGCCGGTGACTGGCACATAAATTTTCCCATGCATCTAGGCAGTGCCCAGGTAGAAAGCTGGCTGGTACAAAATGTAGGTACATAATAGGTACATGTCCAACTGAGCCCACGCAAGATGCTGATGGCCCGAGTGGGGTTCAGGGACTCCTTGTAACCAGCTGCACGGCAACTGTAACTGGCAAGTCCCAGATGTCAAGCTTTCCCTACCAAACAATTGACCGCCCGCAAAATCCACAATAGCTTCATGATATCAATATCGCAGGCACTAAAAAAAACACCACGAGCCCATTGAGCTGCTCCTTGCTCCGGCATCCCTCCCCGTCACCACCGGCGAGCCGAATATCTGTCTCTGGAGGGGCTTTTAAGACTCGGTAGCAGCACGAGCACCGCCAGCCGCCGCCGCCGCCATGCAGAAGATCCTCCGCCGCGTGGCCACCGCCGAGCGGGTCGCGGCCAAGCGGAAGAAGATCAAGGAGACCAAGTACTTCAAGAAGGAGAAGAAGGAGCAGGTGTCGGACCACCGGAACCAGGTGCAGCTCGCCCAGCTGGAGTTTGAGCGGGCGAAGCAGGCCGTCCGCGACGGCTGGGCCCTGGGGCCCCTGGCCCCGCGGCAGGACGTCGGAGAGTGGGCCGGCGCCCACGGCGCCATCCACGAGGCCCGGTTCAAGTCCTACGGGCGCCTGACCCTCGCCATGCGCAACAAGCGCTGCGCCTGGGCCGGCGGCGCCTACAACCTCAACCTCCGTGTCAACGACCGCGTCGTCCTGCTCGAGGGCCCCGACAAGGGCAAGATCGGCAAGATCGCGAGCATCAGCGAGGAGACGGCCGAGGTGACAGTTGCGGGACTGAACAAGGTGCGTTTGCTCTCCTTCCTCCCTTCCATACGTGCCCTGCGGTATATCTCCTGCCCTAGAAGATCCCCGTCTCCGTAGCTGACTCGTCTTTACCACGCAGAGTAACCTCCGAGTAGGGCCCGAAATGCGGTTACCCGACGACCCGGCCGCGGTCAACATCGAGCTTCCCCTCCCCATCTCGGCGATCCGGTTGGTGCACCCTCTCAGGGACCCGCAGACGGGCGTGACCCGGGACGTGATCATCAACCAGCTGACGCACAGCGGGATGCTGGTCGACCGGGTGACTGGGAAGCGAGAGTGGGAGCGCGTGGTGCCGGGGCTCAACGTGTCGATCCCGTGGCCGCCCGAGGAGCCCGAGGAGCTGAAGGACTACGTGTGTGACACGCTGCGCATCGACGCCGAGGAGCGCACCTTCGTGCCGACGCTGCTGCGCCCGCCCATGCCGCCGACCGTCATCGACGAGCTGCGCAACAAGTACAGCCGCTTCCGCACGCGCCACGAGCCCGAGTACATCGCGCGCCTCGAGGCCGAGGAGAGGGACAAGGAGGAGCGCCGCCGCCAGACCGAGGAGTCCATGCGCACCCCGCTCCAGGAGTTCCACCGCCAGGAGCGCGCCAACAAGAAGAAGAAGGGAAAGCCCCGCCTCACCCTCGAGATGCTCGAGAAGATCGGCGAGGTCATCGCCCGCAACCGCGAGAGGTCCCTCAACGCCGCCGGCGTCTCCGAGGTTTCCTCCTCTTCTTCGTCTCCGTCTTCTTCTTCTTCTTCTTCCTCCCCCGCTGGTGGTGCCGCGGAACCGTCGGCTGCTACGGCGGGGTCGTCGTCGAGTGCTGCTGCCGCGGCGGATGTCCCTCCCCCTCCTCCGCCGCAAGAAGAGCCGAGTCCACCGCCGCCGCCGCCGCCGTCCGCGTAGGAGGCGGTGGGATGGGATAGCTATGTAACACGCATGTACGATTACCCGCGTACGCCTACGAATTCCGGAAACTGTGTAAAATAGGAGAATTGTACATATATATAGAATTGCATCCGAGGTCACGCATTGCACGCGCGGAAGATTAAGACATAACACAGCTTCGAGTACTTTTCGTCTACGCAACCTATCATATCCCATGTCCGAGAGCAATCTCCCATTGTGCTTGTCCCCAAACACAAGAGACATAAACCACCACACCTTATCCATCAACCCCCTCTTCACCTAGGGAGGAGGTCATGTAAATCATGATTAGGATGCCCTACCTTTCAAGCCAGAGGGGCTGTACTGCGGATGATCCTCCCATGGTCCTCCTAGTGCGGCTGTGTAAAGACCAGACAGACCTTCGGGGTTCGAAGGGTGAGAATCCTGGACCGGCATGAGACTGTCAACTCACCTCTGGAAGAAGGGGTTCGGGTCTAACTTTGAGCGCTTTGCCTTTCTTTTGTTTCCCTTTTCTTCTTAGAATTATTAATTGCCTAACTTATCTCGCCTCTTGTTTATGGCGTACTTGTCCCTCATAAACCCAGCCGCCAACCAGGCCTCGAATCAACGAAACTAACCCAGGGGACTCACAAACGAAGCACATAACGGAAAGCAGAGCAAAGCCAGGGCTACATGTTTTAGGCCAGGTCTACCTAACCTGACCTATGCCTTAACCAGGAACCGACCCATCAACCAGCGAGCCAGCCAGATGCCCATCCATCATCATCATCACCTTTTTTTCATCAACCCGGACTCCATCCATCCTTTGCCCACCGAACCTCATACGCACCCTTGGCAACGGCAATCTCTAACTTACGAACCCAATAGAGAGAGCCTCTCGAATCCCGTGACGAGGGGGGGCTCCTCCGTCCTCCACTTCGCCTCCATGGACTCGAAGAGGACGGCATCGCCACCCTTGCGGGCCCAGTCCTCTCCGGGGTCCCCTTCTCTGCCCTCGCCCTCGCCCGTTGCCCTCTCCTTATCCCCACCTTTCCCGTCCCCGGGAAACACCTCGGCAACGGCGGCCCGGCACGCGTCGACAACCTCGGTGGCGAGGGCCTCGACACCGCGGGCGCGTTCGAGCATGGCGCGGCGCGCGAGGCCCACGGCGAGGCGCGCGATCTCGGGCTTGGCGGCCTCGACGCGCTCGACGAGCCGCCGCACACTGTTGACGAGGTACTCCTCCTCGTAGACTGTGCCCTTGCGGCCGCGCGCGCGCTTCTTCTCCTCGCGGCGTCGGTTCTTGCTCGTGGCGCGGCTGACACCGGTGCCAGCCGTGCCGACGCTCGCGGTTCCTTTTCCGGTATACCGTGTGAACAGGCTGGCGCTCGTGCTGATGCGAGAGCTCGCGGCTACCGATACGTCGTCCGGGATAGCGTCTGCGCCTCCTCGTGTATCGCCCTCGTAGAAACCCAGCGGGTCCTCGGCCGCCTTGCGCCGCAGCTCCGCGATCCGCGGCACCTGAGCGCGCAGCTGCGCTTTGCAGTCGGCAAGGAACTCAGTCGAGCTGCTGAGCGCGTCCGCGAGGCCCGGGTCCACCGCCGTCTCAAGGAGGTCGGGGCGGTTGCGCAGCGCCGCGAGGCGGAGCGCGTCACCGAAGTGGTAACCCTTGCAGAGGGTCGGGATGGCAGTTTCGACGGAGTCGAGGTAGTCGAGCCGGATCGTAGCGGCGGAGTGATAATCTTTCGCTTCATAGAGCGCATCTGCGAGCGTTGTTGCCAGGTCGGACAGTGCTGCTGCGGAAAGAGGGGGCGACTGCTGTTGCGCCACGAAGAGGCATTCGCGCCAGCAAGAGACTCCGACTGACTGGTAGCATCGAGTGGCCGCTGCGTAGTCCTGCAGTGATTCGTAGGCCAGACCAGCTTCACGGAAACGTGCCTTTAATTCTAAATAAGTAGCGTAGAGACCAGTCAGAGCCGTGAGATTAGCTTGGTCGTATCGATACAACTTCAGCGCCGCAGAGTAGAGCACGTGCTTTACTGTATAATCGCGAGCCTCCTGGTGCGCTTGTAAGCGTTGGAGGTGAGTTAGGGCTTTCTCGTGTCGCTTAAGGCGGTCGTCAATAACAAATTGACGTCGAAGGGTAGACAGCTGGTGCAAATCCTGTATGAATGGAAGATATTCCCGAGGGTCTCTTTGGGATTGCTGGGCCACGAGAAGGGCCAGGTCCAGGTTATAGAGTCCCAGAGCTTCGTCATATAACGTATTGACGTCGGCCAGAAAGCATATGTGCTCAACGGCCTTCTCGGCCAGCCGTTCATCTTCTTGCATCAACTTCGCAACCACCAAGAGCCCGTCTTTGAGAGCAGGCGGGTCTTTACAGACATTGGCTGTAATGATATTCTGAAGGGTACCGGGATCTATAACTTTGCGAGATTGCAGGTGAGAAAGCACAGCATCGCAGATAGTGTTAATCTTGGACGCGGTTTGCCCGCTGCTGGAGCCTTGCGGCTGTGACCGGGTTTCCTGTGCAGCTCCATGCCTGGCACCGGCTTTGGTATCGACGTACATCGTCTGTGTGACATCCTGGGCCCTTCACATCGTTTAGATGCGTATATATGAATCAGGCATGACGGAACTTACCTCAAGGACGAGAGGAAAAGGTCGATGTAAGTCACATCTTGCAGTTGGTCAAGGAACAAGCCAACATTGGACAGGAACTGCTGAGGTTTATGATCGTAAAGGATGTTCATGTCCACCCTCTGCGTCCTACAATATGAAAAGGCTCGGGCATAGTTCAGTTGCTCGATTAAATGCCGAATCCCTGCAACGACCATGGCCCGAGGGAATATGGTCTCCAGGTTTCCTCGGGGCATCTGAAGTACCAAGCTCATGTTTGTGGGCATGGCCGTCACGAGCCGAGAACCCCTCTCGATGCTCCGGCATCTTTCGTCCTTTTCAGGGTCGTCCGGCGGCACTTCTAGAGCTACAACCACGGGTCTGGTGAGTTACAGGAATGGGGCAAGGTAAGAGTGATATGTAACGTACCGTCCACATCAGTCAAGTGAACGAACTTAACTAGATGGTTTGTGGTCGTGATGATAAGGTGCGCCGGTGTGACTAGGAACGAAGTGCAATTCTTCAGGAGAAGCCTCAAGTTCGCGTACAGGTGTCCATTCCTCGAGAGTCCGAACACAACCACGTTCCCGGCAAGGTCAACCACCTCGCTCCAGGGGAGGTAAGAAGGGAGCCGCGTCGAATATGTTTCATCCTGCTGGGAGCCGACGTTGTGAAGCCGGCCTAAGCCATCTTGCACGACGACATCCGTGGAAGAGGCCTGTGTTAGCTTTATGAACCCGAGCATTGAGCCTGCGTACATATTGGGGGTCGGCGCGAAGTCTCCTACGGACTCATCAAACGTATACGAGTTGATTGCCGGCCCAGTACCGAAACATAGGCAGTGAATACTCAGATTCTCACTCACGGCAATCTGTAGGGGAGTGGCATTTCTCCATGTATCTTCCGTCGTGAAGCTCAGAACGCCAGCTAAGGATGGCGGTAATGAGCGCTGTCCTTTTGGATCCCACTTGTAGAGCTTAAGTCCATGCTGGTGAAGAACAGCCATGAACGTATTAGCTGGAGAGAAAGCAACGTCTACAATTGCTGACGGCGCCGTTATGTCAAATAACGCCATCGGCGGGGGTACATTTGCAGTCCGAAAGGGTGTGATTTTCAGATTACTACCGTCAATGACAGCGACGGCCCCGTAGTCATACGGTGGAGTAAGTGAACCCCGAGCCACATCGAAAATGTACTCTGCTAGCACCAACTTGCCCGAGTTGGCAGATGCGAGGCGTAGCGACTTTTCCGGGTGCCACGCCAGACTAAGCGGCTGTGCCTCAGTGAAGACCTCTTGTTTGAGATACCAATAGTAATTGCCCATCGTCCAGAACTGTACCCTGTCATTGAAGGTGACTGCTAGCACCGTCGAATCCCCATTCCACTCTAGACGTATCTGGTCGTTGAGGATGTTTCTCTCGTTGGGGTTTCTGAGAGTGAATTGGCCATGCCGAAGGCCGTTCCTCTCAAAGAAGATGACGTCCACGCGGTCGGAGAGGCGTTGGATGCTAGCTATGAGATTTCCAGCTGGCCTCCAGCTTAAAGCGCTCTCCATGCCGTCGACGGGTTCACTCACGCTATCGAGGACGCCGTCTCGAGAGTACACCCGGATGGCTCTGCGGATACCAGCTTCGACTGAGTTGATAGCGACGTAGGCACCGTCACCTCTCCAGCTGATGGTGGTGGCGCCGTCATCATTTGGACTCAACACGCCTTCGTCTACCTTCTCTGGTATCGTGGGGTCTCGCAGAGCCTTAGCCCCCCTGCCCTGGAACTGGGTCTCCTTCTTGCCCCAGCCGACGGAAACATGTT
Source organism: Monosporascus sp. 5C6A (assembly GCA_004155035.1). Lineage (NCBI taxonomy): Eukaryota > Fungi > Ascomycota > Sordariomycetes > Xylariales > Monosporascus > Monosporascus sp. 5C6A. The sequence continues at coordinate 51,128 of QJOB01000248.1, forward strand.
TGGATAATTTGAGATCATCTGCGGTCATAGTCATGTCTGTGATACCCTCAAAGCTGCGGCTCATGAAAACCATCGTGTTGGCCTTTGTAGAAATGGCCAATATCTCCTCGTCAGGGGACCATCTCGCAGCAGTGATGCCCTCGTCAATGGAGCCCATAATCTCGATATGGACACCATCCTGAGGGGATGAGCCTTCGAACTCCTGCACAATGACGATGTCGCCGCCCTCGAGGACCAAACACGTCGTGAGGTTATCGACGAAGTGATGCTGACTCACTATCCGGTCAACGGCCAAGTCCGGGTTGGGGCTCGGAGCGCCCCATGATGCCACTTCTTGAGATTCACTGTGCGGGGTGATTAACATACGATAGTCCCAATACTGCTGGCTACTACCGGCACGGGTATTATTCGATGACTACTCACGTGTCTATTGACGAAGCTCGCACATGCTCCGAAATCCTCACGAGCCGGATCCGCGCGTCTCGCTCGCTGGGACCGAATGTACAGAGAACCTCATCTTTGGCGGGGTCCCAGCACGTTGATGTAATTGGCTCCCCCTCAAGCTCCGTAGAAGACGTCCACGAGTTGAACCGAATATTACGAAGATTGCGCATTTTCCTTTATGGTGCGCCTGTGACCATGTATTAGAACTTGTTGAGACTCTCGAGCGAGTCATCCAAATTTCGACCGCTCTTGATAGAACTTTTCGTGTTACTTTGAACGAGGTGAGACGGACCGTGTGATCAAAGTTTTGTGGCCGTTTAGACACTGTCTTTTATTATACGGCGAAGCTCGAATCTATTCGATTTTAACTTACATTTATTCAGGCACTTTGAACCGCGGTACGAAGTTAGTACTACCGGTAAGACCGCCAGTATGTATACTTTTGTCACATGAACATACGGCATGCATAATAAAATATGGATCGTATGATATTTCCACCGTCAGTTCGATTGATATTCGCCGTCACAGGAATTCCAATGTTTTATTAGCAGCCTCGGTGCAGGTCGGCAGGATTCGGGATACTAGACTAGGTAGGCCCTCGGTATAAGGGTATAGGATGAACTGACGTTCTGGACTAGAATCGTAAAACTGTAATTGGTTAAACGCCCCCAATCTCACCAGTTGAAGCTTTTCTTGTACACTCTGGTCTAATGATCTGCATGGCAGTCCCCATCACTCTTTAGTTAGCCACTTTCCCCAGATTTAGTGTTAGGCCCTCAACCCAGTTCCTCCATACATATTTCATGGGACAATCGCCCAGCTGGTTTTCTCCTTTTAATTCCATAATCGGCTTTATTAACTAAGTACCAAATCTACACACACACGCACACACGCACACATACACACATATATATATGTGTATGTGTGTGTGTCTGTATATATCATTCAACAGATTGGCGTTGGGGGATTGCTCCTATCTTAAGCATGGATGCCGCCTATAAGAAACATGCGGCGGAGGCGCGCCGCAAGAACAAGTCCCATACAGGCCTCAATCACCTCTCGCTTGCGCCACTCACCTCCAAGTTACCTCTCACCGACCATGACGAGCTGCCCGATTTCGACACCTTGTCCACTCGATACAACTCCTCTTACCTCCAGGGGAAGTCTGCCCCGACGACCCCGAGACTACTGTCGCGATCTCCAGCCCGGACGCGCACCAACTCTCCGCGACGTTCGTCATCCGCCCACACTGTAACCGCTGGGCTGCCGAAGAGCAAGTCCGCATCTCACCTACATGGCCTTCAAGGGCGAAATACGGGCCTGGGGAAATTCACGCCCATCTCACGGCGCCGCACCGGTGATCAGGGCCCTCTCAGTGCGAAGGATAGGATCGATAGCGATTGGCTGCTCCATGCAGGGGCTTTCATCAGCACCGAGACCCGTGAGCGGAAAGGTCAAGCGTGGCTCATTTCTAGAGCTAGTTCGACAAGCCTAACGGGCCTGCGAGATGCTGAGGAAGAAGCATACGAACGGGAGCTGGCTAGAGAGAAAGAACTTGCCAGTAGATGGGGTAGTCGTCGCGGTAGTCTTGTGGAAGATGAAGATGTCTTGACAGGAAATAGTCGATACGAGAGCCTTGCGCATAGCAGGGTCGGGAGCAGGATGCATCTAAAGACACCATTAAGGACACCACTAAGAACGCCGCTGCGCACGCCAATGAGAACGTCCCTGGAAAATGAAGGCGAAAGTGGTTACTTCACCCCACGATCACCGGGAGAAGTCGAGGCACCGGGTCCGGATTTCGTAGGTCTCGATGAGAAACTCGAGGCCATCGAAGTAGACATGGCTAGCCAAGCTGATGAGGCAGCTGTCCGAAAGCTGTTCAAGGCGGATAAGGCGGGGATCGGCAGCTGGATGGGAAGCCTTCTCGGGTGGTCCCTCTTTTCCGTCGAGGAGAACGACGAAGAATCCGATAATGCTGACGGTGAGATGACGGACGGCGAGACAGACGAGAGCCATTTATCACGGAACGCGAGTACGAAGAGCTTTCCAGTCATATCGGATATTCCCAAAGAACGCATCACGCCCCCAGAAGCGGATGAGGGTGGTTGGAAGGATGCTGCATGGCTGCTTAGCGTGGCGTCCAAGGTTATACTATGAAGCTCGGGGCGTAGGCATTTGTTGGGTCGTCGGGGACCGAGGTGTCGGGAGCTATTCACATGGTTTTAGCCGAGCATGCAGGCCATGGGGACAAGAAGAGAATGACCCGCGACATCTCCAGCAGGAGCACAACTGTGGGGTTTGGCGGGCACACCTTTTCAGATCTCCCAAGTTGGGCTTGTACGACTGCGAGCTGACTCGCTCTCGGCATTTGCGTTCAAGCATAGGGTACCTATATTAATTATCAACTTGTGTGTCAGGTTAGCGTGCGGCTTGGCTGCTATGGTACGATATTCGCAGCATGTCCCCGCAAAATCGTTAGATATGCTTGCCGAAAGACAACTTAAGCGACGCTAAATAGACGCCGCAATGTCTCTTCTTCGTCGACACTTCAGAGTGTTCCCCAACAACTGACGTGACACGGCGGTCTAGGAGGTATGATAGGCCGGGCCATCCGGGCAGCAGACTGTCTACTGGCTCAATCGGGGGATTCAAAACAGGTTTTGACCTCACAGCCTTGTAGCTGCATTGCATTGCGCACCATAGGGAGGATTTACTTGCGACGTAGGGGGCTTGGCTACAGATGTACGTCCTTGGGTTGTTAAGTGAACAAGTACATTGTGCAATACTGGCGGGATGAATAAAAACACAAGAAAGAGAACCTGCGTACATAAGCCACGGGAGGGTACTGGACCCTTATTCGTCATTGGGGGCGAAGATGTCTCAATATCTTTTACTCATCTGGGTCCCCGTATCTCGAGGCCACCCCACCGGCCGCGTTGCGCGAGCTGAATGACAACGGCGCCCGCACCCAGTGAGAATTACACATGGGCGAGCGCAGCAAGGCCTCCGCTCAGCAGGTTCGGGGCTGGGCAGCAGCCAGTGGCCGACCGGAAGAATGGCCTATGCCTACTCCGGACATTCCATCGTGCTACTCCGCATCAAGCGCTGAAATCCCCAGCTCTGGTGACAGCCCCTTCTTTAGCAGTAATCCAAGGACGCGCACTACTCCGTGTATTCGTGGCCCAAGTAATTTTGTATATGTTCCTCTCGTTCAGAGGTCCTAAGAAAGAGACATGTTGGTTGTTTCAGACAGGGGTCAACAAAATGGCGAATCGGTAGATAGTCAAATTAGATATTTTTGTTGATGAAGATATCGGCAAGTGGTCGGCGAGTTTGCTAAGTCGCTCGTGGTATGAGTTCGCAGCAAGGCTGGATTGCTGCACGTGGAAGGTGCCCTGTTTTGGCCAATGCTTTAAGGTGGCCTCCTGTGTACAGGACCGGAGACTAGAGATATCCCTACTACATAAGCACCTAAACAAGTATGGTGATGTCGAATGTGTGGTTCCTTTTAGAGCCGAATCTGGTCCGTCTATGAGCTTCCCGTGTGCGGACTCGACAGCCGTCTCGCTCAAATTAATGGTGTTCTCTGGGGGAAATTAGGATTCCGAGGAGTCTTCTCACTCACTATGTCATCTTTTGCGATGCCTTACATTCTGTATGCCTGCGGTGTTAGTGTAACAGAGAGGTGAAAGCGACCGAAGCGAGTACCTACCAACTAGCGCTCGCCTAACGTGACAGGTAACTCCCACCTCAGAGAGTGTACAGAACCCTGAGGCTCGGGTAGACCCGGACCCGACTTATTAGAACACTGCTTACGGTTATCCGGTGCTCGTACACGATATGACGTTATTATTTGTACGTAGTCTAGATATGAATCTAATCACCCCCACCTGAAACTCATTCAACATGGAAAGCCTACGCAGTAGTCGAAGCCATTGACAGACATTGTCTCATGCTGACTGTCCGTATGCGCTTAATAATTAATTATGGAGACTACAGGGCTTTCGGTTCATAACGGCGAGGACACCGTAGAACATTGGTTTATCTTTTGGGCTACATATATGTGGGAAAGAAGGGCCATCTCTGCCCTTCCTGTAGGAATAGGAATGTCCGGGTGTATGTGCGTGTTTCGTGAATCCCATTAACAAGCCCACCCCTCACGGCACCTGCCGACTAGTCGGCTGATGAACTGCATACTGGTACGAATGGATACACTGATATGGTGGATCAGTAAGATAATAATGGAGTATGGGCTCTGAAGTAGTGCCTTTTCTTCCATGGTTTGACCTTGGACGTACTGTAGCCACAAGGGGTATTGCATCGGGACGTCAGGCTAGGGATAACCACCCGGAGACCCTGCATTGTCTCTTCTCATCACACATATATTCCGCCCGTTTACCCAGGTAGTGATGTTCCGAGAGTCATAGGGTTTTATGGTATTCTTGTCTGGTCCAAGGACGCTGGATATGTTATAATTGATAATAGCAGTTCGCCATGGCATCGTCTTCTCTTCCCCGCCAGGTGGAGTTTAATTAAGAGCTGACAGGCGATGAAACATACCTTGGTAGGCTAGGTACATCTGAGCTCTAATAAGGCTGCTAAAGGACGGGTTATGCGAGATGCACATCAACGTCATTGTTCATCAATGCAGCAAAAACCCGCATGTGTGGATGACCCATAACAACTCTGTACCATAGTACATAGTTTCCGCACTCTTTCCAAACGCAAGTTGGTGAACAACTTACTCATCAGGCAGCCATACGTTCACGAATATCTTTTACCTCCTCAGCCCACAAGATCTTCCTATGACAGAGGTCATTGCATACATTGGCGTAGGTTTGTGCGAAAGAAAAAGGGTGGGGTTATGCGATCCCCGTAGTGGACGAGACTCCGTCAGGACGTGAAGGTCGTAGGACGTTGGGAAGATATCTGGCCCCCCAAGGCAACTCCCGCCTGCGGCTTTAAGAAGTCGGGAATCTCGAACTTTCTGTGATCAGCATCGAAGAAGCTTCCATTGCATTAAGTACGTCCTCCGCTGTGATTAACCAGACCTGTCAGCACTACAAGTTGGGACCCCGCGGTCCCTTGAATAACTTGCCAAGCCCGACATCAAAAAGGCGACCCGCCGCCAACTCTAGGGATCTGCCTCTTACTCTTCCCCATTTGAGCGGCTGGTAATGATTATGTTGGCTAATTGCCTCCGTAGCCTGCGTAACTGGAGCGCTAGCCACGATATGTAGCTCTAACCGCTCAACCCTTGAGGCTAAAAGGAGGTTAGGTATTTGGAAAAGTTTCTGTCCGTGTTAAAGGTGGCCGGCCGCCTGAGTCCGAACAACTACGCAGGTGATGGGCGCAGTTAGAGAGTTCTTACGCGATCCTATATCGAGTTTTCCAAGGCTAGAAAGATAGTGGAAGTCGCAATACGGGGGCCGGCTCCTTTGGTTGGGATGCTCAAGATCGCTGTCGTCCGTCGGGAAAAAGAAAGCACGACCCCCGTGAGTAGTGATAGTTGATTATCTTTCAACCACAAGGGGCAATCATGAATTTCTGTAACTTAGATAGATATGATAGTCGAAGGCAATGGACGTCTGCCATGGTAGTATAGCCTCAAATATTCATGTCCATAAGTCCAGTCTGTTCAAATGATTCAGTGCAGGTTCACCCTCAAGTGCCTAATATACAACTCCTATATATATACCTCAGGCTAAGAGGTGTGCCCTCATGAAGAAATAAAGAACAACACCCAATAAATAATAATCGTAGTCGCTCCGTACTTTCTTAAGAACCCCCAATCAACTGACGATCCCACTGGTGTCATGTTGCCATTTTTGGTAGAGCCGCCACCATCCACCAGCACGACCAGATACAAACTACCTAAATACTCCGTCCCATCAGGGCAGGCTATGGACAGAACCCCACCTAAGAGAATCCCCTTCTATCGTCACTAAACGCAGTAGCTTTGGTGGTTTTTGAACACCACCACCCACTACCACCAACCCACGCCTAATTTTCCCTGAAATAACCGTCGGCCCCCCGTCGCCGCCGCATTCACATTGCCGATATTTGTTTGTTACAGCGCCTTTGTGAGCTATAGGTTTTCGGTCGCTCATTTTCCGAGGACTCGACGACTTACTTTCATCTGCAGCCACTTTCCGACTCGACGAGGGCGTTTGTGGAGTACCTGCTACGTCGCACCCAACGAACATCATGCCTTCCGACGACCATGTAAGCAAAAAAGCTCATTCGATCTGATCCCTCCAACTAGTGGAAGATTGGTTCGTTGACCGCCGTGACAGAATGATGATGGTCGCAATGCGACCAGCAATTTGCCTGATCTGGGAGACGCGATTGACAAAGCCACTTTCGGTCAGATCCTGGAGATGGACGATGGCGATGATGATTACGACTTCAGTCGGTCCATTGTCTTCGGCTTCTTCGAGCAAGCGGAAGAGACTTTCACTGATATGGATGAAGCTTTGTAAGTCCCATTTGTCTGGGGATTCCTCCCAGATCACGATCCCCTTGCTCCCCATAAATAGTTGTTATCTATGCTCGTTCCGTGAGAGATAAGGATAGGCTAATCTGTCCCCGTTGTGGTCTAGGGAGTCCAAGAACCTTGAGGAGTTGTCCAGACTTGGACATTTCCTGAAGGGCTCATCGGCGACGCTTGGTCTGAAAAAGGTCAAGGATAGTTGTGAGAAGATTCAGCGATATGGCAAGAAGGAGAACCTCGATGGCTCGCCGCAGATAGACGAGGAACTGTGCCTGTCTCGAATCACAGAAACCCTCAAGGAAGTCAAGGTGGAGTACGCCGAGGCGGAAAAAACGCTCAAGAAGTTCTTCAACGCGACGTAAAGGCATCAGTCGGGGGAAAGCAAAGGGGGCTGTCCCGACGAGTTATGAGGCTGCACGCAGCTGACAACCATTTGCACGTGCCTTATTGCTAACTCGTCCAAGGGTCGTGCCGAATGGCATGAGGAACGAAAGATATCCGATGGCCTTTTCGAGGCTAGCATTCAAAAAATGACCCAGCATTACTTGACCACGATATATACCCGCATTCGCACCCAGCTTGGTTATCAGGCCATGGCTTATTGATTTTCTACGATGGTTCAGGAAGGATTACACCCGATACTGGAGAGACCGCTTGATAGAGTCCGACTACTTCACTTTGACCATATCATCAGACTTTGGAGGTCGAGAAGCATTTCCAGACTGGAACGTGACTCCCGTTATGCCCTCCGTGTCGCCGCTTGGAGCGACCCTTACCATCGAACAGCTTTAAGCCTCTCCATGCATGTAGATATTACTCTTGAGTCGCGAAGGAGTCATATGTTCCATGTGCAATTGTTAGAGAGGTATGACTTAAAGCACCTGGTGACGACATTTCATTGACGTATCTCCCTACGTCATATCAAAGCTTAATCCCCTTTGTGACACAGAGCTGCCCCTTGTTCGCTGATCCGACAGAGAACAGCCCCTGTGGTTTGAAAGAGCTCCGATACGATAAGGCTTTGTCATTCCAAGGCAAGATCAGATACAGATGGGGAGATTTCCATTTGCCAGGCGCTTCTGCTTTGGATGACAGCCACACCCCTGTAACCGCCCTCCCCGCTCCCATCCCGGCTGCCCTGGATGAGGGGTCGGCCAAGCATCCACCCCAAGTGAGGCTACCTGAGCTAAAATACCTACCTAGCTGGGGACCGCTAATATTTTCGGTGGACTGTATATTTTCCTGAATGGAGACTTGAAGCGGGAAGGGCCGAACAAGCACTCAGAGTCGCGACCCATGACCCCGACCCTATTACGTCCGACTTTGTAAGTTTTTCAGGGAGACGAGAATGCATGCTCCAGCTCAACGTCTCAAGCTGCCGTCTCTAAGCTCCATCTTCGGTTATCTTGGCCGGTGCTTCTGACTAATCAGTATCATTTCATAGATAGAACTCTCTATAAGTCACTATACCACCCATTGGGTTAAGACTAAAAACGAGTCCTACCGTCTTACACTTGCATGCATGCTCTTTTCCTCGGTACCTACAGTTATATAACTGAGTACAGCGGTGACTTCGAGATGCCACCGCGGCCGCCGCCAACACACTTCTTGTGCATACCCTTGGTTACCGGGGCGTCCCGCCATCAGCTATCCGCAAGCCTTGGATCCTTCAAGGCTGATGTCACCAGCCCAGACAGTTTCGGAGTGCCCGAGCAGGCTATCAGGCCTGTTGGGACCATCCACCTAACCCTGGGCGTCATGAGCTTTCCGAAGGACGAAGGCCTGGAGAACGCCGTGTCGCTCCTGAAGACGTTGATACCGAGGCAGATTCTGGCTAGCGTGACTACGACATTTATGGGAGAATCCGCTCCGGATCCGACCCAGCAGTCGGCAAAAGCTACGGAGCCCACAGGGCCGTCACCTCCGTTATTATCGATAACTCTACGGGGACTCCGTTCCATGCAACTGGCATCGAAATCATCCGTGCTCTACACCTCGCCGGTGGACCAAGACGGCACGCTGTTGAGGTTCTGCGAGAGCCTGCGGTCCACGTTCCAAGAGGCCGGGCTGATGACGGAGGAAAATCGGCCCCTGCTGCTCCACGCAACGATTATGAACACCATCTACGTCAGGGGGAGAGAACGCCAAGGGGGCGGTCACGGAAAGAAGAAGGATAGGCTCACCCTCGATGCGCGCGGGATCATAGACCGGTATGACGACTTCGTGTGGATGGAGGACGTCCCGGTGGAGAAGATTGCCATCTGCAAGATGGGAGCAAAGAAACAGGAGGATGGCGACGAGACATATGAGGTCGAAGCAGAGATCGACTTCGCCTAACGGCCTCTTTCCACCCTGGAATCTGAATCAAAGGATTAACCTTGTGGATAGAATTGTACGTACCGACGAACATAACACGGCCCCTTTTGACATAGCACTACAGAAACTGTCGTAAAGGGTACTGGTTCTTTAGACCAACAGTACAATACAGTGCGATAGGGGAGACTAATGTCACCGACCGCCATCCGTAAGCCGAACGGAATCCTCCAGATAAAGAGGGGAAGGGGTCCAAGTGAGAGAAAGAGGAAAGTGAACCAGGTAATAAGAAGCGTATCGCCAGCCTTATCAGGCTCTTAGGGACAGCTGGTGGGTCCCGATGCTCGCTGTTCAGCAGCTGAGATTCCCGATATTAATCCGTAATACAGCTGCTGAGTCCCCTAACGTTAGGTACCCACGTACTTTACGGTACCTGGGCTCATCGTCCCCCGCAAGCTGGCAATGCAGCTGATCCTTGACTTCCCGTCCCTCTTCAACGTCCCCAGGCAACCATGAAACCGTAAGGCAGTGTTGCTTCCCGTATGAAGTGAAGAACTTCCGGGGAGGTGCCATGGCTCTTACCCACAACATCACCCCTCATATATAAACCCTGAAGCCAATGCGCCGCCCTCTCGATACGATGAGCACTTCTGACAAACGGGGCGGCCGTTCACACGCCATCCGCTCCTCAACTTCGTCGCGAAGCAGTAGCATAATCGCCCCTCCCCCACGCGCGCAGCTTACTGGCTCCTCGTCAGCTTCCGCATCAACAGGCCAAGAGACCGAAGGGGCACAGGAGCCCGGCGGCAGCAGCAGCAACCCGGTAAACAAGGACGGTGGGGCGGCGGCGGCGCTCGCAGCCAGAGAAGAGGAGAGCATGCTGCTGAAGGAGAAGGACGAGAGGATCGCGGCGCTCGAGCGCGAGCTCGGCGTCATGGAGGGCGAGTTCACGAGGGAGCTGGACCGGCTGTCGCAGAACGAGAGCGAGATGGCGAGCTTCTGGCAGCGGAAGCACTCGGCCCTGCACCAGCAGTTCCTGCGCGCTGACACGGAGCTGCGGCTGCTGCGCTCCGAGGTTGACGTGCGCGAGGCCGAGCGCCAGGAGCTGCGTGACGGCTGGGACGTCCTGCGCCGCGAGCTGCGGGCCCGCGACGACGAGATCCTCGCCCTCAAGGGTCACCTCAACGGCATGAAGCAGTGGGTCAGCGCGAGCACGAGAACCGATCAGCAGACGAGCGACGAGGAGATCGGCGAATCAATGGCGAAGCTCGGAAACAGCCTCCAAAACTGGGTGATTATGCATTTCAGAAAAGCCAAACTCGGTAAGTAGTCCGTCAGCCACAATCCTAGAAGAACCGTACATATCTCCGGCGAGGGTCGCGATGTAGCGTGAGATATGTTCCTGCCGCCCCCACCCCCCCTCCTCTTAAATTTTGTCTTTACTACTTCTTCCTTTTCCTTTATAATGGTTTCCGGTTCCTGAAGCCCTCGCTCTGTGTCCTATGAACCTAATCGTTATATAGACTTCTCCGGGACAGGCCAGTCGAGTATCGACGATCTGAGTCAACTTGTTCCGATGTACCAAGACATAGAGGCACATGCAAAGCTGCATCTCCTGCAATCAATTGTCTCCAGCATTCTGGTGGAGATGGTCTTTGGCTGTTACTTCGCCGGCCTCTCAGATGCACAAGCCAATCAGCTTCGCGGAACGGAACAATTTCTAGCATCCATAGGTACGTCTCAGTTACTGCAACTGTAGGCAATGACTTACGAGTAAAGTAGGATCAACCGAGGCCGTGAACCAATGGCGTGCGATGACGTTGACAGTACTGCGGAAAGAGGCTTCATCAAAGTTGCAGACAGAGACAGCAGCTCTCGTGAAGAGTGTCGTCTTCAGAGTGAACAGCATCTTGGACGCAATTACAGGCATCGAGGCAACAGATGCACGTGATCAAGCGCTTTACGTCCTTGTAAACAGTGCGGTCGAGCTAGCGCGGTTGCTAGTAGTGCAGAAAGCCGTGTTCAGGGTAACTATGCCTAAAATCCTACCTCACCAGAGGACTATATATGAAGCATCTTCTATGGATGACATTGGAGGTGAAGAGGAGGAGAGTCTCGCAGAACGCGAGATATGCTGCGTGACGTTCCCTGGGGTTACCAAGTTTGGGGATGAAAACGGCAGCCATCCGCAGTACCGAAACATTATAGCAAAGGCCAGAGTTCTCTGCAGTCCAGAGTGAACGAGCTTTCTAGTCTGGTAAGCTGAGCTTCTACGCTAGCGATCCAAGCACTTGCAATCGAAGTAGAGCATCTTTTAAGTGCTAGGGCTCTAGGTCATTTCGAAAACGTTATAGGTTAGGGATGCGACATACCCCCTAAATCGCGCAAGAGAGGCACTTGAGAGGGCCCATCTTGGACACTGAGCCCCAACCTCTGCGCGGGTGGGTTTTGGGCGTCTCAACCTACTACCGTACAGTCATGGTACAACATGTTCACCATTGCTTAAATGACTGGGTAACGAAAGTGGACTGGAGAGTCGGGGTCGCCTGGACTCCTGGAACATTGCGGCTCTGTGATGAGAATAGCCGGACTCGACTCTACCCCCATACCTTCCAAGGTGCAACCCTCCTCTGTTCTGGTTGGGTGGTATCCACGCTGGTCCCGGAGGTAAGCAGCATATCATACAATCATTCGGAGACCGCCTCTCGAATCACAGTCTCAAGACCATGATGAATAAGTATATTAAGGAGAGGTCAGTGATAAGACAAAGTCATGGGCTGACGTGACTTGTAACGACATCCCTGTCTCTCTAGCCGGGTCTCACAAAACGAAGGGCTACGTGAACAAGATAATTCGGTTAATATGCGGTGTGGCAGCTTAGGTGCCGGGTCGACGACCCGGTGTCACATCGGTCAAATATATATTCCCGTTTTGAACGACAGGACTACCTCGGCGTAGTCATAGGGCGTTTACCCAAGAATGTGCGGATCGTTTCCCTGAGGAGTAGGCGAGATGTATGAACTACCGACCCAAGTTGGCAAACCGATGCTTCCGGCCGCCAGTTTCAGGATCTAGGGTTAGTCTGACCTTTATTACAGCCCAGTATCATGGTGCTATCAAGATACGCCAGGAAACTAGACGATGGTACGGGGAAGATCCGCGGGGGGTGCGCCATCATGTAGCTATATCAGCTGTCACCGTCTTTGGGGAAAGGTGCACAGAACACGTGAATGCCCCCGGGTTCGACGTTTCCGCAAGCCACGGAATCTAGTGAACACCTCCGGAAGGTGGGGGTAAGTGCAATCGGAGACATGGGCTTTATACACAATTGAGTTTGGCGGAATAACACATTGTTTAGCTAGCTGTCCTACCGATTGTTAGCCAACCAGAACATATCCTGCGCTGGATATGTGCGGCAGTACAGGGACGAAATGTTGGCCGCTGAACTGCACAAAAGTGCGGCGGGTCAGCGGTGGCTTCCCCTGGCAAGGCGCATAGGAATACCCCAGACCATCCCCATTGTCTGATTGCCGCGGGCTATAGCAATGGGCTTTGGGAGCACCCCATAGATCCGCCCAGGATGCTACTGCCGAGCCCTCTTTCGAGATCTTGGACACGGCCATTGTCGGTATTTGCAACCCCAGCTCCGTAGAGCCCGCCATCCTTCGAGTGGTCTACGCTAGTTAGACATGGCATTGCAACCAAAAGGAAATCCGCACGCTTTCTTGGACCAGAGGGGCTTCCATGTATACGCTCCAGTGTCGGCGCGGATGTGAGTGTTGATCATCGGCCAGCACCCTTTCCCAAGTGGCAGTATGCCGTCTCAAGTCAAGATCACGATATGCTTATAATCCAGTGGCTCCACGTGCCGTCGAATGCCGCGTACTTCCCTCCCGCCGCTAGAGGCTTGGCGAATTTCGAGATTATCCTATGCGTTCGAGAATCTCCTCATGTTTGGCTAGATCGATGTTGGGCATCGGATGTGTGTGCTGTTACCAGTTGGTAAGGGATGCAAAATGCTCCAAAAGTTGGTCGAGTATCATAGGCCAGGAAGAATAACCGTCGCCTATCCAGGCAGCGCAGGGTACCCTGGCTCAGCGCCACTCCCCAGTAGCACCCCTCCCTCCTCGAGCTCCCTCGAGACATCAACATCAAGCTCGCTTTGGATATGGGGAATGGCATGACAGCGGAAAGAAACCCTGGAGATCACTTACTCTGTGAACCCGTCTATTAGACTTGATAACCTCCACGTGCCCCCGCGCTCTCTTTTCTTACTTCGTTCCTTTCTTCCTCTTAACCCATCTCGGTTTCATGGGAAACTACTCCCCCTAACAACATTCTAGCGGCAACCCAGTAGCATAGTTGACTACTCTCTTCGGGCATTCATCGAAAGCGATCAACTGGCTGAAGACGCCGCGGGCGGCACTCTGCTCGGCCTATTGTTGTTGGCCGCAACCCGGATTTCGATCCCAGTCGATAACCCCCGCATCTAGAGTCTCAGACCACCATACTCCCAATCCCAGTCGGCAGTATCTCGACCCAACCCTCCATCTCCATCCCTGAATGACCGTTCTCTGCACACTGACAGAATTTTGGGCCGTTCACGCTCTACTCGAGAGACACCATGGATTCCGCATCCTATACCCGCGAAGAATCTCAAAGTGAACCCTTAGAGCATCAAAACAGCAGCTACAGCGTCTCGTTGGGACCCGGGACGCCCGCATTTGGGAATCCGGCTACCGTACCCCGCGGTTCCATGTATTTCCCACACACCACCTCATCCCTCTATGACTCTGCCACTAGCCCCACTCGGAGCTCTGTCGCTAGCGAGGGATATGAGCAATCGTATGCGTCGACCCTGTCAGAGGCATCGACTTCTTGGACTTCTGTACCAGCAACGGCATCTGAGTACGGAATGGCCTTGGGTGACCAGAACCAGAACGCTGCTGGCCATTATTTACCCTGTGACTTTGTTGGATGGAGCGCATGTAACGAGAGATTCGACGTAGATGACCTTCACGGTTGGTTCGGACATGTCGAACTCCACCTAGGCGATAGCTTCCCCAGAAAAGTTATGTGTTGGTTCTGCTCTGAAGCATTTAAGGTCGGCAAGAACGCCAGTAAAGACGAACGTCGGATCAACTTCTGGAACCGGTTGCAACACATCCAAAACCACGTGAAAGAGGGGCGAAAAGACGAAAATGACATTCGCGTCGATTTCCACTACGCGGAACATCTCCACTCGGCTGGACTTGTTACCGACGAAGTATATTATCTCGCGAGAAAGGCGAGAGAACCTATACCATACCCTGACGGTAGTCGTCGCCTGGTACCCCTACTAAGGGGTATATATCCTCCCTCTTTCGTCCCGGAAGAAAGGCTTTTGCAGCAAGAGCGAGCAACGCAAATGAGAGATGATAACCAAAAGGAAGAAAGAGAGCGACGACGTCATCATCATCGCAAACGTTAATTAAGCGTGGGAAGATTTACCGGTCTTGGATAGGTGACTTCCCAAATCTGTTGCACGGCCACATTTGGGAGTAAAACCGGAAAGAATTTGACGGAAAGAAATGACAGCGATCAGGTGGTGTATACCACGCCTGATCCGTGGTGCGCCGTCCACCCCACCTACCGACATGCCAAAAAAGACACATCAATCCAGCTCCGAGGATGCAGGAATTCTGGTTTCTTTTGTGTTCATTTATTGCTGTTGATATGCCCACAAACTGCTTTCCTGCACAGACCCGAGTCTCTCCGCTATTTCATTTCGTGCCGGTTGCTGGAACTCAAAGCGGGAGACAGATCGGGTGCTGATGGTAAGGCTCCCCGAAGTCAACCTTGCCCCTCTCGAGGCTCCCGTTGCAAGTCTGGCAGGCGATTGGATATCAAAACTGCCGCGGCTCGACAAACAAATACGTTGGAATTTGGGACGGGCTGGGCATCCATGCCGTTGTTTTAATGCGTGGAACTTTTTTTGCTGTACTAGCGGACTTTTCCGGAGCAGGCCATATGTTTCCATATATACCCTCTGGTGGCGAAGGACTGGCCGCTCTTATATCGGAGCCGACCGGCATACGGTTCCAGTGAGCCGTTCTTTCCACAAAGGGATGGTTTTCATGATGTTCTCTGGCGTTCATTGGATGGCTCTGCGAGCGAAGTGCTGGGACAGACAGATTGTAAGCTCTACCCTGTCGTCAGCTGGATATCCAAGGAATTTCTCTTCCCTCTCCTTATTCATCCGCCGGGGTTTGCATTTTAAGTCGTCGGCAGGTTGTTGCGCACATATGACGGGATTTGTCGATGGGGAGAGATGAGAGAGATATCAGGACCATACTCATGACGTTACGAGAAATGAGAACACGCTCTCACCGCCTGAATTCTGCCTGCCAGTGGCAAAAGAAAGAAAAGTGCGTCTTGTACTATATTGCATCGCCTCGTTGACCGCCACGCCGCTGCTCGCAGCTGCAGGGATCCAAGGGGAGGGACCCTCCCTGCCGCTTTGTTGGTGAAGCATAAACGAATCGACACGGGGCGGGCCGTCCCCGGACCCTCCGATCCGAGGGATGGAAAACTGCAGTAATCTTGTTCATTCGGTGGGGAGCCCTTGCCGTGCGTGTTCCTTTTTATTCTTGTAACTCCTGACAGCACGCTATCGACGACCGGTCACGGCGATAGGACGAAAGACAGAACGCAGCCTTTCAACAAGGGGATCATCGCCACCCCCGGGATCGGGGGGGTGTAGCGCACACCATAACACGCGAGTACCTACCTACGTAAGGGCACACAGCTTTAAATGACAAAGGAGATGAAGGGGTGAAACGAGATAAAAAGTATACGCGGGAAAGGGGAGGTCCTCTCCTCCGAGCCCCGCGGCATTCTAGTTTCGGCCTGACGGTGGGGGGATTTGCGAACCATCCCTTTTAATAAGTAAACTGAGCGTAGGCAGCCCAGCCGGTCAGAGCCTCGTTAGCACTATGGCTCGAGACAGCGGGCGGTCAACCCTCAATCGGGCATCCCCCAGTCCAGTCTGTCTGTCCTTGCGGTTTTCACATACCTACGTAGGCTTTTCCATGCCGGCAGACACAGTCGTCAGCCACGTGTAGAAGTAAGAACCTTGGCTATTAGGCAGGCATACCTACCATACTTATTGGCAAGAAAGTTGGGACGATAGTTCGAGGGGAGCCCGAATTCCCCATCCGGCTCGTTAAATAGGAGTATAGCGAGCGCGAAACCCGAAGACTAAGCCGCGACCCGCCAGGAAGCGTGATAGGGCTGAAAGAGGGCAATCGAGACACTAAATTTTTTAGCGCTTGCTACTGCACCTCAACTGCTCGCTCACCGAAGAAAAGAAGGCACAGCACAGCACAGCCCCTGTTCAAATGGACAGATGGACACCTATTCGCGCACGAGATTGGTCATCCTTAGGGTGTAAATGGCATAGGATAACCCAGGTTCCATGCAGGTCGACCAAAACATTCTCGACGCTCGCAGGTCGCCTTGCTGCTACGTGCCGCGTGCCCCTCAAAACAATAACTTGCACACAAGCAGGGCGTATGGGCCCCGCCAGATACCACTGTTCAGGGGTGACAGGAGAGAGACAATCATCAGTGCGCATGCACGACAGAGTCTTTCTTCATTCGGCCAGGTCCACGAGAGCCGTATGCTTGCGTATCGTCTATCTGTCTACTGCACATTGCATATCGGTTGCCATGTATGCATGTGTAAATAGCTTAGGTATGCGTGTTGAGAGGGGGGAAGAGCGGGCCTAAAGGCGGGAGGAGGCTGGAAGGGCACGATAACGATTATGGTTTTGGCTGCTGCCTAAAACTGAGTACGGAGGAGCAGCCCGCGGCCTATGCGGATGTGAAATGGCATGACATGGCATGCTTCACTTTTTAGGATCCATCTATCGGTAGCGCCACAATGATGCCACCGAGAACGGAACCGGGCGTTGTCGCCAGTAGGCGGACCAGGCGTAGTATAGCAAAAAACAATATATGACACGCGCACGAGAGGTCTCGTAAGGGTCGATATCTTCACTGGCGGGCCATGACCTCTAATAAGTCCCGGAAACCATGGTTCTCCATCTGCATGTAGACGTGACTACCTGCTCCGTCGTCTGGGGATAGGCCGTATCTGGAGCCAGATCGGATACACCAGACAATACCCGGACATGCCTCCGACCTCAATGAATATATCGACGATCTCAGAACTAAGACATCCAGGGCCCTTTATTAAACTAGTTATACCCCAATAAATTCGTCCGAGAGAAACAACCAGAAGCTTCTTGAGACGGAAGAGAAGAGATACACAAGAAGAACGGACTGACTGCTGGTAAATCCAAGCTCGGCTTATGTCTACCTGCCCTCTATATGCATGCCATATTCCACAGTCGATGGTGTACGTGAGCTGGGTGCACCTCTAGCTGAACCACCACGCAGACCCCCGAGCCGCAATTTTCCGACGACTCGGTACCACCACCCAGAGCTCAGCTCGTCCGCTTAGGTGATCGAAAATGCTTCTCCTCCATAACCTAGCCGATAGAATTCACTCCTTGTCGAACTCCACTCCCACACACCAATCAACCTTCGTCCGGCATCCTTTCCCCAAATCAATCAACTAATCGATTGGGTTGGATCCGCTCGATCCCACAATCAGTGAAACTCCGCCTCGACCCTACCGTACCGCACGCCGTCGACCTTAAGCTCGAAGCTGAGGCCGGCGCTGTCGACGGTCATCTCGAGGGTGAAGTCGAGGTTGTCGAACTCGACGCCGCGCGTGGTGGTGAGGCGGGTGAAGAGGCTGCGGGGCACGGCGCCGAGGTCCGTCGTCAGCGTGCACACGTGTATGAGGTCGCGCCCGTAGGCAGCGGGCGCGTCGTCCGCCTCACACGCGATCAGGTCGTCCGTCACCACGAGCGACTGCCCCGGCCGGAAGTTGCGCGTGTAGTGGAACGCGATCGGCGAGAGAGGGGAGATGGCTTCGCCCTGTTTGTTCGCGGGGGTGCCCGCTTTGTCAGTCTACGATAGGAGAAGGGAAAAGGGGATTGGCGCGGAAGAGGCGAGCAAAGAAGTGAGAGCCGCGAGAGGGAAGGGCACGGTGACACGCAGGGTCGAATGGGGCAAATGAGTTGGCATCCGTGTAACACTCCAGTAAATCACCGAGATATCTAGCGAGATGAAAAGACAAAGAAACCCCGGACCGCGTGCGTCCCACTGCGGCAACGCTCGCTTAATCACACTCAAACTCACCTTCGCGATGTGCCACTGCATGCGGTCGCTGACCATCCAGCGCTCCCAGAGTGGGCTCCAGTAGCGCTCGCTGACGCTGTGTCGGTCCTCGTCGTAGACGGTGGCGTACGAGGTGCCGTAGTGCATGCGGGCCTTACGGCTGATGACGACGTTCCCCTCGAGCCCGCGCAGCACAGCGCCGCGCACGACGGCCGTCCAAGCGTACACCGGCTGCATGACCTCGATGGACCCGTTGCCCGCCGCCACGGCGCCCGCGTGCGTGGGCATCTCCGTGTACGGCGGCGGCGGCTCCGAGCTCGTGAAGTGCGCCCGCAGCCGCCGGTACAGGTAGTCGCTCTGCCCGAACCCGCCCACCAGCACGATGCCCGACACCACGCCGCCCTTGCTGCGCAGACCGTCGACTTGCCCCTGCACCAGGTCACACACCTCCTTGACCACGGGCTCGAAGATGTCTTTTGTCTGGGCGGCCGTAAGCACGAGAAAGCCGGAATCCAGCCCGGCCTCTTCGTCGTCCGGCAGGCCGGGAAACCTGAGCTGTCGGTGAGTGGTGGTGTAAGAAGGAAAAGACAAAAAAGAAGAGCGGGTGTAAGGGGACGACCTGGAGAGGGGCGGACTCACGGGACATTGACCTCCTGGTGCTCATCCTCGTTGAAGTTGCGCTTAACGAACTCTTCAAAGTAACGGAGCCCCATCTGCCAAGTCTTGCCCTTTTTTAACTTCATCTCGTCGAAGCGACTGTGACCCAGCCGACTCCGTACATGTTCCTCGAATCTGTAATTCAAGAAGGCACTGCCGCACAGACCGCCGGTTCCAACGGCGGATTCTTCCACCCGTAAGGGTTTCAGCGATACGATTTTATACGCAATTAAACTTAGTAGCCGGTTAGCTTGCAGCATAGGAATGGTCATGAATTTGAGCAAAACAACTTACTCTACGGTCCCGCCACCAGCGTCGCAGACGATAAAATTGTCTCCGACGCTGAGGTTATTTGGCTGTATGGCCTTGAGGGTATAAACGGCAGCTGCCTCGGGCTCGCTAATCATCTGGATATCGGACATGGAGCCCATGCCGGCCCTCTCGGCGGCCTGCAGGGTGGTGTTCTTGGCGGCGTCGGACCACACGGCGGGACACGTGAGGACGAACTCGACCTTGGTCGAGGCCATGAAGGACTCGCCGTACCGCCGCGTGAGCGTGTCCATGGTGTGCTTGTAGACCTGCGTCAGGTAGTCGCTGACGGCGTCGACGACGTTCTTGTTGAACTTCTTGAGCTGCGTGGCCGTCTCCTGGGGGCTGACGTAGAAGGGGAGCTTCTGCGAGCGGTCCAGGAACAGCTTAATGCACCGCAGCCGCGACTCCTCGGGCTTGAACTGGAAGCCCCATTTCACCGTCGGCTCGGTGCCCCGGGGCGCGTTGGCCGGGTATTCGTACGAGATCTCCGTGGGCACCTTGTCCGAGGTGATGCCGTTCCCTCCCGGCCACGACTTTATTATCTCGACATCATCCGGAGCTGATGTGTAGACCGCCGCAACTCTATTCCTTGATTAGTCTCCTTTTCCATGCTGATACCGCTATTCAGTGAGAGTGGATGAATTCATCCAAGGTAGTTGGCCCGTACTCCGAACGACAACCCATGCGAAGTTGTCGCATTCACTACCCCAGGTTCGCACACGGGCGCGATACGTGGCAGTTGCGCAACGAAGGCCGGCGAGGTAACTCACCCAGAGAAAGTGGTACCGAAATCAACGCCAACTATAAGCCGGTCATTGGCGGGCAAGACGTCCCTGGCGGGCTCGCGCACAGGGCCATTGATGGCCTCGGTCGACGACGGCGGGGTGTAGTTGGTGAAGTAATTTCTGCTCGCCTGGTTCCTGAGACTCGTCGACGGCCGCATTGGCAGATTGATGTTCATCGTGCCACTTTCGTCTCGGCTGCTCGAGCACGCATAGAGGTAGTCGTCTACTTCAAGGCGCCACTCATTTATTTTACCCCACAATAGTCATTCGTGCACTTCGCTTGTTGGCCTTTAACCGATAAATAATTTCGCTCGCCTATGTACAGTTACGGCAAAAAAGGAGCAAAAGGTAAAGAATATCACACTGCTAAATATCAGAGTCGCGGATGAGAACGATAGAGCCCCACGGAAGATGAGCAGTGATTATTACATGCATAAGTCGCCTGAGACGGTAGGAGTGAGCGAACCGCAATGGAACCCGAACGAAGTCCCCGTCCAATGGCGGTCGGTTGCGGGCGGGGGCTGGCTGAGAGTAAGGCTGTGTTCGCCGTCTGTGATTGCGCCTGAGAGCTAGCTCGGTAGGAAACCGGAAAAGAAAGAAAGAAAAGAAAAAGAAAGGCGGAAGTGAGAAAGAAGGTCTAACCATACGGCGTAACCAAAATTATAACCCACGGCACATGTTCAAAGCGCCCTCAGTTTTCCTGGGGCCACTTGGTCACGTCGGCATGGCGAAAGCGTAGGCTACCGCATTTCCTGGAGGATCGAGGATCTCGACTGCAGATGTTCGCTCCTTGGTGGTCCTCTAGTTTGCTGGGGTTTATTTCGTTGCCTGAATGCTACTTACTAAGCTTTGTATATGGATCCAACCTGCTGATGCGACTGCGGGTAATAAGATACCCATCCAACTTTGATGTGCCGGCTGGCGTCAGGCGGCCAACGACGGTTTGCTTAGTGAAAATGGAGTCCTCCAGCTACATATCCTCTGTAACGGTCCGCCGTCATGAGTTCCGTGAATCTAGTTGCATACTCAATTCACACATTTTGTTGACAGAGCTACTGCTTCCTTTCAATGACTATGGATTCAGTCATCGGATTGAGGCCATGCGGTATGTGTTGAAATCGTCGCTGTATTTCAGGGTTGACCATGGCTCATAAATCCACATATGCTGAGATATCCTCGATGCTTCCTTAGATGCAAGGCGAATATCCTGGTGGCCTATGAACTCCAAAACCAAAGAGATCCCAGATGGGTCCTCATAAATATGTACATGAGAAGCAAAGTATGCGCTTTTGAAGATCCATCACGACGCCCAAAGTATGACCTTACCAAACCAGAAACGCGAAAGAAGCCGAGACAAGACCCGTTCCCATTTAGGCGAGGTTGGCATAGATCTTACCCAAAGTGTTCGGCTCTGTCGTAGAGCTCATGAGGAATGTGTCGCCCACACCAACCATGAAGTACGAGTATTTCTCTACGAAGTCGAACTCGGGGCTGTCTAGGGATTGGACCACCTTCTTCATGAAGACCTCGTTGTCCGAAGCACTGCCTTCCGACATGAACTCGGTAACCCAGACGGGCTTGTTGTCGCAGGCCTCGTGGACATTACGAACGTGTTCTAAGAACAAGTTTGCTCCTTCGTCGCCACCGGGTCCGTACCAGTGGGCATTGCAGAAGTCGAACTGGCATTTTCCATCGCAAGCCTTGAAGAATTGATTCAACCAGTCCAGACCCTGGTTCTTCTCCCAGCTAGAGGTGATGGCAGGAGCACCAATTCTGGCCTTGTCAGCGAAGGGGTTCATCCACTCCTGGTGCTTAACGGCCGCGTATTCGGGTGACATGTTAGCTTGGCTAGCGTGGTCGGGCTCATTGAAGCTGAAGAGAACCTCGGTGCCCTTATCGCAAGCGGCCTGAGCATTCTCCACCCAGTGCGCGGAGAACTTCTCACCCCACATCATAGGGTAGTAAGGGATGTCGACATCCAGCCCCCAGGGCTCGTCTCCCCAGTTGTACACCCATGATATCGCGTCGGTCTTCTCAAGGAGGGCCTTCAACATCTCAACATCATTGTAGGCAGCACCTCGCTTGCTGCCGCCACTCGGTGCTAGAGTGGACGTTTCGGTGGTAGTAGGTGCAGAGCTAGCGACATAGGTGGGAACAGGCTCCTCGACGATAGATGTTGCGGGTTCTTCAGCGGGTGGAGAAACCACTTGAATGTTAGTCGGGATCGCGGTCGTCTCCTTGGCAGAGGAGTCAACGACCGGGGGAGGCTTTACGAAGGTGGCTAGGGTAGTTGAAGCCGGAGCAGGGGCGTCCTCATACGTCGGAGCCACGACGGTTGTAGTTGGTTCCTGCGGCTCCGAGGAGACTTGGTCGACCTCGGCGGAGGTGGGCGCAGCGGCAGGTGCGGCCGTGGGCTCCTCGTCGGCATAAACGGTCACCGTCTGGTACTCGGTGACAACCACGACGTCGGTCTGAGCATAGACCAATTCCCTTCTGGGGTGCTGATGACGGTGATGGACAGTGGCTGCGGCTCCATTCAAGGAAGCAGCGGCGCAAAGGGCCAGAACGCTATACTTCGTGAACATCTTGAATGTCTTCTTTGGCTGTTTTCAAGTTTCTCTTCTTTTTGTGCTGTGGGAATAGTGTTGCGGTGCCAGATCGCTCAAGGAAGGAAAGACGTATCAACAGATATCGTCGGAAGGGTAGAGAATGAACGGGGTACGCCCTGCGCAAGGTTGGCGAAGACTGATCGTCTAACGGTAGAGATTCCTGTGCAGTCTATCAAAGACGCTAAGCGAGTGATGCGTTTTTGATGGCTACTGGCAGAGCGGTCCTGAGTAGCTCTGACTGTGTGGGACGATCAAGGGCGTTGCGTATCGTAGGAGGGCAACACACCAACGGCAAGGCCACACCACGATGAAGGAAGAGTGAGTGGGTTCGTAGGGTCGAAGCTGGCGACCTTGGTGAATGGAATGAATGATGGTAATGGAATC
The DNA here is from genome assembly GCA_004155035.1 of Monosporascus sp. 5C6A. Classification (NCBI taxonomy): domain Eukaryota; kingdom Fungi; phylum Ascomycota; class Sordariomycetes; order Xylariales; genus Monosporascus; species Monosporascus sp. 5C6A. The sequence goes on from QJOB01000248.1 coordinate 74,358, forward strand.
GATGCCAGGCGATTTCCAACAAAATGAGGGGACGTTAAAACAATGGAACAGGGTCAGGTCGGGTGTGGGCGAGATTTTAAAAAGAGACGGAGAGCCAAGAGTGTCTCCATTGTGGGATGTGGGATGGGATGTTGATGATCTGGGCCCGGGAAAATGCCTAATGCAGGGGGCGGTTTGTGTACCTGAGCCCAATTCTTTGTACTACCTCGTAAAGTGAGTGGGTCTTGATCCCCCTGAATAGATCGGACGAGCGAGCCACACTGCGACAGCGGTTTAGAAGAAGAGGCGCGCTAGAAGCCGAGCTCTACTGGCTAAATTTGGCTAGCCAGGCACGCTGCCAACCTGACGGATCCCTATTAGTAGGCTAAACTTGCCTATAACTCTCTGTTAGGAAATGTCCAGATATTTTGCAGGCTTCGAGACTCCATCTCAGTATACCTCTTTTACTGTGCCAAGTTAGATACCTTCATAAGCGTCTCGGCGTGTTTACGCTTGGTCTCGTGTTTACTATACCAAGATAGGCATCGCAACGAACACCCGTTCTGTTTATTGCGAGCTTTTCCCCTTATCCGCCGGGCTACTAGTTCGGTATATCTATCAGTGACCTGCAGTAGGCTCGACTGGACGCGTGTGGGACAAATCATGAATACAGCAAACCATGTGGGCATATACACGTGTAAGAGGCGTTCTTCTCTTGCGGCCGACACTCCCACGGGGGGCATGGTTGCGCATCTACATACTTCGTACAATTGGAGCATGCATACGTATGCAGGTACAGGCCCCACACCGTAAGCTACAGCGCGTAATAGTATGGCAGGCCTTTGCTGACAATACCCCAGTTGTCGGTCAGCCAGGTTCCGCATTTGCTTGCCTGTTTGCATCGTTTTGCTTTTAGCAAAGAGCAGGTCATTTCTGGTCATCCCGACAACGGACGCTGGCCGCTTCACCCGGTAAGCCACCGAACCATTCCTGATAAAGGTTGCTAATGTGTTATTCATGTCACCTACAGTCAAGGACAGTGAATACTAATAAGAACTAACTGGGTTGTATCCGACCGCGCCTATTTCAATGTGATTCTAGAGTCGACGTTTGGAGTCTTTTATGATTATGGGCCAGTGGGCTCGGATCCGAATGGTCGACAATAGGGCTTATGCCGCGCGCCACTACCTACTTGGCATGGCGGTTTCAGGAGAGCAGGGCTAACCGCGAAGGCTCGGCGGGTATGAATGCGTGCCTAGGTACGTAAGCTTGACGGGGCATGCACCTGGAAGAGTCTTCGAAGCTTGGCCTAGACGGGCGGGCTGCCCTGACCCTGCCCGCCGGCCGATCTGTAATTTTGGTTCCTTTGGTCCTTTTGCTCGGGTCATATCGACTTGGCATAAGGTTATTAATTGGAACGTGCAAGTACCGGCGCTGGGGTTTTGATGGAGCCTTCCAGACGGGCCATGAGGAGTTGTCAACCTGAGATCAGATGGCTGGCGGTAATGGGAGAGCATGAAACAGCGAATCTTACAATGTAACTGAACACAATATGTAAAGCGAAGTTGTTTGCGTGTTAACGAGTTATGACCTGTCCAGCCAATGCAGAAGCTCGCGCCACAAGGGGAGCTAACCGCTAGTACTGCCTCGCACCATCCCCGCCGTGTCCTCCGATTGGAGCGATAAGATTCAAGGATTAATACTTGGTACGCTGAAATGATCGCCCCGTGAGGTTCGTGTCTCCACGTCAGCTTTCCGGTCCCCCGGCCACTCTGTTGAGTACCCTAAACCGGAGTAACTCAGATCCTACGGCGCTGATCTCGAGATCTTGCTTGCTATACGAACTGTAACCCCTCCATTAAACCTCAAGATATACGAAGTATGAGGTCATTATACACCGTCTTGTGTCAGTCCGGAGTCGACCAAGCAGGCCTCTCTGGCCCGAAGCCGGGCGTAATAAAAGCTGCCCGTTACTTGGGTTGCCTTTTTGTGTTGTTTTCGGCTTGAGTATCAACTTTAATGTGACTACGCTACGTCGCTGATCTCCTGCTGTTGTCCGGGCTGCCTCGTCAAGTCGATAGAACATTCATATTCAAAGGCTAACTGAAGTACAGTCAGTTTCGGCAAAACTAGCCCTCTGTTCCGGTCTGGCGCAGGAAAGCAGCTACATTCTCTGCGTTTGGGTTTCCAGTCTTGCCAAGTCGCTCAGTGTCATGGTGATCAGCGTAGATAGTTGCCGTGCCGGGCCAAGGGCGTATCTTACGATCGAATTTACCTATGGATCCCCGAACGACGAATCGTTGCTCTACCTTAACACAGTCGTCCCGAAGAGCCCGAACGAATATATGGGTGACACGGAGCGGCTGATGTGCTCATTTCATAAACTCGGTACCAGGGTGGCGTTCCGTGAACCTATCCAGATGCCTTACCTGCAAATTACGTATAGGCTTGTATGAGCCCGAAAGCGACTAGTGGTGCAGACAGTAATGGCCCAGCACCAATTCAGATGACTTGATACTCTAGGTTGCCGTACACAGCTGTCATAACTCGTCGCCAGCTCATAAAGAATATCAAGCCCTTCCATTCGTGGCGCTCGGGCACGACACGTGCATGTGTCGCCGACCATATACCGCCATGATGTAATATTTCTCAGGACTTCCGGTTTCCCCATTTCTGTGGGCTCTCTCTCTGTGACACTCAAATGTGGAAGCCCCTCGTCAGCTTCACCGGGGAGAGCATGTCCTCTAAAGGGGTAGTTTATATACTAGCTACGAGGTGGCGCGTCGGAGCGAACGACAGGACGGCATACATACATCAAGTCTTATTTGAATCAACAGCTCTATTCCTCCACATTCGTGCGCCTTGCGTTCAAGTTCCAATTGGGCGCCTTCCTCAATCCAAGCATCACAAGCGACCACTACGATTCCATGGCCTCGATCTTGCTGGATTCGGTACGTCTGGCCCTAACCGGGCTACTTGAAAGTTTGCGCAGCTGGATCTTCAGAAGGACACGCAGAACCCAGAAATGGGCTTTATAGATTGCCTACCTGGAAGAATTCTTTGTCTTCATAGCCCCCAATCAATATAAGCCGCGAATGAGTCACCAATGTGAGACAGGGACCAAAAGTGCTGCAGGGGCCTTGTTATTCGATTGTTCTGGGTTATACACAGCCTGCCAATTGGGGGGTTTTTGCGGCCACCTCTCAAGCTGAGCCCCAATGTATCGAGATTACATTTGATAAGAAACGCGACCACGATCACCGGGCGTCGTGGCGCTATCAGCCCGGCACGGTAGCGGTATTCAGTGGACCAATGAGTAATATCCTTTCAACCGTAGTATGGACATCGTGAACACTGCCACGATAGACAACACGTGACCGGCCAGGCTTGCAGTTCCGGAGCATGACACCGGTAGTATTTGGGCCGTCACAAAGATACCAGGAGATGCCATCAATTGGGACATTTTCAAGAGTGAAAGGTCGTAGTATTTGCCGTTCTCTTGTCTGAACTCGAATGTTCTAACTCTCTCACTGATCTAGCCAGCCGGTCTTCATTCCCACCATCGACGCGATATTCTTGCGATGGATTCAACGAACATGCATTATCCGACTAGCCTTCCTCTTGTTGCCCTGGAAGGCGATACAGAATTCGATTATGCGGCGTTCTTCCAAGGGGAGCTCGGCGAAAGCAGCTCGTCAGCCTCCGCGTCCGCGACAGACGACGCTGAGGTTTCTGGTTTTTCAGTGCCGTCGACAGCAACGGTGAAGAGTAAAGCGAAGAGCAAGCAAAAATTAGAGCGCCGTGGTCATACGAAAAGCCGCCGTGGCTGCTTTAACTGTAAAAGGAGACGGGTCAAGGTGGGAGATCCAGGGCGCTACCTCAGACCCCAACTGACCATAAGATAGTGCCAGGAGACTCGACCAGCATGCGGCCACTGCGTGAAGACGGGATTGCAGTGCGAATATCCAGCCGTCCCTCAAGTCGTCCATCAAGTGAGGTGCACAAGCTTTATCAACGGGCGTCTGACTGACTGAACCAAGCCGCGACACCAAATACCGCTCTTTAGTCTTCAGGACATGCGGTTCTTCCAGCATTTCCTGACGGCCTGTCTGCCTTGCCACCCCCTTGGCAACGAAAGCATATGGTCTCATGAGGTCCCCTGCCTCTCGCAAAACGTCTGGTGACCCATAACCACAGAGAAGAGTACCGACAGTAGTAAGCTAAGATTTGCCAGTATCAATACCTCATGCATGCTATTCTTGGTTTTGCAGCATCTGATCTGATGAGGAAAGACCCGAGCCTGGTTGCTTCTGCCATGATGCATCGAGTCAAGGCCATCAATGCGATCAAGAAGTCGCTAGCCAACGCCCAGAAGTCAAGCACTTTCGAAGAGGGCAACGCACTCCTGGCTACGTGCTTCGCGCTCACCTTCCAGTCCGTCTGCCTGGAGGATGGTATGGCAGAGTACATGACCTTCTGCCGCGGCCTCCTCATCGTCGCGATCCAGATGTATTGCAAGGGCAGTAAATTCATCTTCAACAACTGGATTGGCGACGACCAGAAGGCGCTCCTGAAGCCCCTGATGGAGACCATCCCGCCGATTCGGAGGGAGTGGACCGATATGGCGGTGGCATCGATCGCGGCCTTGGAGCCGCTTTGTAAACACCAGCTCGAGGTTGAGTATTGCCAGCTCCTCAAGGAATGGGCCGAGACGCTCTACACCAACTCTTTTCAGGGTATGCAAGCCCGTCCTTGGACCCAATTATCTCGGCCGGAAGCTGACATGCAGCTAGCATACCTGCTGCTCAGCAAACATTACACGTGGTGGGTAAGTAGTCCTTCGATCACGGACCTCCTTTTTCTCACCTTCACTTGCCCACTCGTAAGCAGCAGCGAATTTTGCGGGCTTTTGCTTGGAACAAATCATTCCTCCGAAGGCATCGTTGGGCTTCTCTCGACAATCTCGGCACATGTGTTAACATCAACATTGCAGATCCAGATCCCCCAGGAGAGTTTTGCATACCTCATCAACCCAGAAAACCAGGTCTGTCTGCTCTTGGCAACGAATTGGATTGCCCTGAAGAAGATCATGGCGACGATCACGGACGCCGAGAATCGCGTGAACCCGAGCTCCCACCCCCAGGATGGCGATCCAGACTTAGGTATAGCGAGATGGCTGAAATACTTGAACAGACAGATAGATGACGAACACCGAGAGTACAATCAATGGCCTATGTGGGTTGAGACACAGCTAGAACAGGATCTGGACTTCTTTAGGCGGCCTTGAAGTTAAGAATGGCATGCCGTGAGGAACGTGGTTCTAGAATGTAAAGGGGTGAATGAAGTGGCCTGTCTTCAGTCGTATGTTGGAAACGTGGCAAGCAAACTATTGGTGATAAGGCAATACCAGACATATGTAGTCTTCTCCAGAATCTGTTGTTTATCAAGGATTTGCAATGCTGTCGGCTATTTGATACCCGTCGTATAAATCGTGACTAGCGGTTAATACGCACATCGCCCAAATCCACTAGCTAATCGTCTCCGACTTTCACGGCACTGGGTGTCTGGAGGATCGATAGGCGTTCCGAACCTGCTTTCCCTCATCAAGTGGTGATTGGCCAGTCCCTACCTTTCTGCCGTGACGCTTGGCTGCTGGCTTGCTATACCAGCACAGCCGCCGAGCCGGTAACCGGCTAGGTCGCATTGGCTGGGACTCGTATTTCGCATTCTCTGGCAGAGCCATAGGGCTGTGTCTTACATGACTGTGATTGGTCGCCTGTTCCCAAGCCTCCAGTCGACTGCCACGTAGGTAAGAGGCCATGCTTCGTCTTTAATGGTTCTAGAACTTATCGCATTCCATCATCACTTCAAACGTCTCCAAACTCGGATTGCCTATAGCCCCTGCAACGCAGCTCGTATTTATCGTATTACGCGAGTCTACAATAGTCTTACATATTTCGAGCCCTATAAATTGATATATAACCTCACGCACACTACTAGTCGAGTTACTATCGTCTCGGCAATCCCAGCAGCAAAAGCTTCAGGCGACCAAAGCTATCTTATTTATCTATCAAAAGTATTAATTAGTACGGCTAGTCTATACGGTTGAAAGGGATCAGTGACCATGGCCAACTCGGCCGCTATCCAATTCAAGACATCGGGGAATTCGGACGATGACGCCTTGGAGCACTCGCTAGAGGCACCACCCCCCTACACCGAGTTCTCCCAAGGGGCAGACGACGCCGCCGCCCCCCCGTCATCGACCCTCACGCGCACGTCGTCCGTCTCGACGGCCCAGGGCGCGGAGGCGGAGACGGACCGGAGAAACGCAGAGTCCTCGACGTCGTCCACAGCCCAACCGGCCTTCCGGCCAACAGTACAGCTTCAGATCCAGACGGACGGCAAGCGCTGGCTCTCATTGCCCCTTCCCTGCAAGTCGGACCGCGTCATCCCCGTCTTTAGCGTGTCACCCGACGGGAAGACCATCCTCGGGGACGGCGACGACGACGAGGGGCGCCCGCTGTACATCTCCCTGAAGTCCAGGAAAAGCTCGGGGTCCGGGTCGGTCCGCCACCTCGTGCGCGGCGACGAGTACGACGCCGAGGTTAAGAAGGAGAACCCGGACTTGACCCCGCTCGCGACCACCACCTACCGCTTCGGCCCCGGCCGCCCGCCGACCGTGCTGCTCGGCCACCCGGCGGACCCGGACCGCGTTGAGACCATCGAGGTCGCCTCCCGCGGCGTCGTGACGCGCGCTGTGGAGCTGCGAACCAGCTTCGGCGTCTTCGCATGGCGCTACGCGGGGTCGAAGGAGCGCGAGGCGTGCGTCCTAGGCGTCGAACCCGACGGCGGCGCGGCGGCCGCACTGGACAACCTACTGGTCTTCGAGCATCTGATCGATGAGGGCGACGGGGACGGGAACGGGAGCGGGAACGGCGGTAAGAAACGGGCGGCGCAGGCGCCAAGGGCTAATGTTAGGAGGGTGGCGCAGTTCGTGCGCAACTCCGAGTTCCGCACCCCCGGGAGCTCGGCGCGCACGGCGGGCAACGGCGGTCGGCTGATGCTGGACCTGAGTGGCTTCGATGAGAAGCTGCGGGAGCGTGTGCAGTGGCTCGTCGTCACGACGGCGCTGGTCATGCTCAAGAAGGAGGTCGATAGGCGGAGGGCTGCACAGATTGCTATTCTTGCGGGTGCGGCTGGTGGTGGTGGCGGTTAGGTTCTCTCTTCCGTGAAGGAGTTTCTCGACATTTGTCTCTTGGGGGTGGTTTTCTTTTCTCCTTTGGCGCTGTTGGGGGGTTTTGGATACATAGGCGTAATCTGAATTCCAAGTTGGCGTCGATGAAAATGGAGACTGTCTATTCCTATTCTAAACTCTATACATCGAGACCAGATATTGCTGGTAGACCGAGGCCTCATAGTACGTGACTAGGGAACGTTACCCCCTCAACCCCTGAACATGAGTGACGACTGCTAACATGATATCGCTTCTAGTTATCCTAGCCTTCTCTGCTTCCAGTGACTTACTTATCTCGAAACAACACCCTAATTCGGGACCCCTTGACAAGTAAGAAGATACGCATGCAGTAAAATCAGCATCCAACATGATAACGAACACCGTCCGTTGACCCATAACGAAATTATTAAAATATTTGCGTTAGTGTTTTTGCTTTACGAAACTTAGTTAATTTATATAGCTGCATTTTAAATGTAACATCGTATGTAATACGGTTAATTTTATAAAAGATTTAAGAAGTTTCTAGCTTACAGTTTTTATAATTTAATAACGTCTTACACCATCTTGCCGCTCGGTTTTTAGCATTCTGTAACAACAAATCTAAATAAAACAACCATAATGTTATAAATCAATTCAAACTAATCGGATTTTTCGTTGCTAAACGTATTTATAACTTCTTTATATATATGCGCATTATATCCGGGCTTGCCGTAAATGCTACATTTTCGTTTTTTCGTTTTAACTCTTTTACGATAATTACTTTTAGCCGTTATTAACTGCATTTTTCATTAGTTTTTTAGGCTAAAAAGACTTATTTTTCTTATATAAATATTTTCCTTTTTAAAAACGTTTATTTTTATTTTTTTGGCGTTTATTAAGAAAAAATCAATTTCGCGTAATTTAACAGCATTTAGAAAAACCGTTTATATATAAAAATATTAAGTTATTTTGTATTAAAAAATTAACCGATTTAATTATTTTTATCGGCGAGCTTTCTTAGCAATTTTTAATATTTTTTAATAAATAACGTTTTTATTGTTTATTTCCTATATATTTTAAACGGCTTTGAAAGCGAAAAAAAAAAAGCCCGGCAGATGTAAACGGCAAAACGGTCGGCGTAGGTATAACTGGAAAAATCTTCAAATCGGAAAAAACGTTATTAAAATTAAATAAAATAAGTTCAGCTTTTGCAAAGCCGGATTTAAGATTATCGGACGTTATAAGGGCTTTAAACGTATTATAAAAATCGCTAAGAATTTTTTTTCGTAATATAAATATAATAACATTACATTAAATTTTCGATATAAAACGTAGAAACGCGCTTTAAAACGAAAAAACAAAATATGTTAAAAAATTAAAACCGATAAAAAAAATAAAAAATTTACAAAACGTAATAATATCGTTATTCGTATAATATTTTTCGAATTTTATCGAATAATAACTTTCGTAACCATTAAAAATAAAAAAAACGTTTCGTTTTTTTAATACGCGTTTAAATATATTTATCGAAATATTAATTTTTTTAAACTTAATTCGTTCGTTATTTAATTATTATAGTTAATTCTCCCTCGAGGAAACGTAACCGTATACACAATTGGATAAAATGATAGATTGCTACCTCAATTCCTATTTCACTAACACCCTTCCGTCTCGCAGGTATCTCACTCCAAGGCGACTCCAGACTGCCTAGTCCTGCCCCTATCCACGTCGATTCCTCTCGGAATTCTGGAAGTTCCTCGCAGTCTTAAGCAGCCGAACAAACCAGCGCTCGTAATCCTCCAACGTGCAATGTTCCAGCAGCTGGATCTCGGAATTGTTCAACTTGTTGTCCTTGTTGTCCTTGTTGTCCTTGTTGTCCTTGTTGTCCTTATCCCCCTGTACCTTCGTCAGCAGTTCTTCCGTTAAATCGAGATTGTTCATAATAAGCTCGTAGGAAGGTAAATTCTTTTTGTCGAGAATAAGGTGGTATCCGAAAATCAAAAGGCGCAGTCGATTTTCTTTGGAACAATTTTCCAAATCGATAGTCACGTCGACGGCTTTGGATTCCGTGGGAACGATCGAGGTTGGACTTTCTAGTCGTGAAACTGGCGAGGGCTTGCAAAGCTTTTCATGCGCTTTTAAGATTTATCTTTAAGGTTTACCGTGCAAAGCTATTCTCTGCCTTTAAGGACCCTGCTGAACCCCAGCGGGCATAAGGTTCACCAGGGCCGAAGCTTGTCGGCAACCACTCGGAATCGGAGTGAGGACGGGACTGAGGTATGCAATCTATCCAAACCGTAAAAAACTATTTAAAGAATTATCGTATTCGAAGATATTGGATATAATATCTATCGTGGAAATTTTATCGTGGAATGATTTTCTGTATATTGGCTTAACCTTATTTTCCAGGCTTGGACCTATATATTTTACGTTGTATAATTTCGATTTAATAAAAAAATTACTAACGAAAATATAATAGAATAAAAATAATAAACATAACAAGTTAAATAATTCCGAAATTTAGCTGCTAGAACATTATACGTTAGAAAATTACGAGCGTTAATTTACTCGGTTACTTAAAATTATAAAGAACTTCCAAAAGTTTAATAAAAATTCACGTAAATAGGAACGGAACTAGGCAATTTAGAGTTACTTTAGAATAAGATACCTGCAAAACGGAAAGATGTTAATGAAATACAGGAATTAAAGTAGTAACCTATTATTTTATCTAATTTTATATATATGGTTACGTTTTTTTAAAAAAGAATTAAATAATTTATATAATCGATTTTTTCGATTGGTGTTCCTAAAAATAAAGATAAAGCTGTTAAGGTATTAATCCGCGTTTTATAACGAACTCTTCTTTTTGAATAAAAGGTTATATCAGGTTTTATAGGTTTAATAGGTTATTAAAATGACTAATTATAATTAATAAAGTTTTAAAATATCAAGCGCGTACGTTTTAGATTAAAATTCGCCCTTAAAGCAGTTCTAGTTTTTAAATCCTTTGTAAATAATAGAAATTATAAACGGTACGGTCGTTAGTGTTATTATTAAAATATATAAAAGTAATTACTATTAAAATATAATCTATATCGTCTTAATTATAACTAATTAATTAATAATTGCTTAAATTAAGCGAATAAGATTCTTAATTATCAGATATAAAGGATATTAATTGCGTTATTTTATTTAGCTAATTATGCAGCTTTTTAGTACGCGTACAGCTTTTTGTATAACCTAGTAACGGAACAATTATCCTCCGATCAAAACGTAGCCTTCTGTAGCTAGGGTGCTTTTAGCACCCTGGCTAGCTAACAGCTACTGTTCGAACACTATTTTACTTTCTTACTTATTATCTTATATAAATATAGAGTTTTTTTAATTTAATATCTTCTTATATAAATTACTAGGAAACTTGTTAAAAGATAAAATATTCTAATTTTTAGTAATTAAAAAAAGTTATTTTAATAATATTAATATACTAGCAACTGCTTAGTATTATTTATATTTTCTATAAATCTAGAAATATTTAAACCTATAAAGGTATTTTTTATTATAAAATCTTTTTCACTTTTTTATACGCTTTATATTTATAACTAGTTTCTTTATTATGCTAAATAATTATATAGTACTATTTTAATAAATATATTACTTTATTAATTATCAAGATATTAATATCATTTTAAATTATAACGAATTATATAAGCTGGTCGCGTACATAAGTTCGTCGTGCGTTTTTTAACTATATTTACTATCTAACTTTAATTATTTATTGTTTAATACTAATAATATAAATCGGTTTATAAAAGATGCCAGAATAGATTTAACCCTTTAAGCTAAAAAGAAAACCCGAAACTTAGTTATAAACGGCTTTATGTTATATATAATGTCTCCGAATCTACTTTACGAGATCAAATTTACGGCAAACTTTCCCGAATTAGTATTATTCCTTATTTACGAAAATTAAAGCCGACTGAAAAATAAATTAGTATCGACCAAATCCTTTACCTAAATACTTAAACGTTTCTTAATCGGTTTTAACATGTTAAAAATATAACGAATTTATTACTTAATTAACGCGTTATAAAACGCGTTGGGATTAATTAAACGTCGAACTTTATTCGACGGTAAAAAAAACTTAAAACGCGTTTAAATCGGAAAATCGATTATTAAAAGATATTATATAAAATTCCGGAAATATTTCGTAAGTAATTCGAAATAATTCTGGTTATAATGGTAAAATATAGTATTATAAAAAAGAATCTTTATAATTTCGACAAAATAGGATTTTTAATAAAGCTTTTAATAATATACGATGTAATAATTATAAGCGCCGAAAAATGTAAAAAGCTTAAGTAAATATAATAAAATAATCGGAAATAAGTTATAATTATATAAATTATTAATTAGCAAAATTAAATTATACTATTATTTATTATTTAAATACGAAAAACTTATCTTAAATTTTGGTATCCTAATAATTTATTACTTGTTAATTACAAAATCGAAATTACTTATAATAGTTAAATAATAAATAAATTAGGTCTAAAATAAATCCAACATTTCGATAACATATTCGAACGCGTACGAAAAAAACGAAATATTTTTATATTTTTAACTGTTACGAAAATAATTATTCGATAAAATCTAAAGAATATTACATAAATAACAATATTATTACGTTTTATATATTTCCTTATTCCTTTTGTCGGTTTTAACTTTTCGATGTATTTTATTTTTCCGTTTTAAAGCGCGTTTATACGTTTTATATAGAAAGTTTAATAAGATATTACTATATTTATATTGTTAAAAAAAGTTCCCTCACCGGTTTTTATAACGTATTTAAAATTACTATAACGTTCGATAATATCAAATCTAGCTTTATAAAAACTGAATTTATTTTATTTAATTTTAATAACTTTTTTTCCGATTTAGAAATTCCTCTAGCTGTACTTATGCTGACCGTCTCGCCGTTTACCTCCGCCGGTTCTATTTTTTCCCTATTTTCAAAACCTTTCGAAATATCAAAAGAAAAAAAACGAGGATAATATTTGCAAAAAAAAAAAAAAAAATTTAAAAAAAATTAAAAATTACTAGGGGAGCTCGCCGATAAAAATAATTAAACCGGTTAATTTTTTAATAAAAAGTAATATAATACTGTTGCGCGAAAACTTTTTTTTTTAAAAAAACCGTTAAATTATACGAAACCAACCATCTTTTCAATAAACGCCGAAAAACCAAAAATAAACGTTTTTAAAAGAAAAAAACACTTACTATACAAAAAATACGAGCTTTTCTAGCCGAGAAAAATAGGAGTAATAAAAAATCCCAGCTAATAACAATTAAAAGTAATCGTCGTAAAAGGGTTAAAACGAAAAAACGGAAATATGGCGTTTACGACAAGCCTAGATATAATACGCGCTATTATAAAAAAGTTATAAATACGTTTAACGAAAAAACACCCGATTAGTTAGAATTAATTTATAGCGTTATAGTTGTTTTGTTTAAATTTGTTGCCGAGAAATGCTAAAAAGCGTGCAACAAGCTTATATACACAACAAGCTTATATAGTACGTTATAATAAAATAGGTTTTAATCCTATACGTTAATCTATTACGTAAGCAAATTTTTGTTATTTTTAACATTAATTGTTTTTGTAATCAAGCTGTAAATATATCAGTTGGTAATAAAAACCTTTTACTTTTACCAGCTTTATATAATTTAAAAGACCTTTTTGAAAATGTAAGACTATCGCAGCGCCGCGGCAGCATACTAAGCCCTCGTTTTAACAGCATAATCGTTGCCGGTTAGATCCAGTACTGGAAAAAAAGGGGGGCGTTCCGCATATTTCGACTTACTCGGCCTGCTGGCGCAAGCTTATGCGCTTTATACGCTCCGGCACCCCCTTTTTTAATTGTGATAGTTGCAACATAGTTAGCTAGGTCAACGGTCAGCCAGAGCTTCCAGGGCTTCCAGGGCTTGCAGGTCGACGGTTAACTAGGTCGACGGTTAACTAAAGCCTTTAAAATTTCCAAGTAAACAGGTAGCTTAGTTAACGATAAGGTTAACTTAATAAAGCCAGGTCGACGACAAGGTCAAGATCCAATGCTTTAAGGCTTTAGAGCATTACTAGGTTTCGTACGAGGCAATACATATTAGCAGTGGTCTTAGAGACCGCCCTATGCGTACGGGCTGCATGGTACGCTTACCTTTACTCTCCTAATTAGGACGCGCTAAAATTCCAAATTAGAAAATTGGTTTTAAGGGAGCGGAGGACGACATAATAACCCTTCATTCCATTTTCTTCGTTCTTTAATACATTAAAACGAGAGCATATACTGCAATCAAGCCGAACAAAAACATCCCTGTTAGGTATTCTCTAGCGCGCGGGCTAGCATTATTGTTATATTGAAGTTTTAATTTATTAAAGTATTTATATAATTGTTTATTGGAGTTTAGATATTAACCAATTTAATTTTATAAAAAAACGAAAAATTAAATTTTTCTAAGTTTAATTAAAGTTAATTAATTATAAATACCTAATTAAAATGTTTAACTTACCTATATAACGTAGTAGAGATTTCAGCGATTTGTATAGGAAAATAATCGCGCGTTGGGAAAGGGAGGGATGTGTAAGATAGGGTCTTGTTAGCTAGCCAGGTGCGCTGAACCGCCCTAACTGAAGAAGGCTACGCTTTGATTGGAGGATATTTGTTCCGTTGTTAGGATACATAAAAGCTGTATGCGTACTAAGAAACTGCACAATTAGCCGAATAAAACAACCCAACTGACATCCTTTATATCCGACAATTAAAAGTTTTATTCGCTTAATTCAAGTAATTATTAATTAATTAATTATTGCTAAAACGATATAAGCTGTATATCAGTAACAATTATTTCTATATATTTTAATAACAATAATAGCAACCGTACCGTTTACGTTTTTTATTATTTATAAAGGACCTAAAAATTAAGACCGTTTTAAAAACGAATTTCAATTTAAAGCATGCACGTTTAATATTTGGGACTTTATCGATTTTAATTAGTTATTTTAGTAACTTATTAAATCTATAAAACCCGATATAACAATTTAAAAACGTTTATAACAATATATACGTATTTACTTTAGCCGGAAAACTTTTTAAAGCCTTAATAATTATTACGGTTAAGTTTAACTTAAAGTTTAAATAATATAACGTTATAAACGTCTTCGTTAATGCAAACTTATCTTATAAAATTTTTATAAAAATACATTTGGAATACCTTTAATATAACAGGATATTTCTAATTAAGAAAACTTTATACGGCCTAAAAAAATTACCGTTACTTTAGCAGAAAGATTTTACTAGCACGCTTAAAGATTTAGGATTTAACCCCGTTTCTTATAAACCCTGTTGTTTTATTTGTTAAAGGGTATTATTTTTCTTTTACATCTACGATATTATTACCGCGTATAATAAAAAAAACCAAGCCTTTATTAATTAGTTAATCTAGTAAATATAAAAACGGTATATCCTTATAAGGAATAAAGATCTATAGTAGTTCCTAGATATCGAAGTAATTAAAAATAAACTTAATCGAAAAATCTGGCTATCCTAATCCGATTTTATAAACAAGGTCAAGTGCTATTAGATATCTAGCTATGTACAAGCTGACCGGCTTACTATATACATACACGACTGGTTACACGATGCGAGGGAAGCACCCCCTAAAAACCGTACCCATAGGCGGGCCGGATGAAAAACCGTATAGGTATCTTGAACACGATGACGAATCAATGGAATACACGATGGTTTTTGATTGGTCTAGACCCCACTAGCCCAACCCTCCAATTGGTGCCGACACGATTAGAAACGCAAGCGCTTCCGCTAGTCCGTGCGCTTGGCTTGGCGACCCAGACACGCTGTCCCAAGCTGGATTCGAACCAGCTGTCTCTCGCAAGTTGTTGGTTGCCCAGGCCTACAACAAGCTGAACGTGTCAGCTAGTCAGGGTGCTAAAGCACCCTAGCTACGCTCTGATCGGAAGATAATTGTTCCGTTGCTAGGTTATACAAAAACTGTACGCGTACTGAGAAGTGGCACAATTAGGGGAATATAACAACGCAACTGACATCTTTTATATTTAACAATTAAAAGTTTTATTCGTTTAATTTAAGTAATTATTAATTGATTAGTTATTGCTAAGACGATATAGGTTATATATTAGTAGCAATTATCCCAATATATTTTAATAATAACAATAACGACCGTACCGTTTATCCGCCGGAAAGCGACAAGGAGTTACCCTTAACAATTTTCTAGTGGGTTATTAGTTTAAAACAAAAGCTAGGCCCACTGAAGCCCCACTAAGTTGCTTTACTTCACAGAAACGCGGGTGCAAAGATGTTGTATGTGTTGACGTCAACGATACTGCTGTCTTTTTCTTCCGCTCAACACCACGTTTTCTCTTAATTTTCAATGCGAAATTAACGCAAAATGGAACGGAAGCGGAAAGCTGCAGACGTTAAGATAAAATCACAAACTCCTACGGTACAGCTAAGCCCCGATTCCTGTAAAGAAAACTTTATAGATCCAGCCACCTTCTGTTAGCTAGCCAGGGTGTTAAAGCATCCTAGCTACGCTTTGATCGGAGGATAATTGTTCCGTTGCTAGGCTATACAAAAGCAGTGCGTGTGCGGAGCACTTACGTAATTAGCTCAATATAACAACGTAACTGATATCCCTTATATCTGATAATTAAGAGTTTTATTCGCTTAATTTAAGTAATTATTACTTAATCAGCTGTTGCTAAGACGATATAGGCTATATATCAGTAGCAATTATCTTAATATATTTTAATAACGATAATAGCGACCGTACCGTTGACCTTTTCCGTTATTTATAAGGGACTTAAGGATTGGGACCGTTTTAAAGGCGAATTTTAATCTAAAACGTACGCGCTTGATATATGGGATTTTATCGATTCTGATCAATTACTTTAGTGGCTTGTTAGACCTGTAGAACCTGATATAACCTTTTATTCGAAAAGACGAATTTATTACCAAATGCAGATTAATACCTTATTTTTTTCCTTATTTTTAAAAGGAACTACCGAAAAAATCGACCTTATAAGGCATTTAATAAATATCTTAAAGATAATAATAAAAGGCAGATAAGCCTATAATTAAGACTTTACGGCGTATACTTATAAAGATCGCAAGTACGATACCTTCCGAAAAAATATTAACGATTTTACGAAATAGGTTCTAAAGTTTATATTTCTAGCAATTAAAAAAATAAGTTTTTTTTCAGGGAAGAATTTACGGAAGTGGTACGTTAAAATGGCCGAATCCGGCAAGGTATACGATAGCAGATTTTTGATTAATATTTAACGAAAGTATCGAAAAAAGCTGAAACAAGCCGCGAAATTAAGTAAGAAGTTAGATAAATGGATTATGAAATGGCAAGAGATAATAGCCTAAAAACAGCGATACGGCGTTCCAGAAACTAGAATAACAGTTATATAGGTTAACGATTTATATATAACTTTAACTTTTATCGTAAAAATCTGGATTATTATTTTCCAGATAATAAAAAAGGCCGAAATTAATAATGGAACGATTAATTATTAAGAGGTAACGGTTAATTTTCTGGATTACTGGATTATAACTTATTTTTTTTTTATATTACGGAATATAAAGGTTTCGTTTCCGACCTTCCATGCAAACCCTGTTAATTAGGATAATCCTAATTAAAAAAATAACAAACCTTTTAACCGTTAACCGCAAGGCAGAACCCCTGGACGAGGACTAAAACGAGGTAATCGTGGGGGCTCTAATACGGATAAAAATATTAGTAAGCGAAAGCGCGAGAAGTTAAAAGACCAAGGTACCCGTTATAAGGCTTGTTTAAAGTTTTTTTATAATTTGCTTTAATGTTATTATACGTTTCTTAATAAGGCTTTAACTGGTTTTTGCTTTAATAACGATATAATAAAGCTAATTTATTAACGAATTAGTTTTGATTATGTTACGGTTCTGGGGTACCGTGACAGCTCCAGTATATATGCAGCTGTAAGCACCACAATGATTGCCACAATTGCGATCATTCCGCCAATCTTTTGCCCCTGGCGTAACGGTATGGTGCAGCCGTAACATAATGATCGCATGACGGTGGGTGACGCCTCAGTGCTGGGTTCGATCCCCAGACTAGCCGTTGCTCACAA
>QJOB01000249.1:0-91051 GCA_004155035.1 Monosporascus sp. 5C6A
ATATATACGGCTGTAAGCACCAGAATGATTGCCACAATTGCGATCATTCCACCGATCTTTTGCCCTGGTGGTTGTGTGGTGTGGTGCAGCCATAACACTATAACTTAATAAATTTATATGTAATATAAAATATAAAAATCCTAAAACCTTTAATAATTACGTAGGCTGTAATTTGGCCTTTTTATAATATTTGTTAAATTTTTAAAAATTGCAACTTTTTAAGTTAAAAGTATATAGTATAATATTTTTCTAAAATTTATATATAGAACGTAAAACTTTTACGAATTTCCAGTTCGTAAATCAAAAAAGCTCCGATTATAACCCCGCATTTGAATAAAAACTTTAAATATTTTAAAAAATAAATTCTACGATTTTTTATATTTACTTTAGTTGACATTATTCGTATATATATATATTGGATTTTACATTTTTATTAAACCATGTTTTTCTAAATTACGTAATAAGTTTTATATATAATAAATAAATAGAAACTTCTTAAATAATTATGCTATTAAAATTATTTTTTAGAATTTTTTAAAAATTTTCATTTACCGCTTTTATGGTTTTATTTAATGATTAAGTTAAGAAAACTTTAAGCGAAAAATAGATTAGACGTTTTCTTTTTTCACTAAACTGTAAGTGGTTAACAGGGGTACGTGGGTAGAATAAAATTTCCTACGGGTACTTATTTTAAACTTAAATATATGTTATAGGAATACGATAAATTTGGTATTGTTTAATCGTACGTATATCAACGTCGAATATAACAGTTAAGTTACCGTTAAAAAAGCTAGTCTTAGTTATATATAAGCTAATAGGTTTTATTTTTATATAACGGTAAGGCGTTTGCTATATTTGGCTTTCGGATTAGGGCTAAATAACGCTTTAACGACCTCGAAATACCGTATATCATACGAATCGTCCATTAAAAAGGCTTTAACGCGTTACGGTTGGGTTGTTGTCGAAGGTCTATACGCGTTATGAAGGGGCCCATACAAAAAAAGTATGTGATTCAGAAGCTAAGTAGGGCTAGGACACTCTGATTCGAAATGGCAGTACTGCCTGGCACAGTGGCACAACGCTTCGAGTTAGCGCGATACCTGACTGGGATGCCTTCCATACTTGCCCTAGACATAGCAGAATGGCCGGCTGAGAGGTGACGCAGCGTCCTGGAATTAGTGAAGTAAGATTTCATGGCATCTTCAGTAGGTTAGATGTGGTCTCAACCAAGTTATCCGACATAGTGTATGGCTCTCTATTCTAGGGTTATTTCGTACGCCACCAGCGCTGTAAGCCACGATCTATCTATGCCAAACACAAGAATGAAGATGCGATCTCCCAGCCAGTCTTCCACTTTAATATGCCCAGAGTTTGTGACGTTATAAAAACCTTCCGGTCCATATTATTCCTGTCCACCCATGACCGCTCCCCACATGGCCTTCAAGTGTTCCTCATCCCCGTAACCATCTATCCAAACCCACTTGAAGAATGAGTTCCTGGCATGAGACCAATCAAGCATACCGAGTTTATGACTCGCACGACGAACTTTGGTGGAGATGGTCTCACGCCATTGATCCAATTGCTGCTGCTCAATCTCGGAGCTGGCAGTAATGGCAGCAAGCGATGACAGCGCAAATATAGCAGAACACATCCAGGCCATGGGAGGATATTTACCAGCAAGCATGGACTGTTCTGTAGCATCCATGTCGACGAGCTGGCTCTCAATGCAGAAGCTGGCTAGGAACAGGTCTATGCGGTTGCCCGGGAGTGTCCGTAGAATCTGGTGATAAGACCATACAAATCCTACACGGCTAACGTTAAAAGGAGGCAAGGTCTGTAGAACCTCTGTGGTTTCAATTGGCAATTCTCCCCAGCACGTCGCGGTTGTTCTGAAAGCACCCAGAACTGGCTCAACTGAGACAGGATCCCCGGTGCTATTGTTGCGGCAGTAATCATGACACATGTTCACCAAAGTTTGGATTTTTCTCTTCCCTATTGCCCACGAAATACTACAGAGACATTGGTTTAGTTTCAGGCGATGCGAGGTCAGTGCTGCTCTGGGACGAGACTAAGTACGTACTTGAGCCAGACATTAAGTACCAGCTGGTTATTGCGTCTTGAACAAGTTGGTATAGTCAGCTTCAATATGCGGCTTAAAGCGTCCAAGTGTGTCTTTGCCACCGCTCGTGACCCCAGAGCGCTCTACAGGCAACTGATTAGTGAACAGTCTACGTAGGTCCGGTTTTGAAGGCGAGACGGCGTACCTCGACTAATGCAAGGCTGCTGATGACTGCTACGGTTGCGTCATTGGCTGCATTATCGGTATTCTCAAGTTGTGCCCGTAAAAATCGGACGGCTTCAAGTTTGTGATATGCCAATGCCTGTTGCATGGCCTTATGTGGCTGGTTGTACCAGAGATACTGTACCGAGGAGGTAAGGAGCGCTGCATGTAAAAGTGCGGGATCTTGCAGAGTTCGGTGGAGCCTATGGAGAGATGAGATCAAATCGAATTAGAACACAAGCAGATAGAGAAACATACAAACCGTTTCCGGAAATCTCTTCGAGCTTTGCGTATCGACTGTCTGTTGGACGGGTGGGGTCAGAGCAGAGCGCTGACAAAACGCGGCTATTTACAGAAGAGATGTGCTAATCGCACATTACTTTTTTAATAGGAGCTGCACATTACTTTTTTTATACCTGGCAACGTCCCGCCACAGTTTCAATCACCTCATAACACTTATTGCTTACCTTTAAATAACTTAACAATATAACATTTCCTAAAGTTAATTTTTCGCGCATTTTAAGCATTATTAATTATAAATTAAAATTCCAATACCGGTTAATTTTGCAATTTTTCTTTTCGAAGTTATATATAAGTAAAGTAGAGGATATGGGAAAGCGATACAACTGTAATACGAAAAAGGGGGTTGGGCTAGGCGTTTTAAAAAGTTTAGGCCTATAACGTACCTATATAGCGCTTTGTTTAACAGCAACGAAAAGCATAATTAATATCTTAACGCGTACGTATCGCATTACGATAATTTTTATATAATTTTTGTTGCTTTAATTGGGGTAATTAATTTATCGAATAATTTCATGATATTACTGTCCGGTTATTGGTGGATATATTTGGGTGTTAATATAAAGAATTAGGGCGATTTTTATAGCTTTTGTTGTAACGTTACATATAACTGCAAAATCACTGCAAAAACAACCCGTTTTTGGATAACCCTATAAACTTTAAGAGAATATAAATAACATTTGTTATTTCCCGTTAAACAGCTTAACTAATCGTTTCTTGCCGTTTAATTTCAGTTGCAATTAATAAACGAGGCCGTTTCGAAAGCCGAATCCGAAGTTCCGTACGTTACTTAGGAACTTTAGTTAAAACTGCCACGATACAGTCACCCGTCGGTAAGGTTCCTAACGCCAAAGCTAATGGCTTATCGCGAGATTTTTGGTGCAGGCGAGTCGCTTTCGTTTTCGGGCGTAAAGATTGCTTTATTTCCTCCGTTTCCTTTTAGTGGGAGCGCTTTTTCCGTTACGATAAGGCTAAACCACCTTTTTGCTTATTCGTACGGCTACCCGCAGTACGTAACTCCTTAGCTTGGGATCTTTGTATATTAATAATGGTTTCGTTAAGTTTTACGATAAGGTAAGATGCCGGGCGACCTTTCGGTATAGTTGTAAAAAGGTTACGGATAATTAATCCGGGATCGATTTTAACGAAATTCCTATCTAAATGCTAAAATTAATGGATATCCTTTTTGTGTAAGCTTACGATATAAGGCTTTTCCTGCGTAAAGCAGATATTTTTATATATTTCGTGATAATACGGAATCCTAAGATACCGCTTAACGCCGATTATCTCACATTCGCAGGGCGGTATTTTTTTAACTTACGTTCGCATACGTATAAGGATAAAACTTAGGGCATACTTATATTTGGCGTTAATTAGTTTTAAGTATTTATAGGAATATTACGTAGGCGCATTACCGAGATATTCCCTGCCGATCTAATCTTTCCGTATTTTAAGGGTATTTTTAGTTACCTGTATTTCGAAGTTTTCCTGTTAGGTTTCGAATAATTGCTCGAGGTTAATTTGAAGCTTTAAAAAGTCCGCTTTGCTATTAAGTATATAGCTTTTTAACGCCTTATGGCTGGATTCGGTTGGCGATGTAATCCTTATATTAAGGTTGAAGTTCTCGATCGTTTACGTATAAGACCATTTATCGCGGCAGGGAATGTATGTAAATTCGAGGTATCGGATAGCCGGGTTTTGTGTATTACTAAACCTTTTTATGATAGTGTTCCAGGCGTTAGCGAATTGTGCTTCGTTTCCTGCGTAGACCATAAAGTTCCAAAGGGTAAGGAACTTTTCCTTAGTTAAGGGTATATCGTCAAGGAGCTGTTCGTGAGGATACTACTCCCGGTTGAAGCGGTTGTACCGCCGAAGCAATGAACGTTCCGTTAAATCAAAATGGACGTTATTCCCGTTAACAGAACGGTATTTTTCAGGTTGTGAAAATTCCTTATTATCCGAAGTGGGTGGTTTGATCCATTTCCGTTTTACGTTAGCGATTACGTTTTTGTTGATATGGAAGATGCAAATCTGTAACTTGGCGTTTCGGAAGGTTTTTCGTATGGCTTTTCGTAATTGTTTATTAAAATTAGTAATAACAACGTTAAGTTTAGCAGCCCCGATTTTTTGACGAAGGCGTTTTAAATAGGAAAGTACTTATTTGCAACTTTCGTAAGTTTTGTTACCGATTAAAGCGAAGGTACGGTTAAAAACAAAGCCCGAAAATGTTTGGCCTATATAGTTGAAAAAAGGTATTTTGAAGTGATTGGTTTTATAAGTGTTATTTATGTTAAGCATTTGTGGATATTTCTTTTATAGCTTTATACATTATGGCATGGCCCAGAAAAAGGCGATGGGCCTGTTAGTGGTGGGATCGTTGTTTTTTTAACGGATTTTGAAGTAATAGGTTTTAGTATGGAGTTGCTTAATAAAGGCCTGGGTGGCGGTGAAGCTTTTACGGATACGTTTTCGAATTTTTAGGCGTATGTTGTTGATATTTTTAAGCGTTGGCTTTTCCCGGCCGCCGGTTGCTTTACGAATAGCATTACGTAACTTGCGGGGGCGTGACGTATTGTTATATATGGAAGTTTTTACCTGTTGATATAAGTTTTCGCTTAATTAGCGATACGTAGCGTATATTTCGGAACGTAACGATAATTTATAGCTATGTTGAAGCGGCTGACCTTTATTATCTTTATACATACGGAAAAACTACTCCTAGTTATTCCTA
This sequence comes from Monosporascus sp. 5C6A, assembly GCA_004155035.1. Classification (NCBI taxonomy): domain Eukaryota; kingdom Fungi; phylum Ascomycota; class Sordariomycetes; order Xylariales; genus Monosporascus; species Monosporascus sp. 5C6A. The sequence continues at coordinate 5,313 of QJOB01000249.1, forward strand.
CGGTTACGTATTATTATTGTTTTTTACGGGTACGCCGCAGCTTTTTTGCTTTTCGTACGGCGAAAGTTTATTAACGTAATACGGGGGCGATGGTATTAATTATAGCGAAGATTAACGCGTGTAGGTAACCCATTATCGTTTTTACCTTTCCTAAGGTTAGCTGAATTTCGCCTAACGAAGTTAAAGCTTTAGGTTTTCGTAAATACTTTCAGAATAAATTCCAATTTATTTAACTGCTTAAAGGTCCTTAAGTGGTTATTGGGGGGGTTAGGGATTATTGTTACCCTCGGCCGAGGCGGTAAATGGGCCTCCGGCTTATTATCAGACGAAAACTTGAAGTCCGTAGACTTTAAAGACGAATCTGAGACCGTAATAGCTTTATTGGGTGTTATGGCGGCTATGGTTGTTGTGATATTAGAGAGTGTTGTTATGGTGTTGATCTTAGAGTTTCTTAGTAGTAATAATGCAACTGTTGTAACGAAGGAAATTCGAGCAATTACGCGTTTTTTAGCAGGCTGAAAGGCGCGTGAAACGGCCCGTTAGATTCCTGACGGGCCGATGGCAGGTGTAAAAAAAGTAATGTGTGGCTCTCATATAAAAAAGTAATGTGCGATTAGCACATCTCTTACAGAAATCGAATATGGAGAGGGAAAACGTCGGCATCTCGACCGAGTATCCAACAAAACAATGCTTCGGTAGCCCGTCATCAATACTGGCTCGGCCGATCGTCATAAATGGGCTATCGCTTGATTTGGACATGGTTTTCGTGTCGTCGTTGGCATCATATACACATGGTATATTCCTCCTCTCACAATGGGCACTGCGAAAAACAGATGAGTCGGGTACTGTAGATACCTTATCCCAGTGGCGCCAGGATCTATGCTTCCGAGTGCTCCGGGCCGGGCGAGCAGCAAATGCTAATTAATGTTGGCAACTTACCAGACGGGTGTCGCTTCGTCGCATTTGACATGTTTTACTCGGCACGTGATGCACCTGCAACCACAATGAATGAGTGTGTTGGGCCCCTGAGTAGTAGCCGACTCACCCAGCTTTTGATCTCTTGGTGTGCCGGCGTTGGCTGTGCTCGGGAGCGGGTGGTTTTCTTGGCATTGCGCGTGAGCTCTAGGTGTTGTTGCCGACACTACTAGAACAGCAGGAATCTGCCTAAGTGCGATAGACGGGCGGTTTGGTGGATTTGGTGGACGTATTTCTACGTTTCCGTTAACACCGCAATCTGTCACTTCGCTGGTAGGATCCGTCCGGGGGAGGAGGCCGCAGGAAGCAGTAAAGCGGATTCCCAAGCTGGCCACATACACAGTACTCAGGGGTTCTTAATGTTAGTCTCTCCACTCAACACAACATTTGCTTTATTAAGCTAGTATATAAAAGCCCATGGAAATTTTATGGGAAAATGCATCATTAATTTATCAATATTCAACAACGCTGTAACAGCTTAAAAAAGCTCTCTATTGCTAGTTATATTTTTCTATTTAACCCGAATTCAAAGCTTTTTAAATCTATTTCGAAACTAATTACGATAAATTTAGTTTTATATTAATATATTAAAAATATCACGTTTTTATATCACTTCGCCCACGTTCCTGCCCGCGGATTAGCTTTAATAACGTTAACATTAGGTTTAAATCCCTTTTTTATAATAATAGTAGAAAATAGCAGAATAATTTATAATGTTACTTTGCATACAAGTTATATAAAAAGTGACATTCTAGCCAACTCCGGTATTTCGTAGGCCTGGTGGAAAAATTAACATTAAATACCCCTACGTACTGTATAAGACTTACTAATCCACTAAAAGCCCGGAAAGATGATAGGCAATACGTAATGCCGCACTCGCTAATCCTACTCTATATCTGTTTACTAAGCTGTTTTAGCAATAGCAATAGACAACAAGATACCTAACAGGATCCTAACTAATCGATAAGGGTAAGTAAAATGTGCTTTTTAACCAATTAAACGTACGTAAAACAGTTTAATTAAGATATATATTAGATATAGCAGATGTTAGTTACATCGTTATATCTAGCTAATTACGTAACTTTTTAATACGTATAACGTCCCACACCACCGAATCGGCCACACCACCGAGTCGGCCGGTTTTCTTAACCTTTTAACCTTTTAACTTCAATCACCAATTTCTTAACACCAACAATATGGAACGTTTTACAAAAGAAGCTAGGATAAACTTAGCTATCCAGGCTAAAAAACGAAACCCGAAGTTAAGCTTTAAAAAGCTTCATTTTATATATGACGTTCCCGAATTTACTTTAAAAAACCGATGTAACGGCAAACGCGCCCGAACCGATATTGCCCTTAATTCGTTAAAATTAACGCCGACCGAAGAAAAATCGATTGTTGACTGAATCCTTAACTTAGATACGCGAGCGTTTTCTGTCCGGCTTTAGTACGTTGAAGATATGGCAAATTTATTGCTTGCTTAACGCGTTGTAGAACGTATCGGGGTTAATTAGGCGTCGAGATTTGTTAGACGGTAAAAAAAATTCCAGACGCGTTTAAATCGAAAGATCGATTATTAACGGGTTTTATACGAAAATCCAGAAACGTTTCGTAAGTAATTCGAGCTTGTTCGGGTTATTATTGCCAAATACGGTATTGCAAAAAAGGATATCTATAACTTCGACAAGATTGGATTTTTGATAGGGCTTTTTATAGTAACGGGTATAGTAATTACTAATACCGAAAAACGTAAAAAACTTAAATAAACGCAATAAGGAAATAAAGAATAGGTTATAGTTATTTAGGCTGTTAATTTCTAAAGTTAGGCTATACCGTTATTTATTATTATAATGGGGAAAAATTACCTTAAGCCTTAATATTGCGATAACCTATTACTAGCAGCCGATTGGAAGATCGTATTAAGTAATAATAATTGGATAATAAATAAATTAGGTCTCGAATAAATCTAACATTTTAATAAACATATTCGGACGCGTACGAAAAGTTCGAAACGTTTTTTTATTTTCGATAGGTACGAAAGTTATTATTTAATAAAATTCGAAAAATACTGCGTTAACCACGATATTATTATGTTTTATATACCCGCGTATTTTTCGTATCGGCTTTAACTTTTTAACGTATCTTATTTTTCTGTTTTAAAACGTGCTTATTTACGGTATATTAAAGATTTAATGCGACGTTATTTTATCCATATTACCAAAAAAGATTTTTCGCCGGTTTTTACGACGCGTTTTAAGTTACCATAACGTCCGATAACATTAAATCTGGATTTGCGAAAGCTGGTTTTGTTTTATTCGATCCTAATAACGTTTTTTCCGAATTGGAAGTTTTTTTAGTTGTACCTACGCCGACCGTCTTCCCGTTAACCTCCGCCGGTTCCATTCGTTCCCCGTCCGCAAAAACCCCTAGGAATATTAAGGAAGTAATAAGGCAAGGACGTTATTTGCAAAAAAAAATTGGAAATTAAGGTGGTTCGTTAAAGGTTATTAAATCGGCTGGTTTTTTAACAAAAAATAACTTGTTATTTTTATACGAAATTACTTTTTTTTGGAAAGAAAACGCCTAATTACGCAAAACGAACCATACTTTAAGTAAACGTCGCAGGACCAAAAATAAACGTCTTTAAGGAAAAGGAATACTTACTATATAAGAAAGATAAGCTTTTTTAACTTAAAAAGAAAGGGGTAGTAAAAAAACACAGTTAATAGCGGCTAAAGGCAGTCGTTACAAGAAAGTTAAGACGAAGGAACGGAAGTGTGGCGTTTACGGCAAGCCCGGATATAATGCGCGTACTTGTGATGAAGCTGTAGAAACGTCTAGCGAAGAAGAATCCGATTAGTTTAAATCAATGCGATATGTTGTTATTGAATTATTTGAATTTGTTGTTGGGAGGTGCCAAAAACGGCCGACTCGGTGGTGTGGCCGATTCGGTGGTGTGGGACGTTATTGCTTTTATATAATTTAATAATGGAATAATTACTATTTAATTAAAAGGTAATTTTTTAAAATTAATATACGATAACATACCTAACCAACTAATGTACTCCTTTAATGTTTTAAAGAATTGAATACATTAATTATTATATTTTTATTACTTTTTAAAACTATAACTTTAATTCCACCTTTTTCCCAGTAACTGTATTTTTCTACTTAGTTAATTCTTTGTTTAAAATCGCTTTTAACGTTTTTTTTCGCCGGTTTAAAGTTTTTGTAATATTTACCAGTTTTAGTTGTTTTTTAAAATGCTTAAAAGATTTTTATAATAAGGCTTTAATTAATCTATTAATTAATATATCGCTTAAAATGTATAATCTACTTTAATTAAGCACCTTTTTATTACCTTTCTAACCAGTAATTATATATATTTAAATTATAACTTTATCCGTAAAAAGGCGATATCGGCGTTAATAAACCGTATAATTTATTAATTATCGTATTGTTACGACCTGACATTTCGGACGTCTCGGTAATTTTAAAAAAAGGGTTGCAACGACGCCACAGGTGGCTAAATAGAAGAACCTACGCCATAGAAAGTACGAGATGGCGCTAGAGCGCAGAATAGCGCCAGATGCAGTTATACGGTAAAACGCCGAACGTTAAGGGAACTTTATATAGTCAAAGCGAAAAAGCGTTAAAGAATACGAGGACGTTAAAAAACATACGATTTAAATATATAATTATGATCGTTATTTATTTTTTAAATTTAAAATTAATATTCTGTAATAATATTTAATTACGTAAAATATATTTTGTTATTATTAAACGTAATAAATCAAATTTTATTACTTAATATTTTTTATTTTTTATTAATATAAACGGTAAGATTTAAATTTAATAAATAGAAAATTTTAAGTCTTATAGATTATAAGCTTTTATTTAAAGAAATTATTAAACTTTAAGTAATATTTTAAATATTATATTATTAATATTCAAAATAAGGTTATTTAATTATTTTATAACCGGATTAATCAATTGGAATATATTATTTAATAGTATATTACCTTTACAGAAATAACGGTACGTATGTATACTTTAAAAATTCAAGTTAATAAATTTTAACCGTATAACGGAAAGGGAAATGCTTCTAGGTTTTTAACTTAGGTTAAAATGTATTTGTATTTTTTAAAAACCGAGAACTTAATAAAAAGATTTTGCCGTTATATTTTTTATTAAAAAATATTTTTAATTAATTTAAATCTTTAATAAAAGATTATCTCTACACCGTCGAAGTTAATAAAGTTACGTTTATTATTTAGTTATTTATTAATTACATTAATTTCGAAAACAAGCCTAAAATAGGTTTCGGTGATTCCGATAAGACAAATATAGTAATATAATAAATTTTACATTTATAATAAACAGAATTAATATTTAAATATAAAGCAGTTTTTAAAACCTTTATAGTTAAGACGGGTTAAACGAATACCGATAATAACAATTTTATTAATATATTTTATAACAAGTCAAAGAAACTTTAAAAATAAAAGTATTATATTCAAACAATTGAGTATTTTTAATAGGTATATTATAAAGGCCGTTAAGATCGATAACCGAGAATACAAATAACGTTACAAAAAAACATTTTGCTTTACGAATAAGATAATATAAACTTAATTAAAAAACCACGAAATACTCTTTATATTTTACGGAACGTAATTAAGATTTATCGAATTAAAAATAACTTATCGACGGAATTTAAGTTAGGTTTAGTATTATAATTATAGCAAGAAAAGATATTTGGTATGTAAATGCAAGGTATTAGAAAAGACTTAAAAAAAGTAATAATAAACGCTAGTATTTAAAGAAATCTTATAAAGCGACAGATTAAAAAAGAAAATTGTTATAATTCGCCTTAAAGAAAGCTTAAGCTTAAACGAAAAAGTCCGATCGGGAATAAAAACGGTTAAGGCATTATTGCAAGTAGTAATCCGTTAGCAGGTTAACAAGCAGGTAGGATAAGGAAGTTTTATTGCTATAAGTTTAATAACTTTTTAAAACCTCGAAGAACAATAAATCTTAAAATAGTAAATCTAAGAATATTAAGGATAAATAGAAGATGTATAATTAGAAAAACTTGGATATTATAAGTTAATTTATTTAATAAACTACGTACGATATAATTACGTAATTTATAAGAAATAATAACGGTAACGTGCTATACAGGTAAGCTGTACAAATGGGCGAGCTGTACTTTTTTTTTGACTATTTTAATTATTTAACTTCAATTATTTATTTCTTAACAACCATAATATGAAACAACTTATAAAAAAAGCTAAAATGAACTTAGTTGTTTAGATTAAAAAGCAAATCCAAAACATAGTTATAAAAAGTTTAGTTTTATTTATGATGTTTTATTTATTACTTTAGAAATACGCATTAACGGCAAACCCGCCCGAACCGATATTATTTTTAGTTTGCGAAAACTAACACCGATCGAAAAGAAATTAATTGTTAAAAAAATCCTTAATTTAGATACGTAAACGTTTCCTATCTAGCTTTAGTATATTAAAGATATAGCGAATTTATTGTTTACTTAACGCGCTATAAAACGCGTTAGAGTTAATTAGTCATTAATTTTTATATAATGGAAAAAAAACTTAAAACGTTTTAAATCGAACAGTTGATTGTTAAAAGGGTTATTACGAAAATCTAAAGGTATTTCGCAAATAGTTCGAATTAATTCGGGTTTTAATTACAAAATACGGTATTATAAAAAAAGATATTTATAATTTCGAAAAGACGGGTTTTTAATAAGGCTTTTAATAACTACCGGTATGGTAATTATAAACGTAAAAAAACGTGAAAGATTTTAATGGATATAAAAAGGTAATTGGGAATGGGTTATAGTGTTATAAGCTGTTAATTCGTAAAATTAAGTTATACCGTTATTTATTATTTTGATAGAAAAAGTTTATATTAAGTTTTGGTATTACGATAATTTATTACCTGCCGATTAGAAAGTTAAAATTAGTTATAATGACTAGATAAAGAACGAATTAAGTTTAAAATAAATTTAATATTTTAATAAATATATTCAAATATGTACGAAAGAAACGAGACGCTTTTTTATTTTCGACGGCTACAAAAGTTATTATTTAATATAATTCGAAAAGCATTATACGAATAACGGTATTATTACGTTTGTATCTTTTTTATTAACTTTAAAAATTTCGATGTATTTTACTTTTCCGTTTTAAAACGCGTTTATACGTCTTATATCGAAAATTTATATAACGCCATCATATTTACATCGTTGAAAAAGATTTTTTTACCGGTTTTCACAACGCTTTTAAAGCCGTTATAACGTTCGATAATATTAAATCCGGTTTTGCTAAAGTTAAACTTATTTTATTTAATTTTAATAATGTTCTTTCCGATTTAGAAATTCCTTTAATTATATTTACGCCTACTATTTTACCGCTTATTTTTGCCGGTTCTATTTTTTCTTTATTTTCGATAACCTTTCGAAATATACAAAAAATAAAAAGATAAAAACGATATTTATAAAAAAGATCAGAAATTACAAGGGGAGCTCGCCGACAAAGATAATTAAATCGGTTAATTTTTGATAAAAAGTAACTTAATACTTTTATACGAAAACCTTTTTTAAAAAAGCCGTTAAATTACGTGAAACTTACCATTTTTTTTAGCAAATACCGAAAAATCAAAAACCAACGTTTTTAAAAAAAAAGAAATATTTATTATATAAAAGGGATAAGCTTCCCTGGCCGAAAAGAAAGTGGTAAAAGATGCAGCTAATAACGGTTAAAAGTAATCGTTATAAAGAAATTAAAACGAAAAAACGGAAATGTGGCGTTTGCTATAAGCCCGGATATAATACGCGTACTTATAAAGAAACTGTAAACACGTTTAACGACGAAAAATCCGATTAATTTAAATTGATTAATTACGTTATAATTGTTTTATTTGAATTTGTTATTATGGAATGCCAAAAAGTGTACAGCTTACCCGTGTGTACATCTAACCTACATAGTACGTTATAATACCCGATATATTAATAAAATATAAAAAAAAGATTTAATTCTTATAAAAATCGAAAAGGATAAATAATATTAATAGTAGTATTTACATTTTCGTATGTTAGCATTATAAAACAAAACTAATACATTTACGGCTAAAAAGAATTAATTAAAAAAGCGACATTATTGATAATATAATTTTTAGCTTTCTAAAAACTAATATATTTTATAGTTATTAAACAATATAACGAACGTTTAATAATTTATAATCTGATTTAATCTTTATGCAACGTAACTATATAGGTCCAAGCCTGGAAAACAAGGCTGAGCCAATACATAGAAATCATGCCACGATTAATTTTCACGATAGATACTTTATAATAAACCTTAAAAAACAACGAAATTTTAAGCAAAACGTTTAAATATTAACAGAAATATTAGTCGAATAAAATATAAATTATCAAGTTAAATAAGCAATATCTGGAAAAGACATCGTTGGTTAAGATTACGAAATATAAATTATGTAAATAAGAACGTTGATAAAAATATAAAATAAATAAATTGTTGTTTACGAAAAGCTATTTAATTGTTAATAATACGGATTAAAAGGTTTAAAGAGATTAACTATTACGTCGACGACATATTAGTTAGTTATAAAAAAGGTTAATATAAACTAAGTTTTTAAAAAAGAACGTTATTTATAAAAAAGCTTTATAATAGCGAAAACTGGAAACGATAATAAGAACTTTCTAAAGAAGCTTTATATATAACGATAAAAACTAATAATAACTTTATTACGTTGCAAATACGAATTAGAACGTATTAATATACTGTAATAGTAAATTATGAAATATTAAGCATTAATTACATTATACCGAAATTGGTAAAGGTCTTTAAATTGCTATAAAAATATAAAAATAACCTTTATATCGCTGCGAACGTCGAAAGTTAGGATTATTACTTATAATAACGGAAAAACTATACACGAAATTAATTATTTCAAGATGTTTGTAAACGGACAAAAATAGATTATTAATTTCGACATTGTTGCGTTAAAGAATTATAATATAATTCTTGAAAAATTATGGTTACATCAATATAACCCCTTAATTAATTAACGTATTAACCGGGTAAAATTCGTTTTATATTTTATTAACAAGCTGAAGGAAGATAAAATATTTCTATATTCGATGATTTTTCTTTTTAACAAAAAGCGACGAATACAGGCATAGAAATACGACAAAAGCTTTATCTTCTAAAAAGATAAAAAGAAATAAAAATCAAAAGTATAACAAACGTATTTAAAGTATTATCATTGTTATACGGGCATAATTTGCAATATAAACGAATATTTCAAATATTAATCGAAAAAGTTAAAATAAAAACATATAATTAATATATTATTATACTATTGCAAATGTAGACAACTATTTAAAAACGAATTTAACATTAAGATTTCTAAATATAATAAATGGGATTATAAGATAATTTTTCAACAAAAAATACTTTAGTTAAAATTTATTTTATTTACAACTTAAACGAAATAAAATTACATACGTTACGAAAATACCTAAACGATAGATTTAAAAAAGTCTATACGTTAATTAAAATCTTTTACTAGATAACCCATATTTTTCGTATCTAAAAAAGCAGCAAGTTACGATTAATTATAAACTACCGATATTTAAACAACATTATATTAAAAACCATATATTTTTGCTTTTAGTTACAGAAATAAAAAATCGTTTATAAAAAACCAAGTAATTTACCGTACAACACTTGCAAAACAGATATAACCTTATTCGCATTAAGAAATGCGAATAAAAACAGTATTTAAAACAAAATACGGATTATAAAAACACTTGATTACGCTAATAGAACTTATTAATGCTTTCGTAATATATAAAGAAATAAATAAGTATATATTACGAAAATATTTAAATATTTTTCTCGTGTACTATCGCGATAATAATTTGATTTTTTCGGAAATTAAAAAAATAATACAACGTACTACACGGGTGAGATGTATACACGGGCGAGCTGTACAATTTTTGGCACCACTTAACAATTAACCCAAATAACTTTGTTACAATATATCGAATTGGTTCAAATTAACGGTATTCCCTTTCGTTAACAGTATTTACAGTTTATTAATAATTGCACTTATCATAATAAAGCTTGTTACGGACGCTATATTGCTATTTCTTTTTTTTAACCGTTTTGCAACTGTTACTTTTAGCAATTATTAACAGTAATCCTTTCTTATTACCTTTTCTGTTAATTAAAAAAACTTATTTATCCCGTATACTAAGTAGTATTTTTTGTTAAAAACGGTTGTTTTAATAATTTAAAATACGTAGAATCGAATTATTGCTTCAACAAGTCCTGTAATACCGCGATACGCCTTACGACGCGTTTCGGAACGCGCCTTATAACAAGTCTTACAGCCTTGCCCCATAGCCTTGCAACGCGCCTTGCAATAAAGCTTTATAACCTTCCAATACGACGTATTTTGCGAATATTTTCCACGTATTAAAGCCGGACAAAAAACGTTTGCGTATATAGGTTAGGAATTCGGTCGGTAATAGATTTTCTTTCGGTCGGCTTTAATTCGTACGAAATGGGGGTAATATTAAGTCGGACATATTAAAAGTTAGTCGTTTATATACAAGTTAACAGAAAATAATAATAATATAACATTCGCAATAAGTTTTGTTATATTAAATATAATTGTTAATAAGTTGTAAATATGGTTAACGAAAAGAAATACCGTTAATTTAAACTAATTCGATATATTGTTGTAAAGTTATTTATGTTAATTATTAAATCGTGCTAAAAAGTACACAGCTCGCCCGTATGTACAGCTTATCCGTGTAATACAATATAAATTACGTTTATATAATCTTGCAGGTTTTATAAAACGTTAATTTACGTATTAATGTAACAGAAAAAGCCAATTTAATATATAAAAAATACAATATTTTAGATATATTATTATCTTAGGATCTATTATAATAAATTTTAAAAAGTATAACAGTTATAGAATAAAGAACATTTAGTACTTTTAAGGAAATACAAACTTTTTTCGAATTTATTAATTACTATAAAAGGGTTTCTTAAAAACTTTAACAGAATTGCCATATTACTAACGATCCTTACCAAGAAAAAACGATAATTCTAGTAAACGGAGATGGCAAAGAAAGCTTTTAAAAAAATTAGAAGAATTATTATAAAACAATTAATATTAATTATATATAACCCATAACGACTTATCGAACTTGAAATCGACGTTTCGGATTACGCCTTAAAGGAGGTTATTAAATATAAAAATAATAATAAAGTATTATACTTTATTACGTTTTATTTTCATAAACTAAAAGAAATAAAACTAAATTATGGTATATTAAATAAGGCATTTATAGCATTGGGTCTATATTTCGAAAACTTTGGTATATAGTACAAGATAACATGTATTAGATTAAAATTTATACGGATTACAAAAGTTTTATACGGTTTACTACAACGAAGATATTAACAAAACGATAACTTCGTTATGCAAAGAATTTGTTAATTACGATTTCGTTATTATTTATAAAAAATGTTTAAAAAACGACAAAGTAAATATCTTAAGTAAATAATTAAATTTGAAAAAAAAAGTTTATTAAGGTTAACGTTTATACTACTTCGCAAGCCACATCACCTCGCGAGCTGTTTTTTGGCACTTTGTAATAACAAATCTAAATAACACAACTATAACATAAAAGCTCAGTTTAAATTAATCGGATTTTTCGTTGCTAGATATATTTATAACTTTTTTACAAGTACGCGTATTATATCCAGGCTTTCTGTAAATATTATACTTCCGTTCCTTCGTTTTAACCGTTTTAAGATAGTTACTCTTAGCTGTTATTAACTGCATTTTTTATTACTTTTTTTCGGCTAAAAAAACTTATCTTTTTTATATAATAAATATTTCCTTTTTTTGAAAATGTTTATTTTTAATCTTTCGATATATATTAAAAAGATAATTATTTTCGCGTAGTTTAACGGCTTTTTAAAAAAAAGCTTTTCGTACAAAAATATTAAGCTATTCTTTATTAAAAAATTAACCGATTTAATTATTTGTATCGGCGAGCTTTTCTAGTAGTTTTTAGTCTTTTTCTATAAATAACGTTTTAATCTTTCTAATTTTTTATATATATTAAGAGGTTTTCGAAAATAAGAAAAAAATAAAACCGGTAGAAATAAATAACAAAACGGTCGGCGGAAATAAAGCTGGAAGGAATTTTAAATCGGAAAAAAAGTTATTACAATTAAATGAAATAAGTTTAATTTTGGTAGAACCAGATTTGATATTATCGAATGTTATAACGGTTTTAAACGCGTTATAAACACCGGTAAAAAAACCTTTTGTACGATATAAATATAATAATGTCGCATTAAATCTTTAATATAAAACGTATACACACCCTTTAATATGGAAAAATGGAATACGTTAAATGGTTAACTTAATAAAAGAAATAACAAAAATATAAAATATAATAATATCGTTTCTACGTAATATTTTTCGAATTCTATTAAATAATACTTTTCATTGCTGTTGGAAATAAAAAAACGTTTCGTTTTTTTCGTATACGTTCGAATATAGTATTAAAATATTAAATTTACTTTAAACTTAATTTATGTGTTATTTAATTATCGCAATTAGTTCCGATTCTTGATTTAATTAATATTAAATTATTACAATATTAAAATATAAAGTAAGTTTTTCTGTTAATATAATAAATAACGGTATAACTTAGTTTTTTTAATATTAATAACTTATATAAATATAATTTATTTGTAATTGCTTTATTATGTTTATTTAGGTTTTCTTTACATTTTGTAATATTTGTAATTATTATGTTGTATATTATTAAAGGTTTTATTAAATAATTTATTTCGTCGAAATTGTAAATAATTTTTTTTTGCGATATTATATTTTGCGATTGTTACTCGAACAAATTCGAACTATTTGCGAAGTATTTCCGGATTTTTGCATAATATTTTTTAATAAACCATTTTTCGATTTAAACGAGTTTTAAGTTTTTTTGCCGTAAAATAAATTTCGACGCTTAATTAATTTCGATATGTTTTGTAATGCGTCGATAAATAATAAAATTTGCCATGTTTTTAATATATTAAAGCCGGATAGGAAAGGTTTACGTATTTAGGTTAAAGATTTGGTTGATAATAGATTTCTTTTAGTCGGCGTAAATTTTTCTATTTCGGAAAAAATATCAGTTTGGGCGCGTTTGCCGTAATATTGGGTTTTTAAAGTATAACGTACCGGACAAGCTCACCGGATGGACAAGCTTACCGGATGGCTTTTAGCACCTCGCGACAACAAATTCAAATAAAACAACCATAACGCAATACATCAATTCAAATTAATCGGATTTTTCATCGCTAAACGTATCTACAACTTTTTCACAAATACGCGCATTATATCCGGGCTTGCCGTAAACGCCACACTTCCGTTTTTTCGTTTTAACCCTTTTATAACGATTACTTTCAGCTGCTATTAGCTGTATTTTTTCACCACCCCTTTCTTTCGCGGCCAGAAAAGCTTGTTTTTTTTGTATAATAAGTATTCCTCCTTTTTGAAAACGTTTATTTTTAATCCTTCGGCGTTTGCTAAAAAAATAATTCGTTTCGCGTAATTAAGCAGTTTCTTCCCGAAAAAGCGCAACTTCGTGCAAAAGTAACAAGTTACTTTTAGTTAAAAAATTAACCGATTTAACCATTTTTGTCGGTAAGTTACCTTGATAATTTCTGATTTTTCTTTGCAAGTAACGTTCTTGCCTTGTTACTTTACGGATATTTCTAAGGGTCTTCGCGGGAAAGGAAAAAATAAAACCGGCAGAGGTAAGCAGCGAGACGGTCGGCGTAGGTACAACTGGAAGAATTTCTAAATCGGAAAAAACGTTATTAAGATCGAATAAAACAAATCCAGCTTTTGCGAAACCGGACTTGATATTATCGGACGTCATGGCGGCTTTAAACGCGTCGAAGAAACCGGCGAGAAAATTTTCCTTGGCGATATGGATATAATAACGTCGCATTAAATTTTCGATATAAAACGCATACGTACGTTTTAAAACGGAAAAACAAAATACGTCAAAAAGTTAAAACCGATAAAAAAATAAAAAGGCATACAAAACGTAATAATGTCGTTGTTCGCGCAGTATTTTTCGAATTCCATCGAATAATAATTTTCGTAACCGTCGAGGATAAGGAAACGTTTCGTTTTTTTCGTACGCGTTTGTATATATTTATCGAAATATTAAATCTATTCTAAACTTAATTCGTTTATTATCCAGCTATTATAACTGGTACTAATCTTCCAATCGGCTGGCAATAAGTTATCGCGATACTAAAAACTAAAGTAAGTTTTTCCCGCTAAAATAATAAATGGTAATATAACCTAACTTTGCGAATTAATAACCTATATAACTGTAACCCATTCCCGATTACCTTATTACGCCTGTTTAAGTTTTCCACGTCTTTCGGCACTTGTAATTACTATACCGCATATTATCAAAAACTTTATTAAAAAGCCCGTTTCGTCGAAATTGTAAATATCCTTTTTTGCGATGCCGTATTTTGCGATTATAACCCGAACAAGCTTAAACCATTTACAAAATACTTCTGAATCTTCGCATAATACCCTTTAATAATCGATCTTTCGGTTTAAACGCGTTTTAAGTTTTTGTTGCCGTCGTACAAAGTTCGACGCCTATTTTACTCCGACGCGTTCTGCAACGCGTTAGGCTAAAAGTAAATTCGCCATATTTTCAATATGCTAAAACCGGACAGGAAACGCTCGCGTATCTAAGTTAAGGATACGGTCGACGATCGATTTCTCTTCGGTCGGCGTCAATTTTCGCAATTTAAAGATAACATCGGCTTTAAAGGGTTTACCGGTATATCGTTCGTATAAAGTAAAATAAGGGATTTCGTATATAGAACTAAATGTCGCATAACTAAATTTTGGGTCCCGTTTTTTAGCTTAAACAACTAGATTCATTTTCGCTTCTTTTATAAGCCGTTCCATATTGTTGGTATTGAGAAATAGATCAGTAAAGTTAGATAGTTAGAATATGTCAAAATCTATCCGGTAAGCTTATCCATCCGGTGAGCTTATCTGGCACGTTATTCGGAAACGTATTATATAAAATATAACTTTTTAAAGTTAAGTTTCGGGTTTTAATTTTTAATTTAAATAATTAAATTTATTTTGGAACTTTTAATAAGGCGTTTTATGTTAATAATATTAAAAATTGGCAATTAAAGTTAAGTAATTAATATGTTAAAAAATTAATATACGAGGTGGTTTGCTTTGCGAGGTAATATAAGACGTTAAGTATACGATTTTTGATATTATACCCGAAGCACATTTTAAAATACGATAAATTAAGATAATTAGATAATATTAAATTTTTATTTTTTATAAAAATATGCGAAAATAATAACGAAAGATTGCTAATAACCTAATACTTAAAAGCAATATTAAAGGAATATCAATATAAATTAATTCGATATATATATAAATATTAACTTTACGGTTATTTAAAAACATATATATATTTCTTTATATAAAAAACAAATACAAAAGACTTTACGATAATGCGATATATAATAAGGCCAAGTTACGACGATATCGACTAACGTACCATACGGGCGAACTGTACACACGGGCAAGCTGTACACTTTTATTATTATTTTAATTATTTAACTTTAATTACTTATTTCTTAATAACCATAATATGGAACGATTTATAAAAAAAGCGAAAATAAACCTAGCCGTTTAGGTTAAAAAGCAAAATTTAAAACTTAATTATAAAAAGCTTAGTTCTATTTATAACGTTTCATTTATTACTTTAAAAACGCGAATTAACGGTAAACCCGCCCGAATTGATATTATTTTTAATTTGCGAAAACTGACGTTAACTCAAAAGAAATCGATTGTCGAAAAAATTCTTAACTTAAATACGCGAACGTTTCCTATCCGGTTTTAGTATATTAAAAATATAGCGAATTTATTGTTTAACCAGCGCGTCGTAAAACGTATCGGGGTTAATTAAGCATTAACTTTTATACGACAGTAAAAAAATCTTAAAACGCGTTTAAATCGAAAAATTAATTATTAAAAAGTATTATACGAAAATCTGGAAATATTTCGTAAATGGTTCGAATTAATTCGGGTTACAATCGCAAAATACGGTATCGCAAAAGAAAATATTTACAATTTCGACGAAACGGGTTTTTTTAATAAAGTTTTTAATGGTATACGGCATAATAATTACAAATACCGAAAAACGGGAAAAACCTAGGTAAACTTAATAAAGTAATCGAAAATAAGTTATAGTTATATAAGCTGTTAATTCGTAAGATTAAGTTATACCGTTATTTATTATTTTAACGGAAAAAATCTACTTTAAATTCTAATATCGCGATAATTTATTATTACCCCATTAAAAAGTCGGAATTAATTATAAGAACTGGATAACGAACGAATTAAGTTTAAAATAAATCCAGAATTTCGATAAATATATTTAAACGCATACGAAAAAAACGAAACGTTTTTTTATTTTCGACGGCTACGAAAGTTATTATTTAATGGAATTCGAAAAGTATTACGCGAATAACGATATTATTATGCTTTGTATACTTTTTTATTCCTTTTATCGGTTTTAACCTTTCGACGTATTTTGTTTTTCCGTTTTAAAACGCGTATATACGCTTTATATGGAAATTTAATACGACGTTATTATACCTATATCGCTAAAAAGGATTTTTTTCGCCGGTTTTTTTAACGCGTTTAAAGTTATTATAACGTCCGATAATATTAAATCCGGCTTTACAAAAGTTAAATTTATTTTATTTAATCTTAATAATGTTTTTTCTGATTTAAAAATTCCTTTAATTATACCTACGCCAACCGTCTCGCCACTTACCTCCGCCGGTTCCATTTTTTTCTTACCGTCGAAAACCCCTCGAAACATTCAAAAAAATAGAAAAATAAAGACAATATTTGCAAAAAAAAAATTTAAAAATTACCAGGGAAGCTCGCCGATAAAAATAATTAAATCGGTTAATTTTTTAACAAAAAGTAACTTAATACTTTTATACGAAAACGTTTTTTTTAAAAAAAAACGTTAAATTACGTAAAATTAATTATCTTTTTAATAAACGCTAAAGGATTAAAAATAACGTTTTCAAAAAAAAAATCTTACGATATAAAAAGAATAAACTTTCCTAGCCGAAAAAAAAGGGGGTAATAAAAAATCCCAGTTAATAACAATAAAGGATAATCGTCGTAAAAGGGTTAAAACGAAAGAACGAAAATGTGGCATTTACGATAAGCCCGGATATAATACGCGTACTTGTAAAAAAGCTGTAAATACGTTTAAAGATAAAGAATCCGATTAGTTTGAATTAATTTATGGCGTTATAGTTATTTTATTTGGATTTGTTGTTATAGAATATTAAAAAATGTACAGCTCGCCCGTATATACAGCTCGCCCGTGTGGTACGTTATATGGAGAATTATAACTTTTATTAATTGTAAAACTGTCGGCAGTTGAGGTGATTTTTTGGAAGGAGCGGTGAAAGGAACAAACGGGCTTTGATATGGCCCTAGGATTGCAAGACAAAGGAGCTGAAGCCTATATGTAGCTGCTTCCCCCCCACCTCTAGTTCTAGGATAGCAGAGCAAGCAACCTACTCCCCCTAGCTTCCAGAATTGCAGCACATTTGCCGACAAAAACGATTATAAAATTTAGTTATTTTCGATTTTATTACGAAGTTATTATTATCAAAAAACTTTGTTATAGGAATATATTACGATAATATTGTCTTAATCGTAAATCGATTTACGAAATTTTCTTATTTTTTAATATACAACGAAAATATAAATACCGAGCAAAAGAAATATCTTTTTTTTTAGATATATTATTAGCACATCCGGATTGTTTATAAAAATTAGTTCGGATAAAGGAATAACTTTCATTGTAAAGTTTAAGCAAGGCTTAATAACACAACTTAAATTATATTATTAATTGTTAAGCGGTTTTAAATTTTAAATAAATGTATAAATAAATAAATTAAATTAAACATCGGAGCGTATTTATGATATTATATTAATTACGAATAGAATGATAAGGTTAGTACGTTGCTCGTAACGTAGTTTAGTTATAATATAAATTATTATAAAAACATTAAGTTTATTTTAGCGAATGTGAATTTCAAGTTTATATTAAATATTTATAGGGGTTTATACGAAGAATTATTTAATATATAAGTTATTTTCATAATAAACGTACTTAAAATAATTATATTACGAAATAAAAAGAACATTGAAATTTATACGTTAATAAATACAAAAGTATTACAATTAAAAAAGGTTAAAAAATTATGTTTTAAACAAGGGAAAATGGTTTATTTCGTTACAAAAAATATCCAAATAAAGCGATTAAGTTAAAAGTTAGATTACAAATATATTAGTTTATATTAAATTGTTAAAAAAATCTTAAAAACAATTACAAATTAAAGTTATTTTGTAAAGTGAGTATATATCTAGTTTTTTACATTTCCCTGTTTAAGTTAATAATAGATATTATTAAAGTTAATACGAGATATAAAGAAATAATTAAGGAAGATACAGGAACTTACGAAATAAAAATAGTTTTAAATATACGAAAGAAAAACGGACTTAATATTTCGTCAAATAAAAAAATTATCCAGATTCGGAAAATATATAAAAACTTGATAAGCATTTTATAAACGTTTAACGTTTACTGCGGAACTTTTATTAATAGTACCGGAAGTATTAATTAACGAACTTTATTAAAGTAATTAATAAGTAGCCAGTCGATGTTTTCGATACCCGATTAATCCAGAATAGGAATCAATGTTAGGATAGGTATAAACGTATTTAATCCCGTACGTTTTTGCTTTTATTTTTTTTTAATAATTGTAAGTTACGACGAATTATTGTAATATTTCGTATGCGGAGTTATTTTTGTTAACGTTTTAAACGTTAAAAACGTAAAAGCTGTTATGTAATTAAAGTTTCTTCGTATTATAAACGTTCGGATTTTTGAATAATGTTACGTAAAAAACGGGTATGCCTGATTTATTATAAAAACGTTAATGAAAAATATAGTTTTTATATTGGAAAAACTTTCAGCTACAGCATATTTTATGTAATTGCGAAAATACTATAAATAAGGCTTAATTTCGAAATTTAATTCTTAATCTAAAAAACGAGTTCGTTACTTTTTTTTTAATTGCGTTTGCAAAATTTAGCCGTACGATTCGTTATTATGGAATAATTTAAAAAAAGAGAAAAAAAGAAATATACTTATTACAAAATTACGGATAATTTTCGAAACCGAAAATTTTAAGAAAGAAAAGATCGTGTTACGATTTAACGTTTAAAACGTTTCGGTAATTTAAAAAAAATTGGTCGTAACGACTTTATAAGTAATTAGGAAAAAGAATTTATATTATAAGAAATTCGGAATAACGCTAAAGCATAAGATAACGTTAGATATAATTATATAATATGGCGCTAAACGCTAAGGGAACTTTATATAATTAAGTCGAAAGGGCGTCGAAAAACGTAAAAATATAAAAAAATATACGATTTAAATAAATAACTACACTCGTTATTTATTTTTTAAATTTAAAAATAATAATTTATAATAATATATAATTAACGTACCATATAAGCGAGTCGGACATACAAGCGAATCGGATAGTTTGTAACACCTTGCAATAATAAATCCAAATAACTTAATCATAACATATCAAATTAATCCAAATTAATCCAAATTAAAGGTATTCTCTATTACGAATCGTATTTACAGTTTTGGAATAAATGTACGCATTATATTAAAGCTTACTACGGCCGCTATATCGTTATTTTTTTAACCTGCCTGTAATAGCTATTTTAATAGTTATTAATAACATTTTTTATTATCACTTTTGTTATTAACTAAAAGAACTTATTTATCCCGTATAATAGTGGCTTTTTTTATTAGAAACATTTGTTTTAATAATTTGAAATGCGCAAAATCGAATTGTTGTTCTGACAAATCCTGCGATACCGCGATACGCCTTACAACGCGCCTTACGATGAGCCCTGGAACGTGCCCCATAATAAGCCCTATAGCCTTGCCCCACAGCCTTGTAACGCGCCTTGTAACGCGTTTCGCAACCTTTTAATACGAACTATTTTGCGAATATCTTCCACGTATTAAAACCGGACAAAAAACGCTCGCGTATATGTAACGGCTGGGCTAGTTAACCAACTATTAAACCTAGTCGTACGGGTTTATGTTGGCAGTGGTACTGTGGGAAATTAAGCAATAAATGGTAGACTAGTTACGTCTGGTAATAGCAGATAACCAAGGGTAATTTGGGTAATTAAATTGTATTATAAGCTGGTGCTATTTAAAACTATGGAAAATAATGAGCGTATATATTTTACTTTTGGCTTAAGGCGCTTAAGGTGCTTAAACTTTTGAGCCTTTTAAGTTTTTTAAGCGCTGTTATATACTTAAGGTGCTTAAGCTGCTAAAACCTTTAAGCTTTTTAAGCCAATTACGTAACTCTGGGTTATTATCGGATTTTTTTTTTGCGATTCCGACCGTTTTTGGAAAAGTTAAGTTTTGTAAGGTTATAATACGATTTCCTTTTTTTAAAAAAAAATCTTTGCCTTTAAAAATTAAATTGTTTGTTTATTACTTTTAAGTAAGTAATTTCCTTTTTTTATTTTTTTTCTTAATGTCTTTAGGGGCTAATTATTATATTTGGTCGAATTGAAAAGTTCCGTTTTCGTTAACGTATTAACGCTTTTATTCTAGCTAAACGGATTGTTAAAATTGGTTTTACAATGTTTTTTTGTTTTCGATATAAAAAAGAAAGTATGAATTGTAAAGCTTTTCGTAATTCCGGGAAATGTACGCGCTGCATTCGGTACGGAAGTCCTTGTAACGTTTTTAGTCCTTTAAAGGCGGAACATAAAAAACTGTTAAACGAAAAAAATCGTTTAGAGCGTAAGAAAAAGTAAGTTCGCGAGATATTACGGATTACCGTTAATAAGTTAGATTGTTTTTAAAAATAACGACGATTATTCCGTAATTATAGGTTAAAGATATTTCGTCGTGGTATTAAAGGTATTAAGGTAATAAAGAAATTTGCTTGTTTAAAAGAAAAACGAAGAAGGTTATTTACCGAAATTGCCGCGTCGATATAAGCCGTAATTCCGGTTAATTGGTTTAGTATTAACGATACCGATTGGTTTAATTTTAATAATATGAATTGGGGTATATTTATAACGGGTTCCGGCGTCGTTACTAAAAATCTTTCAAAAGGCGTTAAGCGTTTATGAAATTTTTAGCGGGTTCCCAGGTATTTTCAGAATCCGGGTGTTTTTTTTACTTAATAAGGTATTAGGTAAATTTTTTTTTTTTGCGCATATCCAGGATTTTCTTTATTTCGTATACTGGTGTATTTTTTTCTGCCTTATCCTCGTATCTTATGTTAATTTTGATAATGTTTGCTGCTGACTTAAATAAAGAAACATAAAAGACTGGATGGAGTTTAAGTTTTGGAAGCAGTTTTAATTCGTAGTTATTTTTTGAATTTCTTTTTAACCTTATACGGGCCGATATATTTAAAGTCGAATTTTTGATTGGGGCGTTTAATTTTGATATTTTTGGTAATTAAGTAAACCTTGTTCCCCTTTAAAAAAGTTGGTTTTTTTAACCTTTTTTAATTATAGTATTTCTGCCTTTAGTTACGTATAAATTCAAGTTCCCTTTTTATTTTTGCATGTAATTATTTAAGTTGTTTTGATGTTAAAATAGCTTTAACGTTAACTAAACCGTTATTACGTATTTTTCTGTAAATTTTTGGTATAAACCTAAAATTGGTATTTATTAAGGTTATTTTAATACTTTTATGGTAACTGGTATTATAAGCCAATTAGGTTATTAGTAACTTTTTAACTTAATTATTTTGCTTATGGTTAATGTAATATTGTAAGTAAATTTCGAAAGTTTAATTTAGCTATTTTGTTTACTTATTTATTTATAATTTAAATGCGCTGGATAACTTGTAATTTAGGCCGATTTGTGCCATAAAACCTTATTAGAATTTAGAAATAAAAGTAATATTTCTGTTTAAAACGATTTCCGTTAATAATTTATGTACGTTAAATATGTATCGAAAGAAAATATATACCATTTGTTTTGCGTTTATATTTTCGTAATAAAATAGGAAATAAAAAAATTTCGTAAATCGATCGACGATTACGAAGATGTTATCATAATGTATTCCTGTTATTAGATTTTCGGATAAAAAAAATTAATAATGAAATTTATAATAATCGAATTTTATAGTTACTGTAAAATTGGAAGTGGTTGCAGTTTTCCATATGCTTTATACCGTAAAGTTTTAATTTTGGCGTAAACGTCGTATTTTCGTTTGACTTTTTGTATTGCTGTTTTTATTTTAGGGAAATAATAAATGCGTTATAATCGTTTTAAGGTTTTATAAATCCCTAGATATTTATAAAATAAATGTTAATATATATTCCATATCAAGTCCTGTTAACATTTTTTTAATACTTAAATTTTGTTTATTTTTTGATTATCGGGTAAGCTATTATTATATTATTAAATTTTCTGATATAAATCGGGGGGTACTGCCTTAATTGTTGTAATTTATCGTAATTTTAAATATCTTTTTGGGGTAACGTCGAAGATTTTATAATTAATCTTAATTAATTTTTTTTAAGTTAAGTCGTTTGTTAAGGGTATTTACTTTACCGTTTTTAAAACCTTTTTAATGGATAATAACGAAATTATACTTTGCTAGCTTTTCGGTATAACGTAATTATTGTCCTATAAGTTTTCGTATAATAATAAAACGGGTAAAATTTTTATAATCGGTATAAACCTTAATTTAGTAAAGGTTTCCTTTAAGTATATATATAAATTCTCGAAAAACTTTAACGATGGCCATAAACGTTTTATCGGGAATAGCAGAATTTAATTTTGTTTCTTTTAATTTATAAAAATAAAAGGTTATCGGGTAAAGTATTTTTTAATTATCCCGGTATCAGATTACTGCGTTTAATGCATAATCCGAAAAATCGGTTTTTAGTTTAATTAGATATTTTGGATCGTATATAATCACTATTGGTTTACTGGTAATTACGTTTTTGATTTGTTGGAAAGTTTCTTCCGTTTCCGTCGTTTATTAAAATTCGGTTTTTTTTTAGTAAAATTAAATAAAAATGTTGCAATTTTATTGAAATATTTGATAAATTTCCGGTAGTAATTAACGAATCTAATAAATATCTGTACCTTTGTAACAGTAGTAAATATTGGTTATTCGGTAACTGCTATAATTTTTTGGGGGTTTATTTTAATGTATCCTGGGGCAATAATATGTCCCAGATATTCCATTTTTTGTATGTAAAATTATCTTTTTTTTTGCATTAGCTAATAAATTAACGTTTTGTAAAATTTAAAAAACTTGATAAACGTGTTCTGTATATGTTTTTTTAAACTTTAAAAAAATTAAAATATTATCCAAATAATATATCACGAAAATATTTAGGTACTTTCGAAATACGTAATTAACTATCTCCTGAAAAGTTGCTGGTACGTTCGTAAATTCTATTAACGTAACCAAATATTCGTACAGTTTATATTTCGTTTTAAAAGCCGTTTTTTATTTGTATTCTAGTTTAATTCGAATTAGGTTATATCCGTTTTTAAGGTTTAAAGCGGTAAACTATTTGGTTCCTTATAAGTAATCCTTTATTTCGGTAATTAATAATAAGGGTATCTTATCTTTAACAGTAATATTATTAAAATGTCGATAATTTATTATTAATCGTAACTTGCTATTTTTTTTAGTACGAAAAATATAGGATATCTGGTTAAAGATATGGATGTCGGAGTTATCTTTTTTGAAATTTATTTTTTAGGTACGTTCGTAAAATGTAAAGTTTTGTTTCGTTTAAATTATAAATGGTATAAAACTTGGGTAAGGTATTTTCCTTAAAAATTATCTTATAGTTTTATTTGTTGTATTTTGGTAATTTCGTATTAAGTTCCTTCTGAAACAGTCGTTTATATTTGCGATACTGTGGTGGTATATTAGTTATGTTTTTTTTTAGCTTTTCGGGTTAATATTTTAAAATTTCGTTTATGTTATAAAGTTATGCCTAGATCGTAGCTATAATGCGTCGAATGCGTCTGTTATGTCCTTTTTTTTTGTATCGTGTTTTTTTAGGTAGTAAGGTATTTATTGTATCTTTATGCCTGTACTCGTCGTTTTTCCTATCGTCGATCGAGTATAGAGATTTTATTCGTTTTCTTTGCTTATCGATAAGTTGTAAAGCGAATTTTATTTGGCTAATACTTTAATCGATTAAGGGGTTATATTGATACAACTATAGTTTTTTAAGATTATGTCGTAATTTCTTAGCGGAACGATGTCGAAATTAATTATTTAGTTTCGTTTTTAAACAAAAATCTCGAGGTAATTAATTTTGTGTACGATTTTTCCGTTATCGTAAGCGAATACCTGACTTTCGACGTTTTTAACGATATAAGGGTTTTTTTTTATCTTTCCATGGCAGTTTAAGTTAATTAATTAATTTCGGGATAATATAATTAGTGTCTAAAGTTCCGTAGTTTACTATTGCAGTATACCAGTATGTCCTAATTTGTATTTTTAAGGTGACAGGGTTATTATTGGTTTTTGTTATCGTGTTTAAAGTTATTTTAGGGAGTTTTTGCTGTTACTTCCGGCTTACGCTATCTTAAAGCTTTTTTATAGGTAACGTTTCTTTTTTGGAGGCTTTGTAAGCTGTTGGATTTGTTTCGTAAGTTGCTTATATATCTTTTGTATCTGCTTTATTTAGCTTTCCTAGCGGCGCAGCTAAGTTTCAAGTTGGAAAATCTTTTCCTTTTATTGATATAGTTAATTTAAAATTTCGCAAATATCGTTTTTAAATTTTCCGATAGCTTTCTATCCCGCATAAGGGACTGGTTGGCTTTAATTAGCGAATTCTGCTAATTTCTTTCGTAATGCCTTTCGTTTTCAAAGATCTATTTTAAAGGTTAGTTGTAACTGGATTTCGGTAATGGCCTTTTGATAATATTTATCGATAAATTTTTAAATTAGTTCTTTTTGGGTCTGGTAATTGTATTATCCGAAATAGTACGTAGGGTTTTCTTAAGGGCATTTTTTACCTTATAGCCAGGTTAAGATTAGTATTATGTTTTCGACTTTTTCCTGTATAGTAAAAATTCGCAATTTTTGATATTATTATTAGTCGTTTTGGTTATATCCTGTTCGGGTGTAAAAGTTAAAACCTTTTTCCTATATATGGGTAATTCGCTTATAAATCCGTTATTTCTTTTTTGCGTAAATAAGGCATTAAGATTAATTATACTTAATAAGATAGAAATTCGCATGTCGCATTTCCTAAATTTGTTTTTTTATTACCGCTTATAAAAAGGTTTTAGCCGCTTTCAGTCCTTATCGAATTTTTTTTGGTTTGTTATCGTAACGGATGCGAACCATGTTAATTGGTTTACCGTCGTTTCGATTTTTTGGGGGTCTTTCGGATATAGGGGCCTAATGTACCTTTTTGTTAGTTTTTAACAATAACTTGTATCGTTTAGCAACATGTCTTATTTTATTATAATTATAACATTATATTTCGTTTATGTTTTGTCGTTAAGTAATATTAAGCTTTATAGGTTCTAAAGCTGTTTTATAAAAGGTAAAAGGTATTTTGCGTTTTTTTTAATTAGCCTTAAAATGTTTAACCTGTAAAATAAAGGATCTTTTTTTTTATCGTTTTTCGAATTACCGATTGTCGATTTTTACTGCTTCTGTAATATATTTATTAAGTATCGTAAGTCGTGGGAATTTAATAATTTCATCCTTAACGGTTTTTTTTTAATCTTTTATAAAACATATCGATTAAAGTATCATTTTTTTTATCCGTCTATCCTGTTTTTGTTATGAAATTCCTGAATTCTACAATATATTTGGAAACTAATCCTTTTTAGCGCAGTTAAAGGATTTATTAAGCTGTAACGCGTTTTTCGTCCGGATTTTCGAAGTTACTTTTAAATTTATTTTCGAAATTAACATAATTAAAAAAAATCTTCTTGGTAGTTTTTTCTTAATCGGACTTTTTTTTCCAGGAAGTTTTTTATGGTAAGTTTAAACCAATCGAAAACGTTTCCTTTTAAACAGGTTACGACAGCGAAAATTTAATCCGCTGGATCGGTAAGCCCCTCAAAACGGAAATAAACCCGAACTTGGGTTAGGAAACTTTGGACGTTTCTTTTCCCGTTATAAGGCCTTAATTTTTTAAGCTTTATTTTACGAATACTAACCGATATTAACTAGGCTGCTATTACCTGATTAATAAGTTATTAAATAATAACCTCGAGTTTCTAAATCCTATTTTGGAATTGTTAAACCGTAAACTTAGGAATAACTGTTATTTATACGTTAATCGATATATTAACGGTTCGAATATTGCTTAAAGTTTAATTATATTACTGAATAAAAACTTGTAACGTATAACGGCTAGGCTAGTTAACTAATTATTAAACTTAATTATACGGGTTTATGTTAACAGTGGTATTATAAGAAACTAAGTAATAAAAGGTAGACTAGTTACGTCTGGTAATAATAGATAATTAAAAGTAATTTAAATAATTAAGTTATATTACAAGCTGGTATTATTTAAAATTATAAAAAATAATAAGCGTATATATCCTACTTTTAGCTTAAAGCGTTTAAGTGTTACAGTACAGGAATCCCTGTACGTATCCTTAAGGGAATCGACTCGTGGAACCCGGGACGGGATTTCCCGCGGTTAATTTTCGGCTGAAGAAAAGCTTGGCTTTCCGTGCCTAAATCAGAATGATTTGCTGGATTTGCTGGATCTGGGACCAGATTATACAGATTACATAGATTACTGATACATTTACTAAGAAGGTTATGGATATATAATGAATCGGTTTTTTATGTAAATAACCTTTGAATAATTTCGTTCCTTAGCTATTAATCTAAGTTTTCAACCAAAAGCAACTGTACCGTTTTTTAATAAAGGGAAAAGTACGCAAATCTTTTTAACGAACAAACCTTATTTTTCGTATTATTGTTACTTACAAATTAAGACTTTATTTCGGATACTGCTTATGCCTTTAAGTGGATGTATGACAGGTTCGTTAAATTTTGATAGCTTTTTAATTAATAGCCGACGAATAATTTAAGGCCCAATTAGGCATAAGCTTTCCTGAACTTAGTAAAGACGATATTACAGAACGACGTTTAGAAAACAGATAATACACCCGATTTTTATTACAAATTAATAAAGAATTAATAATAAAATTAAACGACCTATTTCCGATTAAAAAAGTATTTTAACTTATTGATAACATGGCATTTTCCGCAACTTAAGTTTAAGGCGAATTTTTATCCGCTTAACAGTAATCCTTCCTTTCCTTTAAAGATATTATTAAGGTATAAGGTAAGTCGAAAAGTAAGGAAAAGTATAAAAAAAAAACCCGAAACCGCAAAATTAGAATTAAAGGGCAAAGAAAAGAAACTTACAGCAGAGGAAAAAATAAATTTCCTGGTAGCAAAATTACGAGCCTTGAAAAAGGAAAATGCCAGATTTGCTTAAAGAGAAAGGAAAAAAGCCTTTACGTTACCTTTGTTCGATTTTAATCTATATCGCGAATTTCTTATTCCATTTTCCGGATATTATAGAATACCCGAAATTAAGGGATATAAATTAACCGCCTTTAAACTTTATAATAAATTTACAGACGTAAAAGGATTTTTGATTTAGGCCTGGATTTATTTTAAGTTTTATTAAAACTTTTTGACAGAAAATTATCAAAAAATGTTAGTTATTTCTTAAATACTTGCAAGAAAAATCCTTTTATAGTTTGAACTAATCCTGAAAAATTATCTAAAAAACTATCCTAGAAGCTTATCGGACGTTATTAATTATATCTTTAGCGATTATAAACATTTCGAAAATAAAATACAAGCTTTATTCGGAAATACCAATAAGGAATAGTATACGGTAAAATAGCTGCATTTGTTACGATAGCTTAAGTTAATAGCAGAATATACGACCGAGTTTAATCGTTTGGCCGTTATTTTGCAATTGCTAGCAAGCGTATTGTTTTACTTATATTATGACAGCCTGAAACTTCAGGTTAAGGACGAAATATATAAAATACCTAAGACAGGATTTTTCGAGGAATATACAGATTAGGTTATTATTACCGATCGACGTATCTTTAATAAGTACTTCGAAAAAAAAGGATTTAATAAACGAAAGGACGACAAAAATTTAAATAAGCAAATTTAAAAAAAAAGGATAAACCTTAAAAGGAAGTTAATATAATTTCGAAAGATCCCAAAAAAGATAAGTTTAATATAAAGTGTTTTAATTATGGCAAAAAGGGTTATTACAAAAACGAATATCGCTTTCCAGTTAAACGAAATACCAAAAAGGGAGGAATTCCCCAGCTTTAGAAAAAGGTACGAATGGTAAAACATGAATTAGATAATAAAAGCGAGGAAAAGGAGAAGGAAGTTAGTACTGTTTCCTTCCAGCCAGAATTTACTATCGTTACAACAAGTAAGGTCTAAGATTACGACTTAGAATACGAAAATTATTATATTTGCCGAGATTTTATAGTTAAAGCTTGTAAATATTACCTCGGATAAGTAACTTCCAGGATAGCTATTAAGCTAGGATGTATTTGTTACCTTAACGTATAGAAATGTAAGATATATGACGAAAGCGGTTAGTTACGACCAGACCCCAGCAGTCGCGGATAGTTATTTCCTAAGCTTTGTAAGCTTCCCGAATGTACGGTATATCGGAGATCCGATATTACCAGGATGTAACCTATAAACGACTATAACCTTTTTAATTTTTCCGTTTGTTATAATTATAACTGTTTAACTTATTTGTAAGTTAAGGAAGATAACAATTATTAGCCCGAAAAGGAAGATAAACCTGGACATAAAACCTGATAAGGGTTGCCAGTATATAGAGAAACAACGATAGCCAGAATATTCCCGTTCCTGTTATTTATACCCGAAGTTTGGACAAAGCCAGTGGGTTATTTTCTAAGGATGTATATGCTACTTACCCATGCTATGTAAGATATATAAGGGTCTGGCAGCAGGAATATATCCATGGGAAGCTAGGGCTAGATTAAACTTGCCCTTACCCGAGGAAAAAGAACCGACCTAAGCCCTTACTGCCTCAAAACCTTAATGCAAGTTCGGTAAGCGAACTTGGTTTAAGTGCATAAACGACCATTGTACCAAGCATACGGTCAGAAAGGCCCGCGAATAGAAACGCATTTAACATAGCCAACCTTACCAGCCAAAAAACTTTAAAGGCTTTCGACGTTAAGGTATCGAGAAACTTACTAATATAAGACCTTATATAAGGTTAAAACAGGATTTAAAAGTTAAATCGAGATTTTACTGTATTATAAAAACAAAACGTTTAAGGCCATGATTAACTTAAACGCAAAAGGCAACTTTATTTCCCCTGCAGTAACAAAAAAGTATCAAATCTTTTGGAAATACAAGTTATAATTTTACAAATTACGTACCGTTAACGGAAGCCTGTTTACCTACAAAAACGGTCGAGTTCTTAAGGAAACAGAAAAGTTTCCAGTCCAGATATAAAGATATTCAGAAAGAATTATCTTTGACATAGCCGACATTTCAAAACATAATGTTATCTTAGAAATACCCTGGTTCCAAACCAGCAATTTACGTATTAACTAAAAAAAACGAACATTTTCCTAAAAAGACAAAACAAAGATTTTAAAGGAAGATAATTAAAGGATTTGCTACGTTATTAAAGAAATACAAGTCTTAAAATAAGATGTTACAGTATTTTAAGAATACAGAAAATTTAAAAAACTATTTAAGGACAGAAAAAATCACGAATTATCTCCTTATAGTTAATGGGATTATCGGATACCCATTAAGAAAGGATACCACCTTAAGCTTTACAAAATTTATTATATAAACCTAGAAAAGTCGAAAATATTGTAGAAAAGTATATAATTAGATCTGAAAAAAGGATATATTTAGCTTTCTAACTTTCCCGCCGGATACCCCGTTTTTATGGTTTTAAAAATAAAGGACGGCAAATAAAGGATCGACGAAAATGGAGACCCTGTTTTTAGGAAAGTAATTAATTATAAATAGTTAAACGATATCACGGTTAAGAATAGATATCCCCTAACCTTTATGAATATATTAAAAGAAAACGCTAATAAAGTTAAATGGTTTACCGCACTTAATTTTCGAAACGGTTATTACCGTATTAAAATGGCTAAAGGCAAAAAATAAAAAACGGCATTTAAAATAATATATGGACTTTACGAATACAAAATAATGCTTATAAGGCTTATTAACGTCCTAGCTAACTTTTAACGCCTAATTATGACAACTTTTAAATAATTTCTAAACAAATTTGTGTTTGTTTATTTTAATAATATCCTTATTTATTCCGAAACTTTAAAAAAATACAAAAAATACGTCGTTTAAGTATTCCAGACTTTGGATAAAACAAATATTTAAGTTAACCCAGCTAAAAGCGTGTAGTACATACAAAAGTTAGACTTTCTGGGATATACTTTTACCCCCGGCCAAATTCAGATTTAACGCTTTAAAATAAAAGCAATTAAAAACTGGTTTATTCCTAATAAGGCAACCGTTACAGATATCCGTTAAATCTTAAGATTTACGGGTTACGTACGTGGCCTAATTAAGGGATACGGAGATATAATCAAACCATTAACGAAACTTACTACCAAAAAGTATATGGAAAAAAATTCGAATTCCCAAAAGACGCAAAAAAGCCTTCCAAGTATTAAAGGATGCAATTACCAGTGAACCCATAATAAAACTACCTAATACAAATAAAAAGAAACGTTTAAAGACAGACGTTTCAAATTACGCCCTAGGTGCCGTTTTGGAACAACTAAAGGATAATAGTAAATAGTACCCAGTGGTATATTATTTAAAAACATTCCGAAATACAGAACTTAGATATCCGATTTACGACAAGGAATTATTGGCGATTATTAATGCTTTAAAGGAATAAAAACCATTCCTTAGTAAAACGAAAAAATTATTCGATATTTACTTAAATTATAAAAATTTTACTCGATTTATGAAGGTTTAGGAACTAAACAAACGATATAAAATTTGGATAATTTTCCTGTTAAGATTTAACTTTAGGATATATTACATTAAAAGGAAAAAGAATATCCAGGCAGATATTCTCAGTTGCAAAAGCGATTACGATCCCAAAATCCCCAAAAGAAATATACAGATGTTACAGTATAACCAAGATGGAACTATATAATTATGCAAAATACTAAAAAAACCAACTCCTGAACTCCTGATACAATTTCGGAATTTTTATAACATAACAAAACAAAAAAAATCCGGCAGCTAAAAAGATAATTAAAAAACCAGTTACTGTACTACGGCAAGGTTTACATTCTTAAGGACCAACAAGAAAAATTCGTAAAGGAATTTCATAAAAACCTATTACATAAATATTAAGGAATCTTCAAAATTACCAGACGGTTATAGGAAAAATATAACTTTCCTAAGTTATGCCAAGTGGTTAAGAAGATTATCAAAAACTGCAACATCTGTAACAAGGTTAAGGTAGCCCGATATAAGCCTTATGGCTTGCTGTAACCTATTGACATTCCCGACAAAACATGGAATACCATCGCTTGGAACTTTATTATCGGTTTACCCTTATCAAAAGATTTAGTTACTGAAATCCAATACGATGGGATATAGGTAATCGTTAATCGATTTATCAAGTATGGGTATTTCTTACCCTTTAAAGGAAACACGACAGCAAAACAGTTAACTTACGTTTTTATACAGCATTACCTCGACAAGCACGAAATGCTGGAAAAAATCATTTCCGACAAAAATAAATTATTTATTTCCAAATTTAACATTAGCTTTTTTAAACAAATTAACGCTAAACTTAAGTTTTTTACAGCATATTACTTATAAATAAACAGACAAACCGAACGATTAAATCAAATGTTAAAATAATACATACGAAGTTATGTTAATTATTAATAAAATAACTGGGTAAAACTTTTATTACTTATTTAAATAACTTACAATATTTCCGTTAATAAGAACATAGGCGTGTCTTTTTACATAGCGGTATATAAACACGAAATAAAAACTTAACGCCTAAAGTAACCGTTAAATAAGGCCCCTGTAATTATTACGATTGCACTACGAACAGAAATAATAATGACAAAAATTAAAACAATACAAACCCGTCTGCGGACCGAATTGCAATTTTTTTAATAACGAATAGCCCAGTACTATAACAAAAAAAGAATTAAAAAACCAATCCTATCGAAAAGAAACAAGGTTTACCTGCTACGGCAAAGGCCTAACGCAACTTTAAACATTTCACAAATCAAAACGAAAAGGCCCAGTAACAAGCTCGATTTTAAAAAACTCGGCTTTTTTAAAATTAACGAAACCATTTTTAAAACCAACTACCGACTATCATTACCTAAAACAATAAAAATACACCCTATCTTTCACATTTCCTTACTTAAACCAGTACCGAAAAACGCTCCGTTAAAAAAAGAACTAAAACTAAAAGATAATACCGACGAATACGAAATCGAAAAAATATTAAATTTTAAAATAATCAAAAACAAAATCCAGTACCTAGTTAAATGGGAAAGATACTTACATAAAAAAAACACGTAAAAACTACTTAAATACCTAACGAACGTAAAGGACCTGGTTAATAAGTTCCATTGCCAAAATCCTAACCGACCGTCTTTAACGCGGCCAAGGTCGTAAGCGACAATAATTCCCTGTTTAAATCTAACCCTGCGGCGTTCCAATCGAAGGAAATAAACGTTTCCGTTATAGCATTTATTTCAGAAGCAAGCCGTACTTGCTTTTCTTCCATACGACGTTGCTTTTTTTCCATTTTTTCTCGTTCCTTTAACTAATTTAACTTTAAACTTTTTTTTAATATTTCCACCGCTTTTTTTAAAAAAAAAATCTTGCTGAAAACGTAATCGCCTAAGTTTTCCAATATATTCCAGCGATCTTTCATTTTGTTTGCGACGTTTTTTTTTTACCGTTTCCTAATATGCCAAAAACTTATCCTCCATAATACGCTATTCCTTTTTTAAGCGATTATGCGTTTCATTTATCTTTCGAAAGGAATTTATCGTTAATACGTTATAATTAGAACGTTAATAACAAATGCAATAATCGCAGCTTAAATATTCCGAAACGTACCAATAATTAATCTTCTTAAAACGAACACAGTTGGAATAAAGAAAAGCTTTAATCCCAAATTTCTTTATTAAATCAAAACGGTTATTGCGGAAGTCGCGTTAATTTAAGCAAGGTTTTCTTTTTTCCTTTCGAATACGACCTATCATGATAAAGTCAGCTAAAAAACCCAAAAAATCTTTCTAACGTTCGAAAAAAGGCACCTACCTGTTTTATCTTTGGGACAAAAATCCCTATACGTATCCTTAAGGAAATCAACTCGTAAAACCCGGAACGGGACTCCCCGCGGTTAATCTTCGGCTAAAGAAAAGCTTGGCTTTCCGTACCTAAATCAAAATAATCTGCTAAATCTGCTAAATCTGGGACCAAATCACACAAATCACACAGATCACCGACACACTCACCAAAAAGGTCATGGATATATAATAAATCGGTTTCCTATGTAAATAACTTTTGAATAGTTTCGCTCCTTAACTATCAATTTAAGTCTTCAACCAGAAGCAACTGCACCGTTCTCTAGTAAAGGAAAAAGTACGCAAATCTCTTTAACGAACAAACCTCATTCTTCGTGCTATTGTTACCTACAAATCAAGACCCCATTTCGGATACTGCTCATGCCTCCAGGTGGATGCATAACAGGTTCGTTACATTAAGGTACTTAAACCTTTAAGCCCTTTAAGCTTTTTAAGCGCTGCCATATATTTAAGGTATTTAAGCTACCAAAACCCTTAAGCCCTTTAAGCCGATTACGTAACCCTAGGTTACTACCGGATTTCTTCTCTTGCGACTCCGACCGTTCTTGGAGAAGCCAAGCCTTATTAGGTCATAACAGTATATAGGTGGGGAATTCGGTCGATAATCGTTTTTTTGTCGGTCGGCTTTAATATTTTCGAAATAAGGGTAATATTGGCTTGGATACGCTAGGAAGTAATCGGTCGCGTACGGGTTAAAAAGACCAAGAAGCAAAGTTACGTCCGTTATAAGTTTTAATATAATGCGTGCATTTGTTCCAGAGTTATAAATACGGTTCGCAACAAAAAATACCTTTAATTGGGATTAATTTGATATGTTGTGGATAGATTATTTGGATTTGTTATTGCAAGGTGTTATAAACCATCCGACTTGCTTATATGTTCGACTCGTTTATATAATACGTTATATAAAACGCACTTTATAATTATTAAACGTAATAAGATAAAAATTTATTATTTAATGTTTACGATTTATTTATTAATATAAACTCTACGATTTAGGTTTACTAGTTAGGAATCTCTTAGCCGTTTTACGTATTATATATTTAAAAATTTTATATTTAAGTTAATATTTAGTTTTTAAATTAATTAAAAAGTAAATAAAACGTTTTTAACAAGTTACGTAAAAGAGAATAATTCAGTTTTGGCTATAAAAATAATTACTATATCTTATTTATTTGCTTGTTATTTTATTACTTTTTAAATAACTTTATAACGTAAACTTAAAAACTTTTTTAATTAATTATATTATTTGCTATAAAACCGTCTTTTTAGGTATGTATTAAATTCTTGTTACTAAAGTGTAACGTTAACGATTTGGTGCCAATTAGGTACTGTATAACGTAATTAATTACCTTATGGTATACGTTATTAAAAATTGGGTTAAATCAGGTTATTCCTCAAAGACCCCGATCTGCTCAAACAGACGGACAGTGTGAGGCCAGACAAACAGGATCTGACCAGACTGGGCTAAAACAGACTTCTGCTGTTCGAGAATAACAAACTCGATGTTGGCTTGTTGCATGGCGTGGGCCATGTAGAGGCCGACAGGCCCTGCGCCGACAATGATAACGCGGAATTTGCCGGTACTCATGGCTACTCGGGTGAGTAAATGGACAACTGTGTAGGCAAGGAGTAGAGACTATACGTTAGAGTTTTAATCCTATGCGGAGTCCAGCTTTCCCATATATAGCATCAACCCCTTCCCAGCTAATGAGCGCGTTTTCCCGGGGAAGACCGCTCATCCATTAGGACATTTCGGTTTGCTTTCCAAATCTTTTTTTCAAAGTTTCTCAGCTTGGAATCTCAACACTTGATGTCGTATCATGCTATCATACGAGAGGCCAGAATCTGGTTGGATTCACCCCATTCATTGTGGAGATGTCCCTAATGTTCATGCATCGCTTTCATGGCTTAGGCACACAAACTCCCGAAGCAAGAGGTTGGTATTCATGCTATGTCTGTTTTGTTCCAAAGCCCACTCTATTCATGCTTATCTTACGCATCGACTATGCCAACATCAGGCCCATCTCTACCTTTCCACGTGAACTGTATATAGAACAGGGGTTAAACGGCCCGGTCGGCCCACAGAGACTGTCGGAATCTACTATTCGGGATACTTTACCCTCGCGTGTAAGGTTCTCTTATGTCCGGAATTGTGCCCGAGCTGCATCGTCTGCCCCTGGTCCTGGTCTCGTCTACCCCCTGTCCTGCCACTAAAAACGGGCCCAGCCGCAGGACAGCCATTGGCTGTGGTTCACCCACACAACACTTATCCCCATATTGCATATCGATTGTTTTATCGAATGAGCTCGATATCACCATATCACCCAGACAAATAGAGCCTTCGTGTGGGAGGTCTAATCGGAAGTCCAGGTTCGCCTTGGCCAATTCCGCTCTCCGGATTGGAATGTGAGTTGACGATCATTCCAAGCTGGTGGCATGCCGTCACCGCGTGAAAGACACGAAATGCGGTGAGGAGAATAACCAAACGGTTGAACACAGCATAACATCGAGTGATTAGACTCATCGCACAAGAGCGCGCGCCGCGGTACATAGTGGCATATGGTTGCTAGAGAGAGGAAATGAATTTAGGAGATCTCAGAAGAAACAATAAACTACCCATCACATGCACCGTGGAACCCGCCTGAAAATATCTTCACATGTGTCTCCCCACTCGAACCGCAATCATGTTCAGCTACGCAGACTAGAAATAATATCTTCGACGTGGGCAAATGCGAGTTCGTCCAATGTTTCCTGGTACAGCTGCTTGGCAAGCTTCTCTCCCTCGGGTCTGTACACTATAGGAGCCATTCTGCCAACCATAGTAATTAGCAATCTACACCACGTTGCGGAATGCAGAACTCACGCCTGAACCTTGCCATCTTCTAGATACTGGCCGTGCGACTCTTCGCCGTGGTTTACAGCTGCATCAGTCAATGCCCGGGCGCCAATATGAGCCTCGCGAGCGAAGATGAGCTCGAAGATCTTGAACACGAAGCCAGCAAAGGTGCCCCTGAACTCGTTAACTAGGCTCGACTTGCATAGACCCGGGTTTGGGGCGTTGATGACGGCGACGGACGGGGGAATGCGCTTGACGAGCTCCGATAGCCATAGCTGACCCAGCAGCTTGGACGTGGCATAGCGGTCCTAGATGTCGAAAAGCTCAGGCTTGTCCAGGTTGGCCAGGATGGGGAACGGTTCCCTCTCCTTGAATTTGGTCCATGACGAGGTGTCGGACGAGACGATAACCAGCCGGCCGGGATGTTGAGGCGAGTTCTTCTCCTTCAGTATCGGCAGCATGAGAATTGTTAGCAGAGCCATAGAGAGAAAGTTGATCTGCACACTCTCCTCATGGCCGCTGTACTTATTCTTCTCAAAGTTCTTCTTGGAAACACCAGCATTGTTAATAAAGATGTTGAAATGTTCAAGGGTCTTGGTACGCTCGGCAAATGTCTTGATGGACTCATAATTGGACAGATCGAGCTTCCAGACCTCGACAGATGTCTTTTTCGAAGTTCTCGTAGCGAGCAGCGTCTTTTTTGCAGCCTCGCCCTTGGCCTCGCTACGTACTGCGATGATGAGCTTGCTGAGACCGAGATCGAGGAGTTGTTTAGCGCATTCGAATCCAAGGCCAGTGTTGGAACCAGTGATGACGGCCGTATGACCAGCGAGGTTAACTTCCTTTCGCGTCACTAGAGATGGCTTGTGAAAGAGCTGGCGTTTCATGAACGCTCCTTGAGTAGCCCGCTTCTCGGGGTCGATATCGAAGGCGGGTGCCATGGTTTCAGCTAATCGAACGACTAAGGAGAGAGGACCAACTGTTCAACACCTTCAATGGAGACGTGAAATCGTTCGAGGAGCGGATTTTTTCTACGAGTCTGGATGATGAGAAGGATATCATGTACTTGAATGTAACCTGCTGGAAACATACGAAGCCACTACAACTATCTAACTTATCGCTCTGTTTTGTTTTGTAGGTCGATGCGAACGGATTTAATTTAAATTCCGCCCGATCATCCGCCAGAAGATATTTGCAGACTCGCCTTACAAGATGGGTTGGCATCGTTGCATATGAACTGATAGGGGAATTAAAGGGGGCCCAAGTGCGACTGTGCATATCGTAAAAGCGGGACTTATTGGGTAATGAGATGGATTAGGTAATGCCTGTTGCTGGCATGTAAGAAAATCCGGGGATAGGTCGTTCAACGCGCCCGAGTCACCATTTGTACTATAGTACTACCACTGAAGTCTAAACCCTTCTATAGCATGATTACTTACTTTGGTAATCCAACGCTCCCCGCGTGTGTAGGGGGACCTACGGAAACGCGCGCCCCCCTTTATGTTATGGCGATAAGCTGTCGGGATTTTATGCAAACACCCCCTGAGCTGGGCAATCAGGGCATAAAATGCAGGAACCTGAGCACCCAAAAACGCTCAGTTCTATCTGTGTTCTAGTCCAACTACAATTCTACTCTCGACTAGGTTATGAAATTCAATCGCCATGGATATCACTGGGCACGCGTTCGTTATTGGAGGTAGGCTTACCAATCCGCTTGGCTGAACAAACTTAGCAAGCTGACCATTACCGAGCCAGTGGCATTGGCAAGGCTTGTACCTTGGCTTTTGCCAAATTCGGGGCCAGCGCTGTCGTCGTTGCCGACCCAGATCTCGAAGCAGCCAAAGCCGTTGCGACCGAGTGCATGGCTATCTCCGAGATTCAAACATTCCGGACCAAAGCTATTCGTCTTGACGTTACCAGTGATGAGTCAGTCACTGCGGCCATCTCAGATGCGGTCCGTCACCTGGGACGTATCGACTGCTGCGTCAACAGCGCCGGGGTAGGTACGGGTCGCAGATTCAAGGGTTACACGCGCTAATCATCCGTACCCAAGGTCGGCGTCCAGTTGGCGCAAGAAGTCGCAGAGGCCGATATTGGCGAATTCGACAACATGTACAAGGTAAATGTCACCAGAACATTTCTTGTGCTGCGTGTCATGTCGGCCGTCATGAAGGCGCAGGAACCTCTTCCTATCGACCCTTCATCTCCGGCACGCGGAACCACCGGCGGAAGCATTGTCAGCCTGGGATCGGCACCTTCCTTCGTAGCGACACCAAAAATGGTACAGTACACGGCTGCCAAGCATGCGGTCCTAGGTCTGACTAAGAATGCGGGTTCGTATCGAAACGTCACCACCTCCTCCTTTTGCGATTTTGTCGCTGACACGGGTCGTAGCCCTTGATAACGCAGCTTATAGGGTGCGCGTTAACAGCGCCTGCCCATCGTGGGTCGATACGCCAATGGTACGCAAGGCTATTGAGAATGTGGTGGGCCTCGGGGACATGATCAAGTCTGCCGTGCCGCTGGGTCGCATCGCGCTGACGGAGGAGGTCGCGGATACGGTCATGTTTCTTTGCAGCCCGAGGTCAAGCTACGCGACAGGAGTCAGCTTCATCCTGGACGGCGGCAAGACCTTGGCGAGCCATTCATGATCCCATCGTCCGGAGCTCTGCACATCATCTTCGCTGCCTATAGTGGGTTATCCTCCGGTCCACGGAGCTATACTCAGTTGATATGATGGTTTAACGGACTTTTGTTGGTAGAGCCCTGGCGGCTGCGTCTGCATGTGAACCCACCAGTATACGTATTGGAAGTAAGCGGCCCAGAACGCAGAATAGTGGTGGTGAATGACATCTGATGGTATCAAATGCATACACTTACGTGGTAATGTAGCTTTTGCATTCTTGACACCCGAATGTCTCCAGTTACTGGATCCTATCACAAGCAATTGGCCGGGGTCAGACGAAGGTGGATTGCCCAGGTGGTTGGATATCACCAACAGATGTAGCAATCCAATATGTCGGGTCGGATAGATCGGGGCCTCAAAAATTGTTGGATCCAGCTTAAAACCTGATAACTGTGGCCACTTCTTTCACATTCGAAAGAACCGGCGGTCTTCTTCGCAGGGTCTCGCGGATTTCCTGAACTTAGGTCTCTGAAGTTTTCATTACTTGTCAGCAAGCCACTGCTACTCATCCATCATGTCTGAGCCCAAAACCTACTTCACAAGTCCCCGTGCCAGCCAAGGACTATGTCCAAAGCTTCCCTGTCCCCGGGCTTCGCCAGATATTTCGCCATATCACTGGTCATAATGAGGAAGGAAAATCCGTCTTCTTGCGCTCCGACCAGGGTGACCACCATCGGGTCATGGGCGAGCAGCAGGCTGTGGCGAATATCTTGTACTCAACCCAGGAGACGCCCGTGGAGCTAAATGGAAATGTGGACATTGAGAAGGCCAAAGCTCAAGAGGTATGTATCTCTTTGCATCTTCATGCTTCGCCTGGGGGCTAATAGAACTATCAGCCACCACTACACTACCACAATGGATCCATCGACCGCATGATTGATTTTGGTCCGGGTGTTGAGTCTCCCCTTCACCTTGCCGTCTCCATTGATTATGGTATCGTGGTCGAGGGTGTCTTTGAGCTTATCCTTGACTCTGGCGAGAAACGCATCATGCGACAAGGAGACGTCAGCGTGCAGCGTGCTACAGCTCACCAGTGGAAGACTATCATGGGCAATGGTACTCTGCCTGGTCGGATGATGTGGATCCTACTTGATTGTAACGATGTTTACGTTAATGGCAAGAAGATGGAGGGTTTTCTTGGGGATTTGGCAAAGGAATATGTTGACCAGGGCGTTACCAAGTAGTAAAGAGTCTATTCTAGGAAATAGCTCAGTTTACAGATCCTAAAAGCAAAGCATATAATATTATCACCCAGTCTTGAACTTACTCAGTGTTGAATGTAGGTAAATATTGTTGTGATCACGAGTCTTACGATAATGTAACTCTGGAAACTATGTGGTATCCGGTTCATTAAACTCATAAACCAATATTGCCGTTAACTAAGTACTAGTACATGGTCTTCAAACATTTACCTCTGCCAAATGGCTACAAAACCTAACGAAATTCCGATAAGTGGTATGTTTCTTAATTACAAAAGTTGTTACAGTTAGGCAGATCGCAAAGAACGTGTATATAAGGTGTAGAAAATAAAAATATTGCTTAAATTAACAAGCGAGCATTTTATTAAATAAAAATAAATCGTAAACGTAATTTGAGTTTATATTATATCACTACGCAGCTACTTGCATTATTTTAAGCTAAAGTCTTTTTTTTTAAAATTGTTTTTAATATTATTTTAAAGGTTTTGTTAATTAGCTTTTGGCCTGCTTATTCGCTTTCTTTTATAAGTTTTTTGCTATATAAAAAAATGTTTTAAGTTCGATTTTTCTCTTAATATACTATATTTAATATGCGGTAAATCCATTTATTACAATCGTGCTAATATTATTATCCTGCTTAATTTTACAGATAAAAATCTAAATTACCTGCATATCCAGTACTCGAAAATTTTAATAATACGGAACATTATTTTTTTGAATATGATTAATAATAGGAAAAATAAAAAGCTTTTTATTATATTTATCTTTAATTATTAAAAGTTATCAAAAGTTATTTTATCTTATAAAATAATCAAAATAATTCCAGATAATACGCCAAAAAGGTTTAGATACTTTATTATTAAATAAGTGTTTCGAAATTATTCAAAAGGCGTACGTACGAATATAATCCTTACATTTTAAACGTTTCGTCCTAACTATGGTAACATTTTTAGCGTTTTTAACGAACGATTTTAACGTTTTAGATCTTAAATGCCCAAACCGTAAATGCTAAAGATCCTTTATTCCTAAATGGGGACGTAAGTGATTTTTTAATTTCTTTCATAATTTCCATTTTTTTGTCTTTAATTAATTGTTACAAATATTAATATTTTTCCTGGGCTTTTCTGAATTATTAGTATGATATTTTAAAAAAAAGGATATCGGCTTATATTTTAAAAAAAAGTTGAGTTATATATATAGGTAACCTTCGTAATAACAATATTTTTGTTAATCCTTCCATATTGAAAGAAGTAGTTTATTTTCTAATACCAGATCTCAACTTTTTGCAGTAATATATCTGAAATAATATTAATATAAAAGCTTTTTATTATTATTATATCGCTAAAGATAAAATTATATTTAAGGTTTTCCGAAGTTTTAAAGAATGATCTTTTAATTATTTGTTTCCCCGTATTACTAATCGGCAACGAAAATAATCCTGTTTTTATTGTCTGCCCTGTTATATTAAAAACAAAAAAACTAAAGACGAATAAGTTTCGGGCATTTACCAAATACCTTGTATTACAGTTATTAATTAAGGTAAACTATAATAAAAGATACTTACTGAAATGGATGGTAATAAAGATTTTTAGAGTTAAATTAACGGAAATAAAGGTATATAAATCGATTAAAATGGCGTTTATGTTACAGAATTAAATGTTTAAATTATTATTATTTAATCGTTTCATAATTTGCCGTACAGCTTACTTCTATTTAAGGAACTTAAGTAGGTTATTGCGAAACTTCTTTTAATTATTTAATTTAAAACGTTTACGGTTCTTTTTTAATTTTTTTGGCTTAGATAATGGAATTTTCAAGTAATTACTCCGGTAATCGCAAAACGCAAATTGCCATATTCGATAAGTTCTCACTTATAAGTTTTTTTTAAAATAAACAAGTAAAAATACATATAACCCTTATTTATAAGCGCTTTTAACGAAAAAGAATCGGAGTTATTACTTCGCCTTAATTCTAAATCGGAAGGTAATCTTTATATTAAAGTGGAGACAATCCCAGAAACTTTAATCTTGGCTTTTAAATTAGTTTTATACATAGTAAAATATAAATCCAAGCCTAGAAAATAAAGCTAAGCTAATATATAGAAATCATTCCACGATGACTTTTTACGATAGATATTATATTTAGTATTTTCGAATACGAGAATTTTTAAAATAGTTTTTTACGGTTTGGATAGATTGTATATCTTAATCCTATGCCTTACTTCGATTCCGACTAGTGGTTATTAATAAGCTTCGGCTTTGGTAAACCTTATATCCGTTAGTTATGGTTTAGCAGGGTTTCTAACGGCAAAAAATAGCTTTATACGGTAAACCTTAAAGATAAACCTTAAAGATAAATTTTAAAAGCTTATAAAAAGTTTGCAAACTTTTGCTAGTTTTACGATTATAAAATCCAATCTAGATTGTTTTTGCGGTTTTTTAAATTATTATTAATTAAGATGCGAACCGAAACAGTATAATATGCTAGGCGACCTTAAATATAAAATACTTATTATTTATTACGGGAAAATTTCGATTAAAACCGTTTTTTTCAAAGTTATTTATTTAAAAAAATAGTTTTATAATCTAAAGCGGTTAACGTTATTATTAATTTGGAAGACTTTTTTTAAACAAACCGATTGCAGCTTTTAATTTTCGGCTACCGTTTAATTACCGAATATAATAATAATCGATTTTTTAAGTAATAGCAATTTTGTTATGGCCCAGCCAGGCTTAGCTTCCCTTAACGATCGGAACTGCAGAAGACAAAGGACCGATTAAGCCATAATCGAACGCGGTTAGCTCGACCATGTTCGACTTATAATTAAATGCGGTTAGCTCGATTACATTCGACTTTTAATCGAATGCGGTTAATTCGATTATATTCGATTATAGAAAGTTAAGAAGGATATATACGTTTATTATTTCCTATAATTTTAAATAATATTAGCTTATAATATAATTTGGTTACCCAAATTATTTTTGGTTATTTGTTATTACTAAACGTAATTAATTTATTTTTTATTGTTTAGTTTTTTACAGTACCATTATTAACATAAACCCGTACGATTAGGTTTAATAGTTAGTTAATTAACCTAGCCGTTATACGTTACAAGTTTTTATTTAATGGTATAATTAAACTTTAAGCAATATTCGAACCGTTAATATGTCGATTAGTATACGAATAATAGCCACCCTTGAATTTGCGGTTTAATAGCTTTAAGATAAGATTTAGAAGTTCGAAATTACCGTTTAATAACTTATTAATTAGGTGGTAATAACTTAATTAGTTCCGGTTAATACCCGCAAAATAAAGCTTAAAAAACCTTAACTGTATAACGGGAAAGGGAATATTTAAAGTTTCTTAATCCAGGTTCGGGTTTACTTTTATTTCGAAAGATTTATTAACCCAGCGGATTAAACTTTTGTTGTTACGATTTGTTTAAAGGGAAATACCCTTGATTGGTTTGAACTTATTATAAAAAACTTTCTAGAAAAGGGGAAATTCGATTAGGAAAAAATTACCAAGGAAATCTTTTTTTAATTACGTTAATTTTAAAGATAAACTTAAAAGTAATTTCGAGAACCCGGACGAAAACGAATTGTAATTTAATAGATTTTCTAATTACGTTAAAAAGGATTAATTTCCAAGTATGTTATAAAATTTAGGAATTTTATAGCAAGAGCAGGATAAACGGATGAAAAAAATAACACTTTAATCGATATGTTTTATAAAGGTTTGAATAAAAACGTTAAAGATGAGATTATTAAATTTTTACTACTTACGATATTTGATAAGTATATTACAGAAGTAATGAAAATCGATAACCGATAATTTAAAAACGATAAAAAAGGATATTTTATTTTACGAGTTGGATATTTTAAGGTTAATTAAAGAAAAAAACGCGAAATATTCTTTATTTTTTATGGAATAGCTTTAAAATTTATAAAATTTGGCATTATTTAACAACGAAATATAAGCCAGGTATAATATTATAATTATGGCAAAATGGGATATATTATTAGATAATGTAAAATGCCGCAGAAAACCTATAAGAAAATATATTAGATTTTAGTACCCGAAAAATTACCAAAAGATTAAAACGGTAATA
Organism: Monosporascus sp. 5C6A; assembly: GCA_004155035.1. NCBI lineage: Eukaryota > Fungi > Ascomycota > Sordariomycetes > Xylariales > Monosporascus > Monosporascus sp. 5C6A. The sequence goes on from QJOB01000249.1 coordinate 49,848, forward strand.
AATAAGTTAATATAATCTATATCCGTTACGACGACGAATAAGAAAAATTACGATAAGGATTAAAAGCGGTTAAGGTTTTTTTATAAATGGCAGTAAAACGGTAAGTTTAGAAGATACGATATATGGACTTTTATTTTATTAATTGCGATTAATTCTAATATTTTGTTTACGTAAACAAAAAACAACGGATTTATAAACGAATTATCCGTATGTAAGAAAAAAGTTTCGATTTTTATACCCGGACGGGGTATAACCAGGAAAATTAATAATAGTATCGGGAATTGCAAGTCTTTATTATATAAGAAAAAGTCGAAAATATAATACCAGTATTAACATAACCGGAAGGTAAAAGATACTTTTAAAGGGATTTTACGTGTTATTTCGGATAATGCAATTACCAAACTTAAGAAAAATTGATTTAAAGAACGGTTAACAAGTATTTTTAAAAAGTTATTACCGATATCGGCTTTTAACTGGCATTCGGAATAGACGTTTAAAAACGAAAAATATTGCAAGAAAAATTAACAGAATTTTCCAGTCCAAATTAGCCAATCCCTTAAGCGGGATAGGAGGTTATTGGAAAGCTGGAAAACGATATTTGCAATTTAACAAACCGACTGTATTAACAAAAGGAAAAAAATTTTAATTTAAAGCTTAATTGCGCTGTTAAGAAGGCTAGATAAAATAAGTATAGAAAATATGCGAGCGACTTACGGAATAAATTTAATAGCTTATAAAATCCCTAAAAAAAACGTTACTTACAAAAAGGCCTTAAAATAACAAAAGCCGGAAGCAGCGATAATAAGGATTTTCCAGAAAAACTTTAAGTACGATAACAAAAACTAATAATAACCCTGTTACTTTAAAAATACGAATTAAAATATATTAGTATACCGTAATAATAAATTACGGAGCTTTAAATGTTAATTACATTATTCCGAAGTTAATAAATTAATTTAAACTATTATGGAAAGATAAAAAGGACTTTTACATCGCCGAAAACGCGGAAGGTTAAATACTTGCCTATGATAACGGAAAAATCGCACGCAAATTAATTATCTCGAGATTTTTGTTTAAAAACGAATATAAATAATTAACTTCGATATTATTTTGTTAGAGAATTACGATATAATTTTAGGAAAACCATGGTTGTATTAATATAACCCTTTAATCAATTGAAATACTGGCCAAATGAAATTTACTTTACATTTTATCGGCAAGCAAAAAAAACAAACGAAATCTTCACATTTAATTAATAGCAAAAAAAAACGACAAATATAGATATAAAAATACAATAAAAACCTTACCATTTAAAAAAATAAGATATAAAAAAAAGGGCATAATAAACGAATTCGATATATTATAACCACGATCCGGGTACAGCTTTGCGATATAAATAAAATTTTAAAATACCAGCCCGAAAAGCCAAAAAAAAAACATAACTAATGTATTACCACAGTATCGTAAGTATAAACGACTATTTTAAAAAAAAACTCCAAACGAAATTACCGGAACATAATAAATAAAATTATGAAATAATTTTTAAAAAAGGCACCTTACCTAAGTTTTATTTTATTTACAATTTAAACGAAGTAAAGCTTTATATTTTACGTATATACCTGGAAAATAAACTTTAAAAAGGATAAATTCGACGATCTACGTCTTTAGCCGGATACTCTATATTCTTCGTACCAAAAAAAACAGCAAGTTACGATTAATAATAAATTATCGACATTTTAACAATATTACCATTAAAAATAAGACACTTTTACTATTAATTACCGAAATAAAAAATTGCTTATAAAAAATTAAATGATTTACTGCTTTAAATTTTAAAAACGAGTATAACCTAATTCGAATTAAGCTAAGATACAAATAAAAAACGGCTTTCAAAACGAAATACGGATTATACGAATATTTGGTTACGTTAATAAAATTTATAAACGTGCCAATAACCTTTTAGCGAATAGTTAATTACGTATTTCGAAAGTATCTGGATATTTTCGTTATATGTTATCTCGATAATATTCTGATTTTTTCAAAGTTAAAAAAAGCATATACAGGATACGTTTATGAAGTTTTTTAAGTTTTACAAGACGTTAGTTTGTTAATTAACGTAAAAAAAGTTAATTTTATATATAAAAAGTAAAATATCTAGGATATATTATTACTCCGAGATATATTAAAATAAACTCCAAAAAGACTATAACAATTACCGAATAGTTAATACCTATTATTATTATAAAAGTACAAATATTTATTGGTTTTATTAATTATTACCGGAAATCTATTAAATATTTCAATAAAATTATAACATTTTTATTTAATTTTACCAAAAAAAACAAGTTCCAGTAAATAACGGAAACAAAAAAGCTTTTTAACAGATTAAAAATGCGATTATTAATAAACCAGTATTAATTATGTACGATTTAAAACGCCCAGTTAAGTTAGAAACCGATTTTTCGGATTATATATTAAACGCAGTAATTAAATACCGAAATAATTAAGGAATATTTTACCCGATTATGTTTTACTTTTACAAGTTAAAAGGAGCAAAGCTTAATTACGATATTTCCGATAAAAAGTTTATGGTTATTATTAAAGCTTTTCGAAAATTTAAACATATACTTAGAGGAAATCTTTATTAAATTAAGGTTTATACCGATTACAAAAATTTTACCTGTATTACTATTACCAAAAAACTTACAGAACGATAATTATGTTATGCAAAAAAGCTAATTAAATATAATTTTATTATTATATACCAAAAAGGTTCGGAAAACGGCAAAGTAAATACTTTTAGCAAACGACCTAACTTAAAAGAAAAATTAGTTAAGGTTAATTACAAAATCTTCGATATTACCCTAAAAAAATATTTGAAATTACGATAAATTATAACAATTAAAATAATACCCCTTAATTTACATTAGAAAATATAACAATATAATAACAACTTATCCGACAACCAAAAAATAGACAATATTTAAATACTTAAAAGGTGTTAACAGGACCTAATATGGGATATATATTAATATTTATTTCATAAATATCCAGGGATTTACAAAATTTTAAAACGTTTATAACGTATTTATTACTTTCTTAAGATAAAAACAGTAATATAGAAAGTTAAACGAAAATACGACGTTTACGTTAAAGTTAAGGTTTTCCAGCATAAACTATACGGAAAATTGTAACTATTTCTAATTTTATAACGTCTATAAAATTCGATTATTATGGATTTTATTATTAAACTTCCTTTATCCAAAAATTTAATAACAAAAGTATATTATAATAACATTTTCGTAATTATCGATCGATTTACGAAATCTTCTTATTTTTTATTATATCATAAAGATACCAATGTAAAACAAATAATATATATTTTTTTAAGATATATTTTCAGTATACATAAATTATTAACGGAAATTATCTTAAATAAAAATATTACGTTTATTTTTAAATTTTAGTAAGGCTTTATAGTATAAATAAGCCTAAATTACAAATTATTCAGCATATTTAAATTTAAAACAAATAAGCAAATAAAACGGTTAAACTAAACTTTTGAAACTTACTTACGATATTACATTAATTACGAATAAAACGATTAGGTTTAAAAGCTACCAATAGTTTAGTTGGTTTATAATATTAATTACTAAAAATATATTAAGATAACTTTAATAAATGTTAATTTCGGTTTTACGCTAAATATTTAAAAAAAAAATACGCGACAACGGTTCGGTTAATATCAAAACCATTTTAACGTCAGAATAACTTAAGCAATTACACGTAAAAATGAAGATAAAATTTGAATTTGTACGTAATTAAATGAAAAAATATTATAACCCAAAAAAATTAAAGGGATTAATTTTTTAAAAAAGAAGAATAATTTACTTAGTTACTAAAAATATCAAAACTAAACGCTTAAATTAAAAGCTCGATTTTAAATATATCGTCTTATACAAGATTACTAAAAAGATTTCAAAAAATAACTATAAATTCAAGTTACTTCCGAAAATCAAGCTCTATTTAATCTTTCATGTTTCCTTATTTAAGTCAGTAATAAATATTATTAAAGTTAACATAAGATACGAAAATAAAGTAAAAGAAAATATACCAATGTACGAAATAAAGAAAATATTAAACATACGCAAAAAAAATAGACTTATCCAATACCTTATTAAATGAAAAAAAACACCCAAATTCCGAAAACACTTAAAAATCCGCAAAAAATCTTATAAATACCTAGGACTTCCTGAAATATTTTCATTAATAACGCCGGAATCGTTAAAAATGATATCCCAATCTATATCGTTCGTAACCAACGAACTTGCGATAACGTTCCCAATCCAGTCGGTTACCGGGACACTTTATACCAACGTAATCGTTTCGGTCTTAACCCGTTCCTGCCGTTTCAACTTATCCAAATCCTTAACCCCGTAACGAATCATTTTAACAGCTTTTTTTCGTAAAATTTTCTTTTATTTACGAAAACGTTATAATCGGGTTAACGTTTTAAAAAAGAAAACTTCGGCTTTTTTTTTCCCGTTTAATTCGATCCTTTTTACGGAAAACGCAAAATATCGCTTGCGAATCCAGCTTACCAAAGTTACAATTTGCGTATTTTTTTTTACATAAAAACCATAACGAACCTTACCTTTAACGATAATGCAATTAGGGCAATTAACGCAAAAACAAACCGAATAACGAAATATGTTTATACTAAATATATTAATAAAATAAGCAAGCTTTTATAACGATCCGGGTTAGGATCCGGTTCTTTTTTGTTTTTAAAAACACGACCTGATATAATAAATAAGCAAAATGCAAAAAAGTAAGAAGTAAAAGGAAAAGTTACTTACCAAAAATAACAAACAGTTGAATTTTAAGGGTAAAAATCCGGAAAAGGGAAAATCGTGTTATGGCCCAACCAGGCTTGGCTTCCTTTAACGATCGGAACCGCAGAAAACGAAGGACAGACCAAGCCATAATCGAACGCGGTCAGCTCGACCACATTCGATCACAAAAGGTCAAGAAGGATATATACGCTTATTATTTCCTATAATCTTAGATAGCACCAGTTTGTAATACAACTTAATTACCCAGATCACCCTTAGTTATCTGCTATTACCAGACGTGACTAGTTTACTCCTTATTGCTCAGTTTCCTACAGTACCACTGCCAACATAAACCTGCACGACTAGGTTTAATAATTGGTTAACTAGCCCAGCCGTTATAAATTTATACAGAACAATCTTACTTCGACGGAAGTACTGCTGGTAAAGTTAATAAAAAAAGATAATAATAACGAATTGGAAAATTCCGAACCAGTTATTAAAGCATTACACGTCGGAAATTTACAAGCGATGGTTTACCCGGCTGTTAAAAATAACAAAGCACTTCCAGAATTCCGACAGGAATCGACGTGGATAAAGGCGGGACTAGGCAGTCTAGAGTTGCCTTAAAGTGAAACACCTGCAAAACGAAAGGGTATTAATGAAATAAAGAAATTAAGATAGCAATTTATGATTTTATCTAATTGTATATACGGTTACATTTTTCCAAAATAGAATTAAATTATTTTTATAACATAAAGTCTCGAATTACATTCTTAAATTTTTTAGATTTATTATAAGTTTACTAAAAAAAATCGTCCCAAATAAAGTTATATAATTTCTTTTACGTTTAACTAGGTATAAAACGTTTTATTATAGCGTTTAGAAATTTTTTTTATCACAAAGGTTTCTTTAATTTCCTAAAAATCGTACATTTTCGCCTAAATATATACGGCAAACCAAAACCGGTGTTATTAAGTAGGTTTTATATAACTAATTTCGGCTTAGTGTAAGGTATTACGGCATTTTTTGCATACCGTCGTAATAATACTTCATTCGAAAAAAACGAATTAATGTCTTAATTCCTTAAGTAAATTTTAAATCGTAATTTTTTAAAAAATTAAAAAGTTAATATAAACGTTTTTAAAAATCCAATTTTTTACTATTACGTTAATACATATTTAAATATTAATATATTTAATTTCGATCTTAAAAGTTTTTCGTAATTTTTTGCTAACCGTTTAAAATTATTATCGTATTTGTTTTTTAAATCTTTAACCTTAAGTTTTTCGAGAATTTCAGGTTAAAGATTATGTTAATCGATATTAATACAAAAGTTTTCCTAAGTAAATAAGGTTTCTGCATATTATTTTCTTATTCATACGTTAATTTTCGCGGTATATTCCTATAACGAAAGTATCTTTTAAAAAACTATAAAAGGCTTTACGTTAAATATATTAAAATCGATAAAGTACTAAATACCGCGTAAAAAAGCGTTAAAACGTAAAAAGAAAAATTAATTAAGGTAATTTAAGCGATTTTCAAAAATTACATTTTTGGAAATAAAATTTTCCGATATATTGTAAGTAATAAAATATAAAATATTTAATTTATAATAAAAAATGCGATTAATTTAACCGTAATTATTGGGCGTAATTAAAATACCGGGTTTATAATTGTTATAGTTAAGCAGATTGCGAAAAACGTATATATAAGATATAGGAAATATAAGTTGTTATGTATAATTTTAGCTTTAAAACACAATAATTAGAAAGCATTATATATACTTGTAAAAGCCCTGGAAGTGTTCTTTCGGGATGTCCTGGGCCTTGATAACTAAGCAAGTAACCCCTATTCTGCAATAAAAGTTAACATAGATAATTGTTTCGGTAAAGCTAAACTGTATCTAGCATATCAGAGGCCTTATTATAGGTAGTTGCCTTCGGCGTTGTTGGATTGTGGCAAAAGATCGGGCGCTCGAACATTTTATTCCAACCGTCAGAATGGTCAAAGCAACGCAACCCACGCCACCAACTACTTGCCCTCATAACTGCGACGTAACAACTATAGCCCGTACCGGCAAAAAGAATAACTGAACAAGATTCTCCTATAGGATATTACCTTAAGAAGCGGTTAAAGTAATACATATAATACATATGTTATCGCAGTTATATTAAATTTAACATAATTAAAATACGACCGTTTTTATAACTATAGCGCATTAATTAAAGCTGGTATAAATAAAAAATAATTAATAATATTCGGCCTTTTTATAGTTAATTATTGATAAAGCTTTTATGAAAGTAATATAAGCTATATACGCTATTATTAAACAAAAACAATTTTAAACAAATATTTATTTAAATTAAAATTTCAATGTATTTTTAAATGTTCTAGTAAAATCAAAACCGAGCAGGAAAGTTATTTATAATTGTATTGTATTATTTATAAATATTTTTTAAGTAGAAATTTCAATTTTTTTCTTTCAACAACTTGAAAATGTTATATTAAATTACTTAAAACCAAGCCAAAAGACTACCACTCGCTACTTGACCCTTTTTTGATGCTGTGTAGTGTTGCGGATCTTTTTTTAATTGGGCTAGAGGGTACTGTCAGCTAGTAGGTGTGCTAAAGCACACTAGCTACGCTTTAATCGGAGGATAATTGTTCCGTTGCTAGGCTATACAAAAGCTGTACGCGTATTAAGAAACTGCATAATTAGCTGAATACAACAACGCAACTAACATCCCTTATATCTGACAATTAAGAATCCTATTCGCTTAATTCAAGTACTTATTAATTAATCAATTGTTATTCAAACGATACAAGCTGTATATCAATAATAATTATCTTAATATACTTTAATAATAATAATAACGACTATACCGTCCACCTTTTTTGTTATTTACAAAGAACTTAAAAACTAAAACCGTTTTAAAAGCAAACTTTAATTTAAAATATACGCGCTTAATATTTAGAACTTTATTAATCTTAATTAATTACTTTAATGGCTTGTTAGATTTATAAAACTCGATATAACCTTTTATCCGAAAAAACGAATTTGCTATATAACGCGGATTAATACTTTATTTTTTTCCTTATTTTTAAAAGAAATTACCGAAAAAATTAACTTTATAAGGTATTTAATAAATACTTTTAAGATAATAACAGAAGGTAAATAAGCTTATAATTAAGATTTTACGGCATATATTTATAAAAATCGAAAGTACGATATCTTTCGAAAGAATATTAACGATTTTACGAAATAGATCTTGAAATCTGTATTTTCAGCAATTAAAAAACAAGTTTTTTTAAAGAAAAATTTACGAAAATAATACGCCAAAATAGCCGAATCCGGCAGAGTATACGACAGTAGATTTTTAGTTAATACTTAACGAAAATATCGAGAAAAATTAAAACAAACCGTGAGGTTAAACAAAAAACTAAATAAATAGATTATGAAATAGTAAAAAATAATAGCTTAAGGATAACGATACGGTATTTTAAAAACGAAAACAACAGTTATATAGATTAATGATTTATATATAACTTTGGTTTTCTTATAAAAATCTAGATAATTACTTTCCAAATAATAATAAAAGCTAAAATTAATAACGGAACGATTAATTACTAAAAGGTAACGGCTAACTTTCTGGATTATTAAACCATAACCTACTTTTTTTTTACGAAATATAAAGGTATTGTTTCCGACTTTTTACGGAGCTCCTGCGGATTTTATTAATTAGGATGATTTTGATTAGGAAGATAGTAAACCTTTTAACCGTTAACCGTAAGGTAAACTTTTTGGATAAGGACCGAAACGAGGCAATTAAGAAAATTCCAATATAGACAGAAGTATTAATAAGCGGAAACGCGAGGAATTAAATATTTAAGGCATACGTTATAAGGCGTATTTAAACCCGATATACAGGCTTTTTTAATGTTATTATGCGTTCTTTAATAAAGCTTTAGCAAAATTTATATTTAACAAAATAATTAAAAAACTGGTTCGAAATTAAATAACTTTCAATTAGTCCTTAAAGGAAAAAATTAACAGAATATTTAAATTTATAAATAAGCTAATGATACGAAAAATAAATAAATTTTTAAAAGAAATAAAACGAATTTTGGAATATTTTTTAATTACTGATTAACGGGTTATTATAAGTTTATTGTTTTATTCCTCACGGAATTTATTTATTTTGGATTTAAGGTTTATAATATATGTTTTTAACTTTATTAATAAGTTCTTAAACTTTAAATTAATAATATAAGGTAACGGGATATACGTAAATAATAGCTTTATCCCGATTAAAGGGTATAGGGAAATTGATATGTTATTTTAAAGCCTTAACAGTACGAAAGTGTTGCGGTTATATAACGTAGTTTATTATAAGTAATTCGCCTGTAATTTGGTATTATTTCGATAGTTCCGAAAAAAAGGTTATTAATGGGATAACTGAGAGATTAATAATTATATTTAAGATAAGTATGATAAAGTTATGGTTATTTTAATAGATAAATTTAATTAATTTGTTATTAAAGATATTAATATAAAAAAGTTTTTAGTAACTTTGGTTATTTATAAACAAAACGTTAACTTTTAAATAACGAAAGCACCGTATATAAATAACGGTACTTTATAATACTTGCGATTAAGGCATTCAGGCCCTGAGATAATCGCGTAACTACAGTTTTATATTAAGAAAGTTAAGCTGAAAGGTTTTATAACTATCGAATACTAGGTATATAGCAAGGCAAAAATTAAAAAGCAAATACGCCGCGAACCTAAGGAAAAAGTTTCCCGATTAAGATAAAAAATAACTATTAATTTTATTAATTTCGAAAGAAACCCTAAAAGGTATAAATACGTTATATTTATAACCGATAAATACTTAAACTTTATTTAAAATATTTATCTTAAAAACCGAGAAGAGAATATATTAATTATTGCGTTCCGATATTTACGAGGCATTTTAAAAAACTAAAATAAGGTTTTTTTATAGGTAATTATATATGATAACGAAATTTTAAAAAATTACTTATTTCGAGATATCTTATAGTTACTTTTTTTGATATTAGATTAAAACTTTTAACATTATATATCTAGGCCTAGAACGGGGGTACGAAACGCTTAGAAAATGTAATTTAAAAAAAGCGATTATTATACGAAATAACGTTAAATTACTTACGTTTTTAATCGTATATATTTTTAAAGTTACAATATACTTATATAACCGTACCTTTAAATTCGCCTTTTTTAACAAACCTTACAGGAAATTTATTACATTTATTTAATATATAAAAACGGCATTCTAATACTTAATTGCAAACCTTAACAAACTTATTTACAAACTTACGGTTATATAGCTTACATTATAATAACCGCTACTAAAAAAAATCAAAGATTTTAAAAGTTAAATCCCAAAACGTAAAAAATCTTTTTCGTTGGTTACCGATTAACAAATATTTACGAAATTTAGAACTTTTTAACAAATAAAGTTATTACTATTCGAAACGTATAATTTAATGAAAAGGCTACCTTTTTAAATAATATCAAAAACTTAAAAAATAACCTTTTTTACGTTACTAAAAACGAATTATAAAATTTATTTCGACAAGTTTACGTACTTAATCAAGCTTACAATTACCTTATATATATAAAAAATAAAAACTTAAATAAAATAATTTAATTACCGGCTAAGTAAAAAAAATAACTTTAAACTAGCATAAACGTCCAAAATAACGTACGGAATAAAAAAAACTTACTCGTAAAAAATTAATTATTCTTATATAACCGCTATATTCGAATTACTTCCATCGCTTAAACCATCGCGACCGCTAATATTTACTTTAATAACTATTACGATTATTACGCCGACAGAAAAAATAAAAAAAACCTTAAGTTTTTATTATATTATTTAACTTAAAATAACGGTAAAAAACGAAAACACCTTACGGATTATAAACGTAAACTTCTCGTACATTCCGTATCGAAAAAATAATTATCCGTACGATTATAAAATATAAAAAGCCGCGTTTAACGTTAAACGATTAACTTACTTTATTAATACTATCGATAATTAAGCGGTAAATTACGGAAACTTAAAAAAAATCCGAAATTCGCGCTACCTTAATCAAAAATACTTTAATATACCAAAAACAAAATCAAAAACAAAAATACTACCTAAATCGCAGGGCCGGGTATATAAACGAAACCTACCGTTACTGCTAAAAAACTATAAAAAACTAAATTCATATCCGTTAAGGAAGTTATTCCTAAAAACCAAAAAAAACCCACTTATAAAATTACAAAAATATGCAATTTTGAGAGATGGTCGATTAATCTATTATTAAAAAAACAAATCCTAGGATATATATAAATATATATTTATAAATTTAATAAATATAATTAATTTTAAAAATGTAAGCCTTATTTCGTTATACGAAATAATTAATAACTTAAAAACGTTTATAGCAATATTTACGTATTTACCTTAATTAAAAGGTTTTTTAAAACCTTAATAATTATTATAACTAAGTTTAACTTAAAACTTAAATAATATAACGTTATAAATATTTTCGTTTACGCGAATTTATTTTACGAAATATACATAAAAACGCTTCCGGAATACCTTTAACGTAACAAGATATTCTTAATTAAAAAGGTTTTATACGGTCTAAAAAAATCGCAGTTACTTTAATAAAAAAAACTTTATTAGTACGTTTTAAAATTTAAAATTTAACCCCGTTCTTTATAAACCTTATTACTTTTTTCGTTAAAGGGTATTTTTTTTTCTTTTACGTCGACGATATTGTCGCCGCGTATAACAAAAAAAAACCAAACCTTCGTCAATCGGTTAATTTAACAAATATAAAAATAATATACCTTTATAAAAAGTAAGGATTTACAGTACTTCTTGGGTATCGAAGTAATTAAAGATAAACCTAACAAAAAAATATAATTATTCCAGTCCGATTTTATAAACAAACTAATTAACTTAATTCTTAAAAAAGGTTTAAATAATTTCTTAAAAACGCTAATAACAAGCAGAAAATTACTGCTAAACCTTAATTTGGCTTATTTAAGCTTTATTAACAAATACTAAAAAAATCGGTTCCATTTTTTATGTTACGGTTTATACGCGATCCGATATATTTTTTGCAGTATTCCGATTTGCCCGATTTAACCTACACCTAAATAACGTATATTATAAAGCAATTAATTACGTTATATTATAGTTAATCGATATTAAAACGTTAACGTTATAATTCGGTAACGAAAATTCGTTAAATATTTAAAGCGACGTTTTTTTATAAATAATATACTTAATCGAAAAAACTTTTACACTTATGTTATAAAGCTATTCAAAAAAGTTATAAGATAACGTATAAATAAGCAATATATAATAATTACTTCCATAACTAAAACGGAATTATTATCCCTTACGTAAGTTATTAAAAAAGCCTTATTTACTTTTTAATTAATTAAAGAATTAAAAATTAACTTAAATACAAAACCGTTAAATTTATAATACGATAATTAATAAATTATGTAATTTATTAATACCGACGTTACTTTATTAAAAATAAAGTTACGGTACGTAGATATATATAACTGTTAATTACGAAAAATAATAAAGAAAAGCTTATTTAAAATAGATTATACGTTTATAAACGATATATTAACTAATAAATTAATTAAAGCCCTGTTATAAAAAACCTTTAGGCATTTTAAAAAGCAATTATGTAACGGCCGGGTTAATTAACCAACTATTAAACCTAATCGTACGGGTTTATGTTGGCAGTGGTACTGTGGGAAACTGAGTAATAACGGGAATATTAGTTATATCTAGTAATATCAAATAACCAAGGGTAATCTGGGTAATTAAGTTGTATTATAAGCTAGTGTTATCTAAAATTATGGAAAATAATAAGCGTATATATCTTATTTTTGGTTTAAGGCGCTTAAAATGCTTAAACCTTTAAGCCCGTTAAGCTTTTTAAACGCTGCTATATAGCTTAAGGCGCTTAAGGTATTAAGACCTTTGAGCCCTTTAAGCGCTGCCATATAGTTTAAGGCGTTTAAGGTACTAAGACCTTTAAGCCTTTTAAGCCGGTTACGTAACCTGGAGTCGTTATCGGATCTTAATTCCTGATCCTCCGATCGTTTTTGGAAAAGCTAAGTTTTGTTAGGTTATAATACGATTTTTTTTTTTTTAGGATCTTTGCTTTTAAAGATTAATTTTGTTTGTTTGTGTTTTAGGTAAGTAACTTCCTTTTTTTACCTTCGTTTCTTAATGCTTTCGGGGGTTAATTATTATATTTGGTCGAATTGAAAAGTTCCGTTTTCGCCAACGTATTAATGTTTTTATTTTAGCTAAGGGAGTTACTAGAATTAGTTTTACGATGCCTTTTTGTTTTCGCTATGAAAAAGAAAGTATGGATTGTAAGGTTTTTCGTAATTTTGAAAAATGTACGCGTTGTATTCGGTACGGAGGTTCTTGTAACGTTTTTGGGCTTTCGGAGGCGGAGCATAAAAAATTATTGGATAAGGAGGACCGTTTAGAACGCGAGAAGGAGCAGGCTAGGGAGACGTTACGTGCTGTTGTTAATAAACTGGATCGTTTTTAAAAACAGCGACGATTGTTTCGTAATCGTGGTTTGGAAATGTTTCGTCGTAATATTAAGGGTACCGAAGTAATGGAAAAGTTCGTTCGTTTGGAAGAAAAGCGAAGGAGGTTGTTTACCGAAATTGCTTTATTAACATAAGCCGCCGTCCCTGTTGATTGGTTTGGTATTAATGGTACGGATTGGTTTAATCCTAATAACGTGGATTGGGAGGTATTTATGATGGGTTCCGGCGTTATTGGTGAAAGTTCTTTAGAAAGCGTTAAGCGTTTATAAGATTTTTAGCGGGTTCTTAGGTGTTTTCGGAATCCGGGTGTTTTTTTTACTTAATAAGGTATTGGGTAAGTTCATTTTTTTTGCGTATATCCAGGATTTTCTTTACTTTGTATATTGGTGCATTTTTTTCCGTTTCGTTTTTTTATTCTGTATTAACCTTGATGGTGTTTGTTGCTGACTTAAATAAGGAAATATAAAAAACTGGATGGAGTTTGATTTTTGGTGGTAACTTTAATTTATAGTTATTTTCCGAGATTTTCTTGGCGATTTTGTATGGGCCGATATATTTGAAGTTTAGCTTTTAATTCGGGCGTTTAGTTTTGATGTTTTTAATAACTAGGTAAACCATTTTTTTCTTCGAGAAAGTTGGTCCTTTTAACTTTTTTTGGTTATAATATTTTTTTATTTGATTGTAAATAAATTTAAGTTCTGTTTTTATTTTTGCGTATAACTACCTGAGTTATTTTGATGTTAGAATGGTTTTGATATTAACTGGGCCATTATCGCGTATTTTCCTGTAAATTTTTGGTATAAAACCGAAATTGGCGTTTATTGGGGTTATTTTAATACTTTCGTAATGGCTGGTGTTATAAATTAATTAAGTTACTGGTAGCTTTTTAACTTAATTGTTTTGTTCGTAATTAATGTAATATCGTAAATAAGTTTCGAACGTTTAATTTAAACGTTCCGTTTGTTTATCCGTTTAAGGTTTGAATGTACTGGATAATTTATGGTTTAGACCAATTTGTACTATAAAACCTTGCTAAAACTTAAAGGTAAATATAATGCTTTTGTTTAAGATGATTTTTATTAATAGCCTATATACGCTGAAAATATGTCGGAAAAATATGTACGTTATTTGTTTTACGTTCGTGTTTTTAAGGTATGGAAGAAAATAGGAAAATTTCGTAAATCGATTTATAATAACGAAGATGTTGTTATAATATATTCCTGTCGTTGGATTTTTAAATAAAGGAAGTTTAGTGATAAAGTTTATGGTAATTAAATCTTATAGTTGCTGTAAAACTGGAAGTAGTTGTAATTTTCCGTATGGTTTATGCCGTAAAGCTTTGGTTTTGGCGTAAACGTCGTATTGTTTTATGACTTTTTGTATTGTTATTTTCATCTTAGGAAGGTAATAAGTGCATTATAATCGTTTTAGGGTTTTGTAGATCCCTGGGTGTCCGTAAAGTAGATGTTGATATATATCTTATATTAGGTTTTTTTAATATTTTTCTAGAACCTGGATTTTATTTATTTTTTGGTTTTTAGATAAATTGTCGTTATATTGTTAAATTTTTTAATGTAAGTCGGGGGGCACTGTCTTAATTGTTATAATCTGTTGTAACTTCAAATATCCTTTTGGGGTAATATCGAAAATTCTATAGCTAACCTTAACTAACTTCTCCTTTAGGTCAAGTTACTTACTAAAAACGTCTGTTCTATTATTTTTAGAGCTTTTTTGGTATATAATTATAAAATCGTACTTGGCCAGCTTTTTTGCGTAACGTAATTATCGTCCTGTAAATTTTCGTATAGTAATGAAACGGGTAAGGTTTTTATAATCGGTATAGACCTTGATTTGATAAAGATTTCCTTTAAACATATATTTAATTTCCCGGAAAGCCTTAACGATAGCTATAAATTCTTTATCGGGAATGCCATAATTTAATTCCGTTCTTTTTAATTTGTAAAAATAAAAGGCAATTAAGTAAAATATTCCTTAATTATTTCGGTATCCGATTATTGCGCTTAATACGTAATCCGAAAAGTCGGTTTCCAGTTCGATTGGGCGATTTGGATCGTATATAATTAATACCGGTTTACTGGTAATAGCATTCTTAATTTATTAAAATATTTCTTCCGTTTTTGTTATCCATTAAAATTCGTTTTTTTTTGGTTAAATTTAACAGTAATATCGCAATTTTGCTGAAATATTTGATAAACTTGCGATAGTAATTGGCGAATCCAATAAATGCCTGTACCTCTGTAATTGTAATAAGTTTTGGTTATTCGGTAACTGCTGCAATTTTTTTAAGGTCCATCTTAATATATCCTGGAATAATGATGTATCTTAGATATTCCATTTCCTGTATGTGGAATTAACTTTTTTTTGCGTTAACTAGCAAATTAACGTCCTGTAAAGCTTAAAAAACTTGATAAACGTATCCTGTATGTGTTTTTTTTAATTCTGAAAAAATCAAAATATCGTCTAGATAATATATAATGAAAATGTCCAGATACTTTCGGAATACGTAGTTAACCATCCGTTAAAAGGTTACTGGTGCGTTCGTAAGTCCTATTAATATAACTAAATATTCGTACAGTCCGTATTTCGTTTTGAAAGCTGTTTTCCATTTATAATCTGGTTTGATTCGAATTAAGTTGTACCCGTTTTTAAGGTTTAAAGCAGTAAACCATTTAGTTTTTTATAAGCAATCCTTTATTTCGGTAATTAATAGTAAAAAGGTTTTATCTTTGACGGTAATGCTATTTAAATGCCGATAATTTATTATTAATCGTAATTTGCCGTTTTTCTTAAATACGAAAAACATAGGATATTTTGCCGAAAATATAGATTATCGAATTTATCCTTTTTAAAATCTATCTTCCAGGTATTTTCGTAAGGTATGTAATTTTATTACATTAAGATTATAAATAAGATAAAACTTAAGTAAAGTACCTTTTTTAAGGATTATTTCGTGGTTTTATTTATTATGTTTTAATAACTTCGTCTTAAGTTCCTTTCGAAACAATCGCTTGTATTTGCGATATTATGATAATATATTAATCATATTTTCTTCTGGCTTTTCGGGCTGATATTCTAGAATTTCGTTCATGTCGCAAAGCTATACCCGGATAATGGCTATAATACGTCGAATATGTCGGTTATGCCCTTTTTTTTTTTATATCGTGTTCTTTTAGGTAATAAAGTTTCTGTCGTATCCTTATACTTGTATTCGTTATTTTTTTCGTTACTAATCGAATAAGGAAATTTCGCTTATTTTTTTTGCTTGTCGATAAAGTGTAAAGCGAACTTTACCTGGCCAGTATTTTAATCGATTAAGGGGTTGTACTGATATAACCATAATCTTTTTAGGATTATATCGTAATTCCCTAACGGAACGATATCGAAGTTAACTATCTGGATTCGTCCTTTAACAAAAATCTCGAAATAATCAATCTTGCGTGTAATTCTTCCGTTATCGTAGGCGAATACCTAACCTTCGGCGTTCTCGGCGATGTAAAGGTTTTTCTTATCTTTCCATAGCAATCTAAGCTGGTTTACCAACTTCGGGATGATATAATTGGCGCTTAAAGCTCTGTAATCTATTATTGCGGTATATTAATATGTTCCAATTCGTATTTTCAAGGTAATAGGGTCGTTATTAGCTTCTGTTGTCGTGCATAAAGCTTTTTTAAGGGATTTATACTAACTCCTTTAATTTTCGTTATCCTGTAGTTTTTTTATAGGTAACGTTTATTTTTTAGGTTTTCCAGCTGCTTAACCTTTGTTTATAGCTGCTTAATGTACTTTTTTTAACGTCGCAATGTTGCCTTTAGTTCCATAGTACGTATATCGAATAATTTGTTATATTGTTTTAAGGTAAAAAAATCCCTTTTAATTTGTTCGATTATGCTTTTTTTTGGGCGGTTTATTTCCGTTATCCAGCTATCTGGGCTGTTAAACCATTATTAATACTGCGCGTCGTACCTAGCTATGTTTTCTTATCGGGATCGTATTTTCTTTCGAAGTTTTTGTCGTTTTTCGGAATTAATCGTAAATGCCAATTGAAATTGCAAGTTATTAAGGGTTTCCCGTATTGCTTTTATAACTATTTAATGGACCCATTTTTCTTATATTTTATGGTTACATGTTTCGAAATAATACATTAGGTTCTTTTTTAAGCAACTTTTGCCCTTAGGCCAATTTCTTTTTGCTGTAAGAATGTCGATGGTATCCTGTGATGTTATCGTGCGTAAGTAACGGTACCATCGCTGATCTTTAGGATCGTTTCCAGTCTAGTTCTAAAAGTTAAATCCTTGGTGCTATATGCGTATAATGCGTTATTATATGTAATCTTGTTATTTTTTATGTCGAGGGCAATAAGTTCGTCTGTAATAAACAGCATGTAATTTCCCATATCGGTTAGGTATTCCTGGTAACAAGGCCTTGTCCTAACCGTAATACTTTTTAATTTATGCGTTTAGTTCCAACTGTTTATACCGTTTCTGCTTTTTCTTTTGCGATCGTAAGCAAGGTTTAGAAATGAAAAACTTTTTTTATTTTTAATGTTTAGTTAACCATTTTTTTATGGCAGATTATTGCCGCTTAATCGTTGCTTAAAAAAGGGCCTTGGCCGTTTTTATTCCTTATTGTATTTCTTTTTATTTATCGTTATTACGGATGCGGATTATGTTGATTTGTTTGTTGTTACTGGAATTCCTTAATGGTCCCTTTGGTACTAAGGTTTAATGTATTTTCTTATCGTTTTTTGGCGGCGCTTTGCATCGTTGTGCAATATGTTTTATTTTACCGTAATTGTAATACTGTACCTAGCTTATGTTTCGTCGTTAAGTAGTACCGAGTTCCATAAGTTCTGGAGCAGTTTTATAGGAAATAAGAGGTGCCTTGCGTTTTTTTCCTTGATTAGTTTTAAAATGTCCGACCTATAAGGTAAAATGTTTTTTTTTTATCGCTTTTCGAACTGCCAGTTGTCGATTTTTACTGTTTTGGTAATATATTTATCGAATATCGTAAGTCGTAGAAACTTGATAATTTCATTTTTAACGTTTTCCTTTAAATCCTTATAAAATATATCAATTAAGGTATTATTTTTATTATTTATTTATCCTGCTTTAACCATAAGGTTCCTAAACTTTACAGCGTACTTGGAAGCTGGTCCTTTTTGGCGCAATTAAAAAATTTGCTATGCTGCAATTCGTTTTTCGTCTGGATTTTCGAAATTATTTTTAAGTTTTTTTTCGAAATTGATATAAGCAGAAAAGATTTCCTTGGTAGCCTTTTCCTGGTCGGGTTTTCCTTTTTTTAGGAAGTCTTTCATAATGGGTTCGAACCAATTAAGAGCGTTTCCCTCCAAACAGGCTGCGACAGCGAGAATCTGGTCCGCTAGATCTATAAGCCCCTTTAGGCGGATGTAAACCCGAGCCTGGGTTAGGAAACTCTAGACGTTCCCTTTTCCGTTATACGGTTCTAACTTTTTAGGCTTTATCTTGCAGGTGCCTATTAGTGCTGTTATTTAATTGGTAAATTATTAAACGATAACTTCGAACTTTTTAACCTTATCTTAGAGCTGCTGAACCGTAAGTTCCTGAATTACAGTTACTTAAGTACTGGTCGACATAATAGCGATTCGAAATATTGTTCAGAATCTGACTGTACCATTAAACAAAAGCTTGTAACGTATAACGGCCGGGTTAGTTAACCAATTATTAAACCTAATCGTACGGGTTTATGTTAGCAGTAGTACTATGGGAAACTGAATAATAACGGGAATACTAATCACGTCTGGTAATATCAGATAACCAAGGGTAATCTGGGTAACCAAGTTATATTACAAGCTGGTGCTATCTAAAACTATGGAAAATAATAAGCGTATATATCCTACTTTTGGCTCAAGGCGCTCAAGGTGCCAAGACCTTTAAGCCCTTTGAGCGCTGCCACACAGCTCAAGGCGCTCAAGGTGCCAAGACCTTTGAGCCCTTTGAGCCGGTCACGTGACCTGGAGTCGCCATCGGATCTTGATTCCTGATCCTCCGATCGTTCTTGGAGAAGCCAAGCCTTGTTGGGTCATAACAAATTAAAATTAATAAAAATTATAAAAATTTTGGATTATCGCAGAAAGACGCTAAAAGCGATTTCTGATGAGGAATTGGCTAATTAGGAGGATATAATTACCGGAGGAGAGGTTGAATAAAGAGTTGTGGCTTTAAAGAAGTGATGAAAGAATGGCGATTAACGCCCCGAATTCTTTAAGGCATTAAGGGGGTGTGTCAGTTAGTAGGTGTGCTAAAGCACATTAGCTACGCTTTGATCGGAGGATAATTGTTCCGTTGCTAGGCTACACAAAAGCTGTACGCGTACTGAGAAACTGCACAATTAGCTGAATACAACAACGCAACTGACATCCCCTATATCTGACAGGTACCTAAGCTACATTTCTTTTTTAAAGCCTTGGCCATAATTACGCGCGCAGGCGTAGCCACAAACTCAAAAAACCGGGCCTGATCTTGATAAGGCATCCTGTATCTGACAGCTTTCGTTGATAAAATTCCAGAGGGCTCTATAAGGGAGAGGATTACTACCTATGGGGTATATTGTTGAAACGTTCAGGCTAGAACTGGAGCCCATTCATATTAATATAGACCTCAGTTGATATGCTTTCTGCGACTGAGATCTCACAAGCTACACTCAGAGGCACTCTTTGGACCTTCTCAGTAATTGTGGGCTATTCTTTTGTCGAAAGGCCTTCACTTCAGTGTGATATTTTGTATACCATTCCGTTCTTATGCGAAAATAGGGTATCCTGTTTATGTAATTAAGTTTACTAGCTCGGACTCCCGCCTAGAAGCAAAACCAAGTTCCGACCTTGCTCATCCTCTCGTTCCAGCCTCCCTTTTCGGGTTCAATATCATCCTTTGTATACACATCAGTGACGAGGTCCATCTCGCTCGCCCTCTGGAACTTCGTCTTCTTCACCAACTTCCACACGACAATCATGATCGCGAAAACTGGCAATTCGATATAGTAACTGACGAAGTCGACGGGGCTGAACTTCGGACTAAAGCTCGACCAACCCTGCACTAGGACGAGGAAGCTGTTCAAGACGACGGCGGCAATGGGGCCCCAGGGGTACGTCCAGTTCTTGAAGGGCAGCAGGTGCTCTTTGCCCTGGGCTTTCATGCCCGCTCGGAACCGCAGCGATGCAATGCCGATGGTGATCCATGAGAGCTGGTTGCTGACGCCGATAATGGCTTGAAGCCAGGTCCACAGCTGGCCGGCGCCGAGGAAGGAGGCGCCGAATAACAGGCCAGATATGAACGAAGTAAAGAGAACGGCTACCCAGGGCACCTGGAAGCGCGTGAGGCGGCTGAAGAACTTCGGCGCATGCCCGTTGATGGATAGCGTATACATCAGACGCGATCCGGCGAACAGGGCATGGTTTCCCGCCGAAATAACACTTGTCATGATGACAGCATTCATGAAGGAGCCAGCGACCTTGGAACCAGCCATCTGGAACGCGATCGTAAATGGAGACGTCCGAGTATCCTTGTTCATGAGGCCTGGGTAATTGTAAGGGACGTTTAGGCCGATCAACAACGTCGAGAGAAGGTAGAAGATAACAATCCTCCAGAACACGTTCTTGACAACACGTGGCAGCTGTCGCGCCGGATCCTTCGTTTCACCCGCCGTAATGGCAATGGACTCGGTGCCTCCGTATGCGAAAGAAGCCGTCACGAACACGCTCGCGAAGCCGCCAAACCCGCCCACGAACGGCGCTCCAGGGATATTCCAGTTCCTTCCGCCGATGTACCCCCCGGACGTGTTTGCACCGCAGTTCACCGCAATGCTCAGAACGATGAAGACGACGATGGTGACGACCTTGAGGATGCAGAGCCAGTACTCGAGCTCGCCGTAGGCGCGCACGTGGACGATGTTGGCCAGTACGATGAGGAACCACACGATGAGCCCGAGCGCGTACCACGGGAAGTCGTCGGTCCAGTACTGCATAAGCAACTGCAGCGCGACGAGGTCAGCGGCCGTCGCGACGGCGTCATTGAACCAGTAGTTCCAGGTGATGGCGAAGCCGAAGGCGTCGTCGATGAAGCGCGTGGCGAAGGTGCAGAAGCTGCCGGCGACGGGCACGTACGCGGCCATCTCGCCGAGGCACAGCATCGTGACGAAGACGATGGCGCCGACGATCGCGTAGCAGATCAGCAGCGCAGCCGGCCCGCCCGTCGCTAGTGACCTACCCGTGCCGAGGAACAGTCCCGTGCCGATGGTGCCGCCGATGGCTATCATCTGTACCTGGCGCGCGGACAGCGATCGCCGCAGCCTGTCCTCGGCCACGGGATGGCGCACCGACCCGGTGTCAGAAGCAACAGCTAGGCCGTGGGGAGCGCCGCTGCTAGGCATACCCTTCTCATAATCGGGGTCCATGGCCATAGGCTGGCTGAGCTGATATTTTCGCTGTAAGAAGCATATGCTCAGCTCAGTGTAACGTGGAAGACCGTTCCGTCGTGATGGTTACATAGGAAGGAATATAAACCAGCAAGCCGCAAGCACGTCATGCTTGGCGAAGATTACACCTGGGAGTACTAGGTCCTTTTCCAGAAGGCTTTTACGTAAAGATATTGCCCCTTCAGGAAGGTGTGTAATATTTCCTATCGTCCTGTGGCTCCAGATATGATCTTCACCTGGGTTATCTGACGCAGGAAGCGGGGGATCGTTTATCTCTATTTATTTACAACTCCCAGGCGTATTCTTTGTTACTGTAGCTACCCTACCGGAACCACCGTACGATCAGGTTAAATCTTGCATAAATCTGTATCTCAGTACATGGTCCAAACGGCTTTGCAGATCTTTGCCGCTATCGTCAAGTAAAAACTTCTCCGAAATGTTAATCTAAATTCAATATGATTTCTATAAACGCCGATATTCTAGCCTTATACGGCATAATGTGGTCCTGTGGAGGTAACTAACAGGGAATATCCCCGGTAATTGTACTTTCCCAGGAAGCACTAGGACACCGTTGGGAACTGCTCAGCCAGAGGAACTACACAATCTCTAGGGAGAATTATGACTCAGCCCTATCGCCAACAACTCTATGTCTCCGCGAGAGGTAGGAAACTTGGTGTGGTGGTAAGGTGCCCCGACCACCGAATACCAAAACTGGTAAAATAACACTAACTGCCAGTTTAAAATCAATTCAAAGCTTCAATGCGTTAGCACAAGATATACTTCCGCTAGTTGCGGACAAGAGTGAGCCTCAAACCAGTTCTGTCAACTTGCTCTTCTACTTCGTATTAGAGGCGATATGAACAAGAAAGCCCCCAGGGCACCCTTAGTCGGCTGTACTGGTAATATGCATTCCCTCTCTGGGCTCTTCGAATCCCCAGAGATGTTACATCTGCAATGGTGCCTGGTCTGTTGCAATGCAGGGCCTCCCGGCTACCTAGTGCTACTATTAACAATCAGGTTTTCCCGCATAACTGAAGCGAAATCTCGAGGCGACATCCGTGACCTTGCAAGAAATATCACCGGCAATCTTCCCATCTACCTCCATGACACCATGGATATAATAAGGTTGATTGTACAGTAGTGCAGGGTCAAAATGAAACTCAATGCCCCATGGGGGGAAGGGGGGGTTGCACATGACTTACCAGAGCGTTGGTACCCCAAAACCTACTAATTGACCCCATTCTAATACCGTCACAGCCCGGATCAATAGCCACCATAGCATCCTCAAGGGAACGCCGCAGGCTCCTGGGTGCCCATCCAGATCCGCAGAGTCTACAGCTAAGGAGACCACGTCGAGACTGTCATTCTGTTTAATAAGCAAGTCAAGCCGTGAAGCCAGCATTTATCGACCATTTAATGGCCTGTTTCTGGATGAAGCTGCCCGTGCTACCTCGGCTGCCCTGCGAAACGGCTAGGAAAGAAGAGGGAGAAGTCAGGACACTTCGTCGCGTCTGTGTAACCGCACTACATCATGCGCGACTTGCAGGATATGTTCGGTAAAGGGCAAAGGAGTTGCGCGGTACTGAAGGAGAGTGCACGCCCAGCAGCCCCTACGATAGTTTCCAAGCCGGCCCCTGAACACTCCCGGCCGCACCACCCGCAATCAGGATATTGCGATATGGGAGGAGTCTTATCGTGTTCCTGGTACCCCAGCACAACATACTACTTGGCAGTCTTGGTGCTTTTCACACATCATTGTACCCGACACAAGTCCTCGGCAAGTTTTTGTCACCGAGCGCCCAAACCCAAGCTCTACCAGCTTCACCCGTATACAGACCCACGAATGCATCATCCCGGCCGGCATCTTGCAACCAGCCTTTATCTACGCCGCGCGACCGATCCGCCTTGGCGTTCGCCTCAATCAGTTCAGTAGTGGAGTACGTCAGGAACTTTGCGAATCTATCGTCATCCGGTTGTGTGAATGCGAGAGCGTTGCCGACAATTCCGTGACAGAGACATGGTGGCTTAGTTAGCAACCCGCGATTCCAGACGTCGGCCCGACCTTTCTCCACAACTGCCTCCATCTTCTTCTGGAGATCTGGTGGAAAATAGGTCGCGATAGAGCTCAAAGATATGACGAATCCCGGACTACCGTGACAGAACTGGACCAGTCGATCGCCGTGGTTCGAATACTCCTTCCGCGCTGAAGAAGGGAAGTTGCCGCTCGGGTACTGCATTTTGAGCAGCGCTTCCACGAGATCCTCAAGGCCCGACGAATGGTTTTGAGTGCGGGACAGGACGATTTGTGTGATAATGCCGATATATCCATGCGCGGCACCCAAGTATTCCTTCCCGTGCCATGTCCATGGTAGAGGCGTGTCTAGGATGCGTTTGATAGTTCGCTCAATAGCCTGCGTCAATACTGCTGTGACGGCCTTAGAGCCCGATCGGGTCTCGAAATGACATCGGCACAAACGTAGAAGATACAGGTATCCGGCACGTCCGTAAAGCCATTCGTTCGAGCCGTCACTACTCCCATTGATAGTTTGCTCGTAGGCGCAAATCCGTCGTGCCAGATCTATGTCGTTGTGCATGATACTCCGCAGTGCCAAGGAGGCCAGTAGCTCATTAGCAATACCACAGTGCTTTGGATCGGGCGGGCTTTCGCGAATCTGAAGGCCTAGCTTGAGATATTCCTCTGCCCAATCGCGATACGATTGCCGCTTGAACGTGATTTCAGGGTATAATAAGGAAATACGGTAGAAGAGATAGGCAATGGAGGTCGGGCCACTGTAGAGCCCACTGAAAGACCACCCTGTTGAGCACGTATGTACCGGAGGGGTGTAAGTGATGATCCGAGTAATGGATTCGAGGAATTCATTATGAAAGTGCGGTGCTTTGCCCGCCTCTCGGCGATGAGCGAAATGACGACCCGAATGAGGCATACTGAGACGAAAGCAGACGTGGCGAGGATGATCTAGGAACGCTCCTCTCGGATAACCTAGAAGACGTTGGGTTCCCAGCAGGTCTGGTAGTTCGGATGAGGGTTTACTATACAGAACTAGAACGTATGTCGAGTTGGTTCGATTTAACAAATTCCGTTGGCGTAGGAGAGTGTCGAGCGTGTACAACGTGAGATCACCTAAACATGATGTCATATCCTGTCATGACCTACAGCATGTGGCACTCCGCTCTCTATTAATTCGTACACGAGACCAAATTGAGGTACACGGCACCTACCTGTTGGTAGGGTAGCTAGGTAGGTATGTATGCAAGTGTGAGTAGTATAGTTATCCCACTTGATAGTTGAGTGATGAGGTAGCTCTCTTTAATCTACTTTGGGGGCGCCCCCTATCGGATCAATATCCGTCATGACGCCGGTGTGCGGAGCTTATAGCCACCCCTTCTTTAGCGCCTTGTGGCTCTTTGACGACACTCTCCAGCCCGCCATGCTTTTCTCTGCACCAGGTTGTTTCCGCATGACAGAATCTCATGTGCAAAGCACGTTAACACTTGGCTATATATCCTAGGTGCTTCGGGTTCCCTTTTACTTAGGTAAAGGTGAAAGCGGACTAGGTGTCTGACATATGGCAACGTGGACACGCGATACGGTTGGCAAGAAGGAGACAGTTGCGACATCTTGCCGGAGACAGCTTTACATTCCTCGGTGAGCATATCCGTTCTGTAGGATATCCACGTCTACCCAAGAACATTTAGGATAGTAGACCATCACTGTTAATCCAAGACTTGTCGAGATGAGCATAGTACCATGCCTGCTCAACTGAGGCAGCCGCCACAATGAGCATGCTTTATAGTTAGTCGCATCTAAGAAGAACTGGATAATACTAGCTCTTGAAGATGCTAGCGAACTGGTATATCCCCACGGTGGCAGAAAGCATAAGTCGGACCCCCCCCTCACGCTCCACCCCCCCAACGCGCCACCCCACAACCGCGTTGCGCGTTGATCCACTTACTAATTTCTTTCCCTATAAAAGCCTTCTTAATAACGCTTTAAAAAATTGAAAAAATTATCCTTTTATTTATCAAAATCTGCGTTTTCAAACGATATGTAGCTTTCAGCTCAATTCCGTACGGCGCAGGCGATTGAGGAGATAACGCGTGGGAAATCCCTGCGTTCAGCCTTTAAGGATTACCAGGTCGACAGGCGATATATTATACGCCGCATTAATGGTATACCTACGCAAAAAAAGGTTAATAAGGCTTAGCAAAAGCTATTACGAATCCAGAAAAAAAGTTTAGCTTATTGGGTTATTGTGCAAAGTTATTTAGGTTATGCGCCGCCGTATTTCCGATTTTGCCTTTACGTTTAACGGCTTTTGATTAATAACGGCAGCCTTTAATATTTAAGAAAAGGATGGGTAGCCCGTTTTCTGCGGCGTTATCCTGATATTAGGACCTTTAAGGGCAAAATTATTAATTATAAACGCCTAAATGGGGCTTCGCCAACCTTTACTAACGTATTATTTGACCGTTTCGAGTTACCCGTTATCAAAATTATTAAATAACGTAACAGATACAACGCCGACGAGATCGGTATAATGAAGGGCATAAGAGAGAACGTTTTCGTCCTTGGTAAAGCCTTTAGGAAATTCGTATTTTTAAAGAACGTTTTTAAACGGTAATAGGTTATTATAATCGTTTGTATTAACGTTAACGGGCGAGCCCTTTTATTATTTGTAATTTTCAGCGGCGGCGACGTATAATAATAATAATTTCCTAATTCCGATAATGAAGTATACGAAAACTGGTATTTTATTACTTTTAATAACGGTTGGACCAGTACCGAGATTGGCCTGAAATAGTTACGTAAGGTTTTTATTCCTTATATTAAGCCGGCGGACCCTGAAAAATGGAGATTGTTAGTAATCGACGGCCATAATAGCCATATTACCGAAAACTTTATGTAAATGTGCCTTTAAAATAAGATTTATATCGTTTTTTTGCCTGCTTACGTTTTTTACGTTTTCTAGCTTTTTGATGTGGGTATTTTTTCTATCTTGAAACGGAGGTTTCGTTACTGGTTCCGGAAGCGTTGTTTTAAACGGGTTTCCGAAGTTATAGATAAAACGGACTTCCTTTAAGCGTTTTTATACGTTTAGCAGGAAGTTATGATGGTTTTAAAATATATCATAAAGGGTTAAAAAGCTACAGGTTTGCGCTTTATTAACAAAACGAAAACGTTAAATAATAAATACGTTAAGGCCGGGGCCCAAATAATGGAAATACTTAAACCCAGATCGAATTTTACTTCCGTACGTCTTGATTTTAGTACGTAAATAACTGGTTTAGGTATTAAAACGCCTAAATTATTTAAGGATGTGAAAGTTATCGAGAAAGCCCTGGTAAAAATCGATCCAGTTTTCGGAAGGCTTACCGTACGATTTTTGTTTCGCAAAATCGGCAAGGCCCTTAATAAAAAAAATAACAAATTAAGCGTTACCGAAATTCAGAACAATTAATTAATTGCTGCTATTAATAAAACGAAACCTAAAAAACGTAAGATAATATAGCCCGAACCAAATGAAAATTTCGTAAAGATAATATCGGTTAGGAAAATAAAGGTAAGGTTGCGGACCGTTCCGAAGCGACGTTTTATTGTAACTTAACGAAATCAATAGGAAGATAAGTTTTCCGAAAACGAAAAAGATAGCAAGGATAATCCGGAATGTATTATTGTACGTGGCGGTTAGTATGGAGTCAATTGAATAAAGGGTTGTTGAGATATTGTTATTTATATTGAAAAGTTGTGTTGTTGATGGCTTCAAAAATGGGTGGCGCGTTGGGGGGGTGGAGCGTGAGGGGGGGGTCCGACTTAAGGAGGTAATGGACGATAGCCCATCTACGCGAAGGTGAGTACGATAGCGGACGTTTATCGACAATCCTTATGATTAGGAGCCCTGTGAGCTGACCTGTTATGCAGCATATCGAATGGGGGCATTTTCGCCAATGTGATTGCATGTAATCCTGTAGGCGACCGATTCGCAGTATTCACGCCAGTATCCGGGGCTTACTACAGCGACAATTCGAGGGTTAGCAGATGTACTCCGCCACGAACTCCATTTCCCATGTTACCGATTCATGGCGCTAAGGATTATGATGTCTTGTATGATGGCGTCGAAGCCTCAGGTGCCATGCTGCCTTCTATATCAGATTGGGTCGCCTGGTGGGCTGAACGGAACGGTTATACGGATAAAGGGGCTGAGGATAGCTTTGAGGGCGAAGTCCATCATTCCTTCCGGACATGCGGAGACAGAATCGAGGGCTTACTGCAGCATTGGAAGGTTGACAGTATGGGTAGTGGCATGGGGAAAATGGGGTCTAAAAGGCTCCAATCAGACACCCCTGGTGGGCTCCACCAGGGTCTATAAAAAGGGCTTTCAGCGGCCCATGTGGCTCGAGGAGATCTTTCCCTGAAGAGAGTCAGAGCTGTCAATATAGCCTCAATTTCTTCTGTGACAGGTAGGTCCCCTCGCACATTCCTAGCAGAGAGCAGTTGGGACGATCGACTGGGCTGACATCCAACCCAGGCCACTGTTGGCTTTCACCTGGATTAATTTTCCGCAAATCACCGCGGGAGAGATCCCGAGGTGTATTCAAATCAGCTATATGGTCGTGGAGTTCTTCGACCGGCATGCAAATTTTAAACTGCACGGTGTAAAGAATGCGGTTCTCGACACAGTCGGGGGTAAATCTACCTGCACGAATAGGCAGACAACAGCTAACCAGGAGGAATGATTGATAGAAGTGCAGGGACGCAGTTAAAATTTTGAAAAGAAATTGGTTCTGATTAAACATAAATTCAGCATGGAACAAAATTTGTATAAGTCGCTAGAACCGACCTCTCAACCCCGGGCTCTAGAGACTTAATTCATGGCATTCTTAGAAGACTTGCAAGCCTGAAAAGCTAAACGAGCATGAGAACCCAAACCACCGACCCAGTCAGTGATTCCAGACAACCACTGAATGCCTCAGACCCTCAATCATTGAGACGTGGACACCGACTCGGGCATCTTGGGACACAAACAACGGAATGGAGAGGGCTCGCGGAGTCCAAGTTGGAAGCTAAATGACTATTTCGTTGACGGAAGGCACAGCGCCATGGCCAATTGTTGAAGGTCATTAGACGAATATCAATAGCGTCTGTTAGTTGAAACATAACATGAGAACTCGATGCTCAGTAGATACGATAGTAAAGCGTCCACTTAATTTATCTATCACTTTTCAACCTATATAGTTAGGTATAGCGTAAACATGCAGAGCTGCCTACAATGTTAATAGCGAGTCAGCCAAACGTATCTAAACAGAGGAATAGGACTATCAATACCATGATTCCCTTTGCCTGGCTCCAGAGATACCTGGAGACTATATACGTGATCATTGGCAGCTTGTTTCCCTTTTGTCTATAGCTTTTTGGTCGGATGACTGAAAACAAGGCGTCATCCCACGTTTGAATCACTGTGTCATGGTGCCGATGCTCCCAAAATTAGATGGCTTGTGAATTTCCGGACGAAAACAAGGAAATGAAGACTGGCCAAGGATGGCTTAGCAATCCAGAGTCAGTTCATTACACACCACACCGTGTCTTCGCTATGTTTCTAGGCCAACATACCCAGATGTCTTCGAAGCACATGAGCGCCCGAGATCATGAAGGCTTTTGAATCGAGACGCGACCCCTGGTTTTTCGAGGCCGTAGTCGGGAACCCGGACGGTAGACGTCCGCCTCGGCAACACAAGCGGCTTACTCACCCAATGAGAAGCCATCGTGTGACTGGTAGCACAGACCGAAGCGACCAATGAAGATGGTCTGGAATCTGATATATAACTGGAAGTAATAATATACAGATTCGGTCATTCCACTCAAACGGGGGTCATTAATCCACTAATCATTAGGAGCCAGCATCAGAGGATTATTTTGACTACAGAACTAATGAGTCGACTATATATGAGGTTGTGGCTGCGCAGAGATCATCGTTGAGATAGCCTGTTCTGCGTGCAACAGTGCCTCGTCCCACATAGATTAAACACGCTACAATTAAAATGCGCTCATCTGCAGTCCTGCTAGGCATTGCTGCGTCTCTGTTCCGCCCCACCGCGGCCCACGGCTTCGTTTCCGGCGTGAAGGTAAACGGCGCCGGATGGACTGCCGGCGCGGACCCGGTCTGGTACTATTATCCCTCCGGACAGTCTCCGGCAACCGCGGGCTGGGACTCGCTCAACCAGGACCTCGGCTTCGTTGAGCCTGCGAAGTTCGGGACGAGCGACATCGCCTGCCACAAGAGCGCTAAGGTCGGCAAGAACTTCATCAACGCAAAGGCCGGTGATACTATCACGTTCCACTGGAACACCTGGCCTGATTCCCACAAGGGACCGATCATGTAAGCGTCTCCATGGCTTGTCTCACGCTCCCTCGCATCGTCATATTAGCACCCGCTAACTCACGAATTCGATAGGAACTACATATCCCCCTTCGGCAGTGAGTGCTCGCTTATACTGTGCCGTGAATCCGGGCATGAGACTTACTTATATCGCAAACAGCCGACGCAGGAAACCTCCGATGGAACAAGATTAGCCAAGGTAGTATCGTCAGTGGTACGACCTGGGTGACCGACAACTTGATCGCCAACAACTTCACCTCCTCTGTTGCCATCCCGAGGAACTTGAAGGCTGGAGACTACGTCATCCGGCACGAGATCATCGCCCTTCACGGCGCTTCAAACGACAATGGTGCTCAGGTGAGTAATACATTTTCACGATGGCTTTTTTTAACGGCATCATGGGCCGTTCCTTTCACCTTCTGGCATGTATAACGATACAAAGATGAAGCAGAGAGACATAAAGCCCGACAAGAAGCCGGAGTGCCGTTAAAGGATAAGCTTAACTCAGTGGGTGAAATGCGGCTAACGAGTGCAACAGGCTTATCCCCAATGCCTCAACCTCAGAATCACCAGCGGCGGCTCAGTATCCCCATCTGGAGGCGTCCCCGGCACCAGCCTATACAAGCGAACTGACACTGGTATTATGTTCAACTTGTATACATCTTACACCAGCTACCCCTACCCCGGCCCTGCCTTGTGGACTGCCGCCAATTAGGAGGAGGATGTTACTTCTTCCGCCCGACTCACGGCATTGAATCTGTTAAATCACTTGATCATTCGTGAAGAAGGAGGGGGGGGGGAGGGGGGTTGGTCTACGTGGGACTTTAGCTGGCTTATAGAGATGTCTTAGAAGATAGTTGGGTTCAGGGAGATGGTCATGTAATAGGATTCTATGCCATACGTCAATATATAATTATGAATTAACGTGATCCCCAATATTCTTTCGCTTAGAAGTTTATCAGGGATGAAATTGTACGAGCATCATCGTACATGAAGGAAAATATAGAGACCTTGTTCCGTTCCCCCTCTTTCTATACCTAACCAGTCGTCAATGCGCCACTGTTCTAGGACTCTGTAGTTTCCACTCTAATGGAAATGGCGGTACCTTGTCTAGGTAATGCGCTAGTACCGGGCTGTTGCCCCTGCTCACCAGTTGTGTTCTGTCACATAAGACTAATCACGGGAATCTGGGCAAGGATATTACCGTCCGGCTAACACCGTATATGCGCCGTGCAACGACGGAGCCAAAGTCACCATCCGCCTTCTGTCGAAATAATAATCACCCGCGTCGATGCGGGGCAGCTGCTGATTTCTCTTGTACATCACATAGCTCTTATATGCAATGCTCTCTTTCGGTCGAAGAAGAGTGAGCACACAGAGACACTGCTTTGTACGGGATAAAACCCTCGAGAAGCAGCTCAGCGTTGACCTCTACAGCATCTTATGCTCATCATCAGTAGAATACATATGTCAAGACACAGATATTTGGCGCTCTAACGCACCTCAACTCACCTACCCGCGCAAAGCTCTGAAGCGCAAGGCATCATCCTACCGAGTAATGAATAATGCTTTGCTATTGTCACAATAGAACTGTGGCTTTCTTTGATTGATGTTTACGAACTGTACTTAAAGATAACCCCCGTCTTTCCCCCCTTTTACATATAAGTGGGCCGCTATAGAACTTGAACCGCAGCCTTGAGTTATAGATACCTGGCACTCAAGCAATATCATCCCGCGTATCCGGTTAGCCGACGTGAAAGCTCAACAGCTCAGGAGTCCACGCATCACTAAGTTTAAGGCGTCGGAATGAGGGGAAAAGATAATCCCTGAAGCCCACGTCGTACTACACACACACGTATGTGGTAAAGGAACAAGTCCTTGAAATCAACGTATTGATTATACCTTGTAAAGTTGGCATGGACGTAGTACCTCAGCCCAGAACACCGGGTAGCGCAAACAACACACTGGGTGTGGGAATTGCCCACCCCTGATAAGTGGCTGTATCTCCTTTGACCGATGATACAACCACTGGACAACGCGTCTCTGATTCTTAGTATCTGCCAGGTTATTTCGTAATATTAGAGGGTAGTAGCTACACTTGTAGCCTTACACAACTGCTCACGCCTGCACTTCATACCTAGAGACAAAGGGGAGTTGATTTACGGTGAGCGGAACTGTTACGTTGTTGCAATGCTATTATAAACATACTCCTTCTGAATAATCTTGAGAGTTCCATCCTTCTATCAGTGGAAAGTGGATACTATCCGGTCACCCGTCCCTGTATCAACCATGCTTGCTTTGTTCCCAACTTCCAAGTAATCAGCATTCTACAAGTGCCCACCTAAAACCCCTCACCCTCCCTCGGTGTGCTTCTTAACCCAGCCCTCGATCTTGTCCAAGCATCCCATAGCCTCATTCTCGGCCTTGAGCTCCATGGCGCGGTTTTTGTACCTAGCGTCCGAGAGCACCGTCTCGACGCCCTCCCTAATCTGCTCGGCGGATGGGGTCTGCGTAAACAGGCCGACTGCGTAGCCGGCGCGTGTCGCGCGCATCGTGGACTCGAGCTTGTCCTCGGTGACGCCCGCCAGCACCAGTGGGACGCCGTTGACCACGGCGTGGTTCAGGCCGCCGGTTCCCGCGTTCGACACCATGACGTCGGCGTGCTCCAGCACCGTGTCGTACGGGATGTAGTCGGCGACGCGTGCGTTGGGCGGGACCTCGGTACCCTCGGGTAGCGTCGCCCCGCGCGCCCCCAGCGCGACCACGACGAGCACGCCGTCGTCATCCGCACGGTCCGCGAACGCGCGCATCGTCGGGATCACGAGCTGGTTCAGGTCCGTCGCGATGGTGCCCTGGGAGACGAAGATGACCTTCTTCCTCTTCTTCCTTTTCCCGTCCTGTTCGCTACTACTGCTGCTGCTGCTATTGGCAAGGATCTCGGGCCACCAGTCCGGGTACGGGTCGTCGGGGCGGGGCTCACGGCGCGGCAGGCAGCCCACGAAGTGGATCTTGGGGTCCAAATCGCTGAGCGCATACTCCTGGGAGGGCAGGCACATCTGCAACGTCACGTCGGGGGTAAGGAACCAGGCGTCCATGGGGTCGAACCCTCCGGGGGGGAGCGCGGTGGCGCCCGCCTGTCGCATTATCTCCCCCAGGGCATCCATGCTGGGTTTCATGGGCCCGGCCTTCATGATGCGCAGCAGAGCCGCGTTGCGCAGGCGCCCGGACTCGGTCGAGTCCGGCGGCAGCCCGAGCAGGTAGGGCGCCGTGTCGATGCTACGGACCGCGAGCCCGATGGCGCTGAGTCCGATGGTGCGGGGGAAGACGCCGCCGAACCCGCGCGGCGCCGGGCGGCCGTACCGGAAGGGCAGCACGCCACTGGAGCATAGCTCGGCCATCACGATGATCTGGCGGTCGGGGCCCTCGCGCGCCCGTACGTCCTCGAGCGCCCGGCCGAGGTTCTCAGCGAGTCGGGGGATCGGTTTGGCGAAGATGTGGAGGAACGCGAAGAAGAAGGTGTCGAGCTCCGGGGGCATCGCCTGCACCTGACCCAGCAGCTCGGGGCCCGCGAGGTCGAGGAGCCCCGGCTCCTCGGCGAACTCGGCGCCCATAGCCCGGATCCGGGCTTCGAAGTCCTTGCTGCAGTGGAACACCACGTCGTAGCCGCGGGCGATCATGCCCTGCGCCACCTTCAGCACGGGATTGGCGTGCCCCTCGGCCGGAAAGGCCGTGAAGAAGAGGAGAGGTTTCTTCGCCATATCGTATAGCCGGTGCGGGATAGTATACTGTCGGCTGATATTCACGTCTGCGGCTCGTTAAACGAAGAAGATGAGACTGGTGGGATCAGTTCTCCGGAGAAAAAATATCGAGCCCGCAGAAGCAACACGTCCCAGAAGGCGACGTGTACTTATAAAATGCAGCATGTGAGTCGGTACGTCGGAAAGAGATTCGGAATCCGAGTCTATTCGAAGTACAGGCCTATTGGTCCTCATATCTTTGCCTAATGTCCGCTTCCCGCCGCATGAAGATCTAGTAACGGTTAGGGCTGACAACGTACTGTTGTTTCGAATCAGAGTGTCCCCGCCCCACTTAGCTTCTGAATCACACATCTTTTTTATATAAGGGTTTACATAACGCGTATAAACTTTCGACGGTAATATAATAATGGCTATAATAACAGAAAATGAAACTTTCGCGATAATATTTTGTACGTAATATTTTTTTTAATATTTTTTTTAAAAAGTTTTAGTTTTTATTTTATATTCCGTAGTATAAAAACCCGGCCAGGTTAATTGAATCCGTTTCAAGTTATTTAGCCATACGCGTTTTTTAAAGTTAACTCGAATTGACAAAACCGTAAACGAATATTTCGAAATATTTCCCCGGGTTAATTTTAAAATAATTCTGAAAAAGTTATATAAACCGTTTATAAAAATATTTAAAATTGTTGAAAAAAACTTAATTGTATTTTTAAAATAACCCGGTTAAAAATATTTATAAACTGTTATAAATAAATACTTAATTACTATAAAAACCGTTTTAAATTTTTTTTTAAAAAAAATAAATATTTAAAAATATTATAAATGAAAACAAGGATATAAAACGCGTTTTTAAAACTATAAATAACGAATTTTTCGAAAATGAAGTTATTTGAAATAAATTTTGCAAAAATGAAATTGTTTAAAACGAGCTTTTCGAAAAAAAAAATTAATAAACCAGTTTTTCAAATTTAAAAAACAAAGTATTTTAAATAAAGATATTTTGATTAATATTTTAAATAAAGAATTCGAAATATATATATAATTTTTAACATTATAAAAGTTATTACTAATAGTAAATTTTTAAAGAAATATCTTTATAAAGTATAAAAGTTATATAAATTACAAATTCGTAATTATTTAAAATATATATTAATAGCTATTATATAAAAATATATAATAAATTAATAGGTTATATTGTTATATAATTATAAAACGTTTTTTTTTTGTTTTTAAATTAAAGTTAGTTAAAACTTTAAACCTTTTGCAATATCGTATATCGTACGTATCGTTTATTAAAACAGCTTTAAGGCGTTATTATTATATTGCTATCGAAGGTCTATATGCGTTATGAAAAGGCCCATATAAAAGAAGGATGTGATTCAGAAGCTAAGTGGGGCGGGGAACTCTGATTCGAAACAACAGTACGCCACGGTACGCCACCAAACACAGTGTAATACGGTAGAATTGAGGCTAGTCGTCGCTAATCCGGTAAAGTCAATTTCCAGGGGAGTACCTTTAGGGCCTTAATAGCGTCTCTGCGGCTAAAGGTCACTTATCATACAGAGTACCTCGCCTGGGAATAACGTTTTCAGCCGCAATCCGTACTGTGACCAAAACCGGAATGTATGCACACTTTTGCGCCCGACCTTCGTAAGCATCGCAGAATACAGCCGTAAGACCTCGTGGAGTGGATACGATACTTACGTTATCTTACAAATACGAATTTATCAGCAAGACACAAGCCATTGCGCGAGACACAAGCCATCACGCAAGATACAAGCCACCACGCAAGATACAAGCGATTGCGCAAGATCTACAGGTGACAGTCCTCGCGGTATTTCGGGAGTGTTAAAACCCCGATAGCCAGCACCTTCGGGGCTGCCTTGCCCTCCTATATGACAAGGTTGTCGGCGTTCGCTATGGCTTGTACTCCGGCGTCACTGTCCACGAACGCGAACGACTTCGAGTGCTAAGCGGCTCGCGTCTGCATTACACCGCCCGTGCCTAGCCACTACGGATTCAATTAGACATCAATTCCTCCGGAAAGATATTCCACCTTCTCCATAAACCTCCATCGCCTTATTCGTCACTTGCTCTCCCTCCGTCCCAGGGGTATCGTTGAGATATTTAATGCAATTTTTGGGCTTGGCCCTTATTTCCAAACCGCTGCCAGGTTCCTACGCCCCTTGCTCCGAATTTTTGTTGAAAAATCCTCGCAATGAACGCCAGTAGATATGCTTGGTTGAAAAAGACATTGACTCCTAGGCCTTCCCTCTTGGCCACATGCTGTGTTGAAAACCCAAAATACGCCATTTCATTATCGTTCCCGCCTGATTTTATGCGACCGCAGCCGAATCGGAGCCGTTGGTATGCCCCGCATTTCCGTTAGATTCGTTGTGGACGCCATTCGAACCCGGTGTGTTGTGTACGTCTAGATTGTCGACATGTAGCCCTTCGAACACCTCGAAGATCGTTCGTGGTTGATGGAAATCGTTGTTAACTATGGCTCTGCGTCAGCGTGACTCGCTTCGTCCCCATGGTGGTCTGCAGGACTCACCAATATTGACCAGATACCACTCATCCATGATCTTGTCAAT
The DNA here is from genome assembly GCA_004155035.1 of Monosporascus sp. 5C6A. Lineage (NCBI taxonomy): Eukaryota > Fungi > Ascomycota > Sordariomycetes > Xylariales > Monosporascus > Monosporascus sp. 5C6A. The sequence goes on from QJOB01000249.1 coordinate 86,544, forward strand.
GAGTACGCGGCTCGGAGAGTTGGCATCGTAACAATGAGCCCAGTCCTTCCCTAGCCTGTAGGCCTCGTCCCTCCAGGCGAGGAAACTGATGCTCTCCACGATCGTCGGCTGAACTATCTCTTTACCGGGGAAGACACCCCAGGTAACGGCATTCGGGCCTTCCGAGGGAGCGTTCGTCTTCAGAGCCCCGGTTCTAGTGACAGCATAGTAGGTCAAGTCCGGGTGGTTATGGATCCGCGAAACTATCTCGGGAAACAACTCGGGCGGAACCAGCAGCTCTAGGTAGGCCTTTTGGTAGACGTAGCCGTTGGGCGGTCCCCATCCGTGCACAGGGTGGGACGATTTAGCACCATTAACCGCCGGCTGAGAGTTGACAGTCAACAGGCCTCGCTGGTTGAGCTTGATCAGATCCTCCCTGATAGAGTCGGCCTCGGCAGTCAATGGTGCCTCGCTCCATGGCAAGGTTTGAAGGTCCTTCTCTACGTAGCGAACGAAGAGGGTCGCAATATCCTTGATGGATTTGGGCTCGCCCCACTTCTTGCGGTTGGACTCGTTGGTACCGGTCAGGCCTATGCCGTAGGCGTCCAACTCACCGAAAGCGGGCGAGCGCGAATCACCCCATCGCCCGTTGGGAAACTCGTCCCACTCCTGCGTCCTCGACACGTACGACTTGTTGCGGTTGCGCCAGAAGATAGGCCGGACGTCCTCCTCGCGGCGGCCAAGACCGAGGGACTGCTTCCAGGGCAGTGCCTGCTTGCGCGGGCGGGTGGTCGTGGGCAGCCAATCCAACTCTTCCAGGACCATGCGCGTGGCCTGGGCTAGATTCATCGTATAGAAATGCAGGTGAACGATGCCGGCGGCCATGATCTTCCGGCACAGTTCAGCCACCAGCGTCTTGCCTACCTCCCTGACAGCAGCATCGTCGTTCTTTACAGGCTCTAAAGCAGTCATCCAGCTCTCCGGGATCTTGCAGTTCATGTGGTTCGCCCTGCGGAGAAAACTGGCGTAGGTGGCGATGGGCATAATCCCGGGCAGAATGGGTACGTTAATACCTCTTTCTCGAACCTTCCGCATCCACCGTACAAAGTTATCGGCATCGTAGAACATCTGGGTAACGATAAAGGTAGCACCCACGTCGACCTTCTCTTTCAGGTGGTCCAGGAGCTGTTCTTCATCCTTATTGTCGTCACAGCCCTCCGGATATCCAGCCACCCCGATGCCGAAGTGGTTTCCGTACTTCTCGCGGATATGGGCGACGAGGTCTCTTGCATACTGGAACTTGTCTTCGGTAGCAACCCACTTCTCCTTTTCCCGGGGGGGATCACCTCGTAATGCCAGGATATTGGTACAGCCGGCCTTGTACGCCTTTGCCAGCGCATCGTTGACCTTCTCCTCCCCCATATCAGTACAGGTCAGGTGCATACAAGTCTCGAGACCGAAATAAGTCTGAGCCTGCACGACCATCTCACAAGTCAACTCAGCTATTCGTCCGCCAGCGCCCCATGTAATATCGATGAACTTGGGTCCGAAGTCGTACATGCGTTCCATGCGGTCGTAGAGGTTCTGCACACCCTGGGCCGTCTTCGGAGGGAAATATTCGAAGGAGAAGGACGGTTGGCCCGTTCTCTCGGCGTCTGCGACCATCTCTTGAATTTGCATTTTGGCGGTATTATATGGTAATGGGCAGAAAGAAGTAGGTAGAGCAAATAGTCAAGACGGAAATGGATCTATCAAATAGAGAAAGCATATAATCTACCAAGGAGTCAGCAATTAGTGGATCTATACATTGTATGGCTGCGAAGTCATAGACAAGTCATCCGTATAGGCCAATAGTCAAGTGTAGGCAACACTGTCTCTCAACCGCCATGCGATGAACGAGGATAGAATACAGCTCTGCTTGTGAACGGGACCCCGAGTAACAGGGGCTGGAGCGAATAGAGAAAGAGAGAGTGGTTTCACCGACTTGAACAATCTTCAAAGAATACTCGTACGACGACTCTCAATTCAGAGGAGATGTCCTATCTCCTCTAAGCGATTTAGGTCGTCCCCCTTTCCCGACCAAGACGCTTACTTCACCGACAAGTTGACGATGGAAATGGTCAAGGAAAAGAGTCGGGAGAGGAAGAGAAGGTCTACGTCAAGTGTAATTCCACAAAGTACGGCTCCTGTGGAGACCCCTAACTCTAGGGCTCTAGCGTGGTGTTACAAACTCGATGAACGCCCTGCCACGCCTGCCCAGTCCCCCCTTGTCAGCCCTTGCCTTAGCACAGCATCCCCCACTTCTTGGTACCGGGGTCTCCATTGGTGACCTTGTACTTACATATGTACCTGCACTCTTCTGGAGTCTTCAAAATCCTTCCTAGCGTTACCGGGCCTGACATGAAAGACTGCGAAGAAACGAGTTTCGGAAGTTGCTATTTCCCATGAGGTCGAAGAGTCACGACCACAGCTCAGCAAGAAATCTATATCTCAAAGTGTTTACCTACAGTCTAACCCTACGATCCCGCTAAACCGGGTTAATGGGCCATGTTGTAGTGCCCCTCCTCACGGGTGAGTGGCGTTAACCCCTCCACGCGCCGTTACTGCCAAGACAATTCTTTGCTCCGACCGCACAAAAATGCCCCGCGTAGCTCCGACACCCCTCCGATCCTACACAGCGCTTCACCGCTCAATGAGCTCGAAATAACGCTTTGGAACCGGAGTTCCCGGCTGTCCTCCTCGAGGAACCCCCTCCTGAACCCTATACGGGCAGACTGGGCAACGCTACCATCCAGTTCAAAGGCAACGGACTTAGAATTGCTGTTACCTTGGTTGGAGAAGAGATTGACCTAATCATCTTGTCTAGCAAGTCCTCGAAGTCATCTACCCATCCATCCACTTACCAATCCTCTGAACTCTCTGCCCAACTAGGTAGATTGCTACAGTCTCCTATCAGCTGCCTTGCTACTGTAAGCCTTACCAGAACTGGTCGGCGGCGTTAGTGTGCGTCTGCGAAAGGCAAGCTGGACCCGAGCTTGCAGACCGAATCTCGGCAGCGCAGCCGTGTGGCGATGCGCGCGACGGTTAGCAAGAGGCGACGAAATTGGGGGAACTACGAGCCCGGGAACGAGAACGAGTACTTGTCGGTGGGCTTCGTCGGAGCTGGACCGGAAGCTTCGGCTCGGAGAAATATCGGTAGAGAAATGGGAAAGGCGCTTGGAATTTACGAAGCAGGGGTGCCGATAGTGGTGAGATTCACGAGTTGTCGCGGATGCTGTCTGTGACGTGTCGAAACTGCCGCTCCCGAAGTTGAGCTGTGAGTTCCGATATTACCGGCAGGAGCCGAGTGCACAGCGTCACCTGACCACAGTCATTGGGAGCTGAACATCGAGCTCGAACTCACTACTCTGTGTCCGTCCCGGAAGAATTGCCCCAAGTCGTAGTCCAGGATTGAAGTCCTGGTAGAGTGGTGCACCGCCCTGATAAGCTTCACTCTCAGAGGATGAAATCTTCGTGCGAAGTCTCGGCTACCGAGTGAACGCTTCGTGTGTGCTGTTTTGTGTTTGAAATGCGGTTTGTTGCTGATGCTGCGGTATGTTTGGCTTGCCGTTTACGTTACCCCTATTTACTAGTCAGGATGAAGGACAAATGAGTAAGCCCAAGTACCACTTGCTTTATCGACGTTCGGCTAGAACATTCGGAGCTCACTTACCTTCCGTGACATCGTTATTGACGTCGATAACGGTCGGTGTCAATGGGGAGTTTGTATTCTTGACAACCGTCCCAGCGATACCAGGTTATTTCTTGAAGTATACATCGGAAACTAGCTCTCTATTACCCATAAGCAGCAACTACAAGCCCAGCTTCTTCGGGAAGCGCAAACAGGGATTTCCTAATAATTCTTGACCGTGACAATGAAAGGGTCAGAGTAGTCTTTATAACTTACAATCGGAGTAGCCTGAATCGAACCTAGGGATGACCAATCGACAACTTGACGCTCAAACCTAAGAAGCAAGCGACCAAAGTGGTATTACCTCACATGCATACGGTTGGTGCTTCTAAGCGGAATGCCAATATATAAATTGTGAAGGTGGTTTGGAATACGTTCGTTTCTTGGATTTCATCGCATTGCAATCGTGGGGACAGTGGCTTTCGCGGTCGTATTCTGACGGTAAGTCTTATGGCTCTAAGTGTATTACATCTGCGAGTATAAAAAGCTCGTTTCAAGATGTAACAGGCTTTCCAAACTGATGTAGTGATGAATGTCTATGAGCATGCTCCTATTGCCAACTGGTATTGACTCTTCGAAAAATACGTACATCATCCCACATTTGAGTTAGCCTACTATTGATACCTCTTTCAATGTCGGTTAATTCTGACTCGACGGATTTATGTGAAACTAAACTAAAGGGAATCACGTGCTGTCCGGCCAGTGATAGGTAGAAGGGTTTCTCATACCGGATTCTTTTTATTATCCCTACCTACTAAATATGTGACCGGGGCGAGAGGGGAGGGGGGGGGGGGGGTAT
>QJOB01000250.1:0-91030 GCA_004155035.1 Monosporascus sp. 5C6A
CCGGTATCCAAATGTAGCCCTCGGCGAGGGCTACATGATGATATATAGCTGCGAATTGGGAGCCTTCCGGTTGTTAAGTATATCGCTTTAAAGTGTATATTCGAAGTTGAAAGTTGCGTTGCAAAAAAGGTGTGTGATTCGGATGCTAAGTGGGGCCCCGACACTCTGATTCGAAACAACAGTAGCACTTGCAAGCGATCCTGCATATACTTGGCGTGGGGAGACATTATCGTTGGCTACAAAACCCCATCTCGCATCAATTCAGCTGACATGGGTGAGTCATCTGACGATTTAAGTGAACAATACATATTTTTGCACCACCAAGGGACCAAGAATGTGATTTGCACCTGGCAGCAACCCGATAGCCGGCTATGGCTTGACCGGTTGGGATATATTGCGTGGAGCCTCTTCTAAAATTTGCGGAAAGACACTTTCTGTTATAGGCCGCTCAGTCGTTCTGTAAAGATGAATTTTACAATCACCGTTCCCGAAGGTACAACGAACCATGGGAACCCCAACTTGTTGTGCACACCTGCGAAGTGGTACGACCTCATCATCTTTTTTTCCGCTAACTACTTCGCCCATTCCGCTACCGTGATCGTCAACCCCGGCCAAAGCCTCATCGAGACCGGCATTCTCATCTTCTTCGCCCTCATACTTCCCGGTGCCGGAATCGTTGGGGCCGTCTCTGCGATTGTGCGCCATGCTGCGACAGAGACCAAAAACCCCTTGAATCGTGCCGCCCGAGCCGGCGCGCTTTGCATGGTGTTGAAGGTGCCGGAGAGCGGAACTTACGCAACGCAGTTGCGGTCGCAACGAAATATGCTGCGACAGTGGGAGAGAGAGGACCCAGTAGTCGAGACCGAGGAAGGCCAGTTAACGCACACGGTAATGGAGAGTAATGCTCAACAATCGACCATAAGTGTTACTAATTAAGGACAGGGCGGGATTTCTTCTAATGCGGTTGAAGATAAGGACGGAGGGGAGCCGCAGGCCAAACCGGGTCCTGGAAGCGCTGAAAAAGTGTTAGTCTCTCAGTCTCTTGCTTGAAAAATGCCAAACACTCACTCTCTGCTCTATCCAGGTCCTCAACCGTATCATCAGGCTCTCCTTGGTGGGATCCTCCCATAGGTTGTAAACCGGTACCACCAGGCACTGCTATCCATGGGGAGCATTGGCTCGACAAAGACTCCAAATACTATCTGGCCATAGTACCACCCACTGCTTCGATGCAATTCGCCCCCGATAGTGGCAAGGATATTACCATTACCCGTGAGCCGGAAAACAAGCCTGAAGCTATCGTCGCGTCGTCCTACAACTTTCTTAAACTGTTCATCAGTCTTATCCAAGCTATATGGGCCGTCACTACGATTTATCGTGCCAGAGGAGACCAGATCCAACAGTATGGATATGCCGCGTTCGGGCTGACAGTCGCCCCGTATGCCTTCATGTCGGTCATGAACACACTAGCGAACATGTTGACCCCGGACTACCCATCCATGTTCCTGATTAGGACACCAACGATGAACAAGGTAGAGAAAGAGAATAGTGGTTGCTTTAAGAGTGCAATCCGTGTTAAATTACAGGATGCAAACCCGGTTGGAGTTATACAAAGAGTGTTAACAAATCCAGTGCTTGGCAACTTTTACGATCGGATCAGAGTTGAAGATAATACTTCCTCCTTCGACCATTTTCAAAAGACGGTCGGTTGCCTAAGTTTCATTTTCGGCCTAGTCCCACTTGCAATCGTCGGAGGGCTATCCGGCTTCCAACAGGGAAATAGCTCACACATGGAAAGAGGCTTTACAATGTCCTGGCTTGTAGTAGGTATACTATACGGGGTTGCTCAAGGGACAGATACATTTTCGATTCAACAATACCGGGCACTACTGAAGTTCTCGAACCGTATTCCCTATTTTATTAAGACTTACCGAAAGCCCCCAATTTTCTTCACGGATATTTTAGCGGTGCTAGCTGTTGGCGTACCTGCGATCGGCGGAATGATCATGGTCGGGAGTATGATTCGCAAATTCGGCGTTTGTACCTTGATTGGATAGGACCGAAATGTATGCTATATCGCAGCCTAAACCTTGATAGGTTACATGGTTTAAGACAATTATTAATTCCTCGCCCGAACTTTCTCGGACAAGCGGACCGTCCGTACGCGCATACATATCCCCGAAGATTCTCCGGCGCGCATTTTACTTTCGACGATTTCCCTACGAGCTTATTTATTTCCCGATGATACTCGTGCGAGTTCTGCGATTCGTACGAGCTCGTATTTTGCGAGTAGTAATGTGCGGACCCGTAGGTGGTTTGTTTCTTGTCTCCGTGGAACAACATATCCAAAAGTAGACCTGCTAATGCGGCGCACAGCGACATAGTATAAATTTCTTTATTAGAGCACGCATCGTACATATTCCTTCATTCTGGGTTATACCGCGCTAGTTCCTATCTTTACTTTTCCTTCGGCTTGCCGCAGTATCGTACCTGCAAAGCATCCAGATTCCGCCCTGAGAATTTCCTCCTTTGACCTTACCTCAGCTAAGCTCAGGCCTCTGCTGGCTCGTTTCCCATTTTCTTCGAAGTAACTTAAATACCACTCCATAACGCTAAATATTAACCAATGAAACCCCAAATTCCCGTAACGAGCTAACAAGGCCTAAATTATAATTATGTAAAGAGAAAGAGCCGTTTGATATTTCTTATTTTTAACAAAAACGAAAATTTATAATAAGTTAATGATAAAATATTTTTATAGATATATATATATATATTTATACAATTTGTTTTATTAAATCTTATTACTATTATTGTTCTGGTTCTAATTAGACTTTTTTATTATTTTTTAAATATTAACGTATTTATTAATTAAAGCCCGGATATGTTGCTTTATTATTCTTTTTTTTCAACTACGAAAAACTTGAAAATTTTCAGTTTTATCGAGTTACGGCTTTGAAAAACGGTATACATACGAATACAATAAAAAATTTATATTAATATAAAAAATTTAACATAACGTATAAAACCTGTCGTAGAATAGAAGTTACGTACTTAATTATCAAGCTATAGGGAATTATAAACACCTCGTAAAAACGTTATTTCGAGGCTTCTATATTATATATAAAGCTTCCTAGCCACTGCTTTGTAAAGGTAGAACTATTTATAACAATTTTAAAATTTTTATATTTTATATAATTTCTTTTATCGATTAGTTTAATATAACAGTTATAAGCTCGATATCTTAATTACTTAAAATAACTACAGTTAAGTTAATTGCAATTTTATAAATAGCTGTTACAACTTAATGTTTTGGACGTTTCGGTAATTTAAAAAACGGTTGTAATTACGTTATAAGTAGCTAAAAAGGAGAATTTACGTTATACGCAACGCGGAAGGGCGCTGGAACGCTAGACAGCGCCAGATGTATTTATACGGTATGTGTTATGGCCTAATAAGGCTTGGCTTTTCCAAAAAACGATCGAATTCTCGTAATAACAAGATCCGACTGTAGATCTTGGTTATATAATTAGCTTAAAAGGGCTTAATAAGGTTTTATAAGAACTTAGCGCTTGAGCCGTCCCAGGTATAAAGGGACTTAAGGATATTACCACGATAAACGAACATTAAGCCGTTTGTAATATCTTAAGTTAGGAGTAGGATATATATGTTCATTATTTCCTATAGTTTTAAATAATACCAGTTTATAATATAATTTAGTTACCCAGATTACTTTTAGTTATTTATTATTATTAGACGTAATTAATTTACTTTTATTATTTAATTTTTCATAATATTACTATTAACATAAACCCGTATAGTTAGATTTAATAGTTAGTTAATTAACCTAGCCGTTATATATTACAAGCTTTTGTTTAGTGATATAATTAAACTTTAAGTAACATTCGAACCGTTAGTATGTTAACTAACGTATAAGTAACAATTATTCCGGAACCTACGGCTTAATAGTTCTAAAATAAAATTAAAGAATTCGAAATTACCGTTTAGTAACTTAATAACGAAATAATGGCAGCTTAATAAATGGGTTTTCGCAAAATAAAACCTAAAAAACCCTAGTTTTATAACGAAAAAAAATATTTAAAATTTCCTAACCTAAGCTTAGGTTTATCTTCGTTTTAAAAAACTTACCGACTGTTACGACTTCAAGACCGGAAGGGAGACCCAAGCGTATGGACCCGAACGGGTAAACCTCGGTTCGACTAAATGGTCTCTATTGCCTCAACAGAAACTATCCAGAGACATTTAAAAGACCCCAAAAAGACGCTACGGAGACTTAGGAAAGACAAGAAAGATATATACAAACCAGTTTCCTATATAAATAATCTCTGAATAATTTCGCTTTTTAATTATCAATCTAAGCTCTTAACTAAAGGTAACTATACCATTCTTTAATTAAGGGAAAAATACCTTAAATCTTTTTAGCAAACATATTAAATTATTCCTTGCTTTATTGTTACCTGCAAATTAAGATTTTTTTCGGATATTGCTTATATTTTTAGGTAGATATAACGTGCTACACAAGCTCGCGGGACACTTTTTGGCACCTCCTAACAACAAATTCAAATAACTTAATAACAATATATCGCATTGATTTAAATTAATCGGATTTTTCTTCGCTAGACGTATCTACAACTTTTACATAGGTACGCGCATTATGTCCAGGTTTGCCGCAAACGCCACACTTCCGTTCCTTGGTCTTAACCTTTTTACGACGACCCCTTCCAGCTGCTGTTGGCTGCATTTTTTTACCACCCCTTTCTTTTTGAGCCAGAAAAGCTTGTTCTTTTTGTATAGTAAGTGTTCCTCCTTTTTAAAGATGTTTGTTTTTGGTTTTACGACGTTTGCTTAAGATGTGGTTCGTTTCGCGTAATTAGGCAGCTTCTTCCTAAAAAAAAAGATTTTCGTGCAGAATTAACAAGTAACTTTTAGTTAAAAAATGAATCGATTTAGCCATTTTAGTTGACGAGCCATCCTGTTGGTTTCCAATTTTTTTGCAAATAACGCGATTGCCGCGTTATTTTTTTTTTTTTTTGATATTCCTAGGGGTTTTTACGAGCGGAAAACGAATGGAACCGGCGGAGGTTAACGGGGAGACGGTCGGCGTAGGCATAACTGGAGGAACCTCTAATTCGGAAAGAACGTTATTAGGATCGAATGGAACAAGACCAGCTTTCGCAAATCCAGATTTAATGTTATCGGACGTCATGGCAGCTTGGAACGCGTCGTAAAAGCCGGCGAAAAAATCTTTTTTGGCAATATGGGTATGATGGCGTTGTATTAAGTTTTCGATATACCGCGAATAAGCGCGTTTCAAAACAGAAAAACAAGATACGTTAAAAGGTTGGAGCCGATACGAAAAATACGCGGGCATACAAAGCGTAATAATGTTGTGGTTCGCGCAGTATTTTTCGAATTTTATCGAATGGTGGTTTTCGTGGCCGTCGAAAATAAAAAGACGTTTCGAGCTTTTCGTACGCGTCCAAGTATATTTATCGAAATGCTAAATCTATTTTAAACTTAATTCGTTTATCGTCCAGTTATTATGGCTTATACCGAGCTTCCAATTAGCTGGTAATGGGTTGTTACGGTACCAGGACCCAAAGTGATTTTTTCCCGCCATAATAATAAATGGCGGTACAGCCCAACCTTGGGAATTAACAGCCTGGATAACCGTAACCTATTCTTTATTCCCTCGTTGCGCTTATTTAGGTTTTCCACGTTTTTCGGTATTAGTAATTACCATGCCCGCTGCTATAAGAAGCCCCATTAAAAATCCAGTCTCATCGAAGTTATAGATATCTTTTTTTGCGATGCCGTATTTTACGATTGTAACCCGAATAAGTTCGAACTACTTGCGAAACGTTTCTGGATTTTCGCATAGGACCCGTTAATAATCGATCTTCCGATTTAGACGCTTCTGGAGTTTTTTTTGCCGTTTAATAAAGTTCGACGCCCAGTTAATTCCAACGCATTCTGCAACGCGCTGGGTGTTATAGCACAACTAGTCTTGGCCTCTCCAAGACGGTCGGAGCTACAGCAAGACAAATTCCGACTGTCTTTTAAAAAGTCACGTGACCTGCTCACTCGACTCGGAGGAGCTCACGATAATTTCTTTGGTAAGCAAGGCGAGCACCGGCGAGCACGCCAAGAAACCCAGAATATATATACAATCATTACCTCTCATAGTCTTAGATAGCACCAGCTTGTAATACAACTTGGTTACCCAGATCGCCCTTGGTTATCTGATATTACCAGACGTGACTAATATCTCCGTTATTACTCAGTTTCCCACAGCACCACTGCCAACATAAACCCGTACGACTAGGTTTAATAGTTGGTTAACTAGCCCAGCCGTCACACTGGGCCAGCAGTAAATTGGCCATATCTTTAACGTGCTGAAGTTTAACAGGAAACGCTCGCGTATTTAGGTTAAGGATTTTTTCGATAATGGATTTTTTTTCGGTCGGCGTTAATTTTCGCAGATAAGGGATAATATCGGCTCGGGCGCGTTTACCGTTAAACCGCGTTTCCAAAGTAAAATGTGGAATGCTATAAATAAAACTAAGCTTCCTATAACTAAGTTTCGGGTTTCGTTTCTTAGCCTAAACGGCTAAGTTCATTTTAGATGCTTTTGTAAGTCGTTCTATATTGTAGTTGTTAAGAAACAGGTAATTGAAGTTAGGTGCTTGGAATATTAGAAAAAGTGTCCCGCGAACTTATGTGTCCCGCAAGCTTGTATGGCACGTTATAATAAATTCGTTACATTTTAATAACTTTTTAATTAATAAGTAATGGATAATTTAAGGCCCAGTTAAGTATAAACCTTTCTGAACTTAATAAAGACGATATTACAGAACAACGTTTAGAGGATAAATAGCATACCCGATCCCTATTACAGACTAGTAAAGGATTAACAACAAAATTAAACGATTTACCCCCTATTAAAAATTTACTCCAACTTATCGACAATATAGCGTTTTTTACAACTCGAGCCCAAGGCAAACTTTTTTCCGCTTAGCGGCAATCTACCCCTTCCTTTAAAAATACTATCGAGATACGAGGCGAATTAGAAAATAAGGAGGAGTATAAAAAAAAAGCCCGAAACCGCAAGACCAGAACTTAACAGTAAGGAAAAGAAACTTATTGCAGAAAAAAAAATTTCTTAACAGCAGAACTTCGAACGTTAAAAAAGGAAAATACCAGATTTGCCCAAAAAGAGAAAAAAAAAGCCTTTATTCCATCCTTGTTCGACTTTAACCCGTATCGCAAATTCCCTATTTTACCTTCCGGGTATTACGGGATGCCTAAAGTTAAAAAATATAAGCCAGCCGTTTTCAAACCTTATAATAGATCTATAGACGTAAAAACGTTCCTGATTTAAACCCGGATTTATCTTAAATTCTACTAAAGTTCCCTAATAGAAAACTATCAGAAAGTACTAGCCATCTCCCAAGCACTTATAAGAAGAATTTTTTCATGGTTTAAGCCAATCTTGAAAAATTACCTGAAAAACTACCCTAAAAGTTTATTAGATATTACAAATCACATCTTCAGCGATTATAAATACTTCGAAAATAAAATACAAACTTTATTCGGAAATACCGATAAAAAATAATATAAGGTAAAACAACTGCATTTGTTACGACAACTTAAATTAACAGCAAAATATATGACCGAATTTAATCGCTTAGCCGTTACTTCGTAACTGCCAGCAAACGTACTATTTTACCCATATTACGACGGTTTAAAGCTTTAAGTTAAAAACGAAATATACAGAATACCCAAGATAAAATCCTTTAAGGAATATATAAACCAGGTTATTATCGCCGATCGACGCATTTTCGACAGATACCTCGAAAAGAAAGGATTTAATAAGCAAAAAAACGATAAAAATTCAAACAACTAAACTTAGAAAAAAAGGGACAAACCTTAAAAAGAAACCAGCTTAGTTTCGAAAAATCCCAAAATAAATAAGTCCAATATAAAATGTTTAACTATGGCAAGAAAGGCCATTACAAAAGCGAATGTTGCTTCCTAGTTAAACGAAACACCAAAAAGGGAGGAATTCCCTAACCTCAAAAGGAATTTCAGAAAAAGCTTTAAAAAAAGGTACGGATGGTAAAATATAAATTAAACAGTAAAGAAAAGGAGGAGGAAAAAAAAAGTTAGCACCGCCTTCCCCTAGCAAGAATTCACTATCGCCACGACGAATAAGGTTTAAGATAGCGACCTAGAATACAAAGACTGCCATATTTGCTAAGATTCTACGGTTAAAGCCTGCAAATATCACCCCGGATAAACGATTTCCAGGATAGCCATAAAACTAGGTTGTATTTATTACCTTGATGTATAGAAATGCAAGGTATATAAAAAGGATGGTTAGTTGCGACCAGACCCTAGCAGTTACGGATAATTATCCCTTGAACGCTATAAGCTTCCCGAATATACGGTATATCTGAAACCCGACGTTACTTAGATGCAATAAATAAATAACCATACCTTTTTTAACTTTTCTGCCTGTTACGATTATGATTATTTAACTTACTTGCGAGTTAAGCAAAATGAATACTGGCCCGGATAGGATAATAACTTGGATACAAAGCCCGACGATGATTGTAAATATATTAAAACTTTACAATAGCCAGAATACCTTAGGTTTTATTACCTACATTCGAAATCTAAGCAAAACCAGGAGGTTATAGCATAAGGGTGCATGTGTTATTTACCCATGCTGTATATAATACATAAGGCCCTGGTAGCAGGACTAGACCTATTGAAAGTTACAGTTTAGATAAGTTTCCCTTTTTTCGAAAAGGCAGAACCAAAATAATCTAAATTAGTTTCAAAGTTTCAGTGCAAATTCGGCAGGCAAACTTGGTTTAAATGCATAGACGATTAATGTTCCAAATATGCAATTAAAAAAGCCCGAAAATAAAAACGCTTTTAACCTTATCAATCAAAAAACTTTAAAGGCTTTCGAAACTAAGGCATTAAAAAGCCTACCAACATAAAACCTTATGCAAAGCTAGAACAGGACTTAAAAATTAGATTAAGATTTTATTACATTATGAAAACAAGACGTTTAAGGTAATAATTAACTTAGGTATGGAAAGCAACTTTATTTTACTTGCTATGGCAAAAAAGTACCAGATTTTTTAAAGGTACAAGTTATAATCCTATAAATTACGTACCGTTAATGGAAACCTATTTATTTACAAAAACGGTCGAGTTTTTAAGAAGATAAAGGAATTTCCAGTTAAAATATAAGGGCATTTAAAAAGGATTGTCCTTAATATAACCGATATTTCAAAACACGACATTATCTTAGGAATACTATAGCTTCGTTTTAGCAATTTACGCATTAACAGGAAGAAATAAACATTTTTCTGGGAAAATAAAAAAGATTAAAAGGTTTGTTATATTATCAAGAAAATACAAATCCCAAATCAAAATACCACAATACCTCAGGAATATAAAGGATTTAAAAAGCTGTTCAAAAACAGAAAAAACCACGAGCTGTTTCCTTATAGTTAATGGGATCATCGGATATTTATCAAAAAAGGACATTATCCCAAGCCTTATAAAATTTACTATATAAACCCAGAAAATTAAAAGCCTTATGGAAAAGCATACAGTTAAACCTAAAGAAAAGGTACATTTAGCCTTCTAATTCTCCCGCCGGTTACCCCGTTCTTATAGTTCCAAAAACGAAGAACGGCAAGTAAAAGATTAACGAAAACGGAAACCCGGTTTTTAGAAAAATAATCGATTACAAACAGTTAAATAAAATTATAATCAAAAACGGCTATTTTCTAACCCTTATAAATACCCTAAAAGAAAACGCCAGCAAAGCTAAATAATTCATTACATTAAATTTCCATAATAGCTATTATCGTATTAAAATAACCAAAAACAAAAAATAAAAAATAGCGTTTAAAATAATACATAGACTTTATAAGTACAAAGTTATACTAATAGAACTTACTAACGTTCCCGTAAATTTCCAACGTTTAGTTATAACCACTTTTAGATAGTTCCTAAACAAGTTCGTGTTTATCTACCTTAATAATATTCTTATCTATTCCGAAACGTTAGAAAAGCATAAAAAGCACGTTATTTAAATGTTTAAAACATTAAATAAAACGAATATTCGAGTCAACCCAGCTAAAAATATATGGCACACATAGAAACTGGACTTTTTAGGATTTACATTTATTTTCGGACAAATTCAGATTTAACGTTTTAAGTTAAAAACAATTAAAAACTGGCCTATTCCTAATAAAACGACCGTTATAAACATCTAACAAATCTTAGGATTTACAGGTTATATACGCGGCCTAATTAAGGGATATGGAGATATAATCAAACCATTAACGAAACTTATTATTAAGAAATACGTCGGAAAAAAATTTAAGCTTTTAAAGGAAATCAAGGAAGCATGTCGAGTATTAAAAAACGCGATTACCAGTAGACCCGTTATAAAGATACCCAATCCAGACAAAAAAAAGCACCTAAGAACGGACGCTTTAAATTACGTATTAAGTACCGTCCTAAAACAACTGGAGAATAATAACAAATAGTACCTAGTAACGTATTACTCCAAGGTACTTCGAGATATAGAATTTAGATATCCGATCTATAATAAGAAGTTACTGGTAATTATTAACGTTTTGAAAAAATGGGAACTTTTTCTTAACGGAACGAAAGAACCTTTTAACATCTACTTTAATTATAAAACTCTTACTCGATTTATGAAAACATAAAAATTAAATAAACGACATAAAACTTGGATAATCTTTTTGTCGAAATTCAACTTTAAGATTTACTACATCAAAAGTAAGGAAAATATCCAAACGGATATCCTAAATCGCAAAAATAACTACAACTTTAAGATCCCAAAACGTTATATGTAGATGTTATAGGCTATGGAAAATAACATTTTATAACTGTACGTAATCCTAAAACAACTTACGCCGAAACTTTTGGCATAGTTTAGAGATTTTTACGATCCAAACGAACGGAAAAAAGTAAAATAATTAACAAGGCAGTCCAAGGACTAACTTTTATACCATGGCAAGATTTACATACCAAAAAAACGATAGAAATACTTTGTTAAAAAGTTTCACGAAAACCTTTTATACGGATATCAAAAAATCTTTAAAATTACCAAACGACTACAGGAAAAATACGACTTTCTAGAACTACGCCGGATAATCAAGAAAATAATTAAGGATTGTAATATCTGTAATAAAACTAAAGCAGCCCGACATAAGCTTTACGGCTTACTGCAACCCACAGACATCCCCGACAAAACATGGAATACTATTATCTAAGATTTTATTATTAGTTTATTTTTATCGAAAGACGTAGTTACTAAAGTCGAATATGATAAGATATAGGTAATTATTAACAGACTTACTAAGTATAGGTACTTTTTACCTTTTAAAGGAAATATAACCGTAAAATAGTTGGCTTACGTCTTTATACGACACTACTTCGATAAGTACGGGATACTAAAGAAAATCGTTTTAAATAAAAACAAATTGTTTACTTCCAAATTTGGCACCAGCTTTGTTAAACAAATCGATACCAAGCTCAAATTTTCCACAACCTATCACCCACAAACAAATAAATAAACCGAACGATTAAACCAGACCCTGGAACAATATCTCAAAAGTTATGTTAACTACCAACAAAACAACTAGATAGAACTTCTCTACCACTTGCTTAAATAGCCTATAACACCTTCGTTAACGAGGACATGGGCATATCGCCTTAACGGCAATATACGAACACGACGTAAAAACATAACGTTCAAAACAACCATTAAACAAAGCCCCTGCAATCACCATAATTGCACCACGAACAAAAATAATCGTAACCAAAATTAAAACGATCCAAACCCGTTTATAAACTAAGCTACAATTCCTTTAATAACAAATAACCCAGTACTACAACAAAAAAAAGATTAAAAAATTAATCCTATCGAAAAAAACAAGGTTTATTTGTTACGGCAAAGGCCTAATATAGCCTTAAACATCTCACAAATTAAAACGAAAAAGCCAAACGACAAGCTCGAATTTAAAAAATTCGGCCCTTTCAAAATTAACGAAGTTATTTCCAAAACCAACTACCGACTATTATGATCTAAAACAATAAAAATACACCCCGTTTTCCATATTTCCCTACTAAAACCAGCACTTAAAAACGCCCTGTTAAAAAAAGACCTAAAATTAGAAAATAACACCAACGAATATAAAATCGAAAAGATACTGGATTCCAGAATAATCAGGAACAAAATCCAGTACCTGGTCAAATAAAAAGGTTACTTATACGAAAAAAACACTTGGAAATTACTTAACCACTTAACGAATATAATAGACCTAATTAAGACGTTTTATCGCCAAAACCCTAACCGACCGTTTCCAATACAGCCAAAGTCGAAGGCGAAAAGGAACCAGATTCTGGATTAACCCCAACGGCATTCCAATCGAAAAAACTAATACTTAAAATCAATTACGCCTACTCCTGTTACAAACGTTCTTTTTTTTTTTATCCAGCCTCTTTTTTTCCTTTAATTCGTTTATGGAACGAAATTCTTGTCGAATTATTTTTATACCATAACGCTAAAGGAAGTCCTGCTAATAACTTAACCGGATCAACCTAGCCGTAACTTCCGATTATAACCGTTGCAAATCCAGCAGAATTTCCTCGGCTGCTTTCTTTTCCCTATCAATACGTGCTTTTTTCGATTAAATATTTTAAAGAAATTCCAAAAAAAAACGTTATTTCCCCCACATAAAACATTCGTTTCGTAACAATATTAACATTTCTTTTTTCTTTCAATTATTTTGCACTCCAGGTACAGGTCGTTAAAATACTTGCAAAACATAACCAGGTAACCAAAGTTAACAATAAAAAATGTAAGTTTTTTTTTATTATCGATAAAAGGTTTAAGTCGTTTTTGTAAAGGACCTAATATAATAACGAGATTAATTGGAATTTACGGAATAAAGAATTAATCAAAAAAAGGGAAATTAATTAATTTATTTTTAGGAATAAAAATCCTGGAAAAAGGGAGATAATATTACAACTTCAAAACCGGAAGGAAAACCTAAGCATGTAAACCCGAACGGGTAAACCTCGGTTCGACTAAATGATCTCTGTTGCCTTAACAGAGACCATCCAGAAACACTTAAGAAACCCCCAAAAAACGTTACGGAAACTCAAAAAAAACAAGAAAGATATATATAAACCAGTTTCCTATATAGATAACCTTTGAATAATTTCGCTCCTTAGCTATCAATCTAAGCTCTTAACCAGAAATAACTGTATCGTTTTTTGATTAAGGGAAAAGTACCTTAAATCTCTTTAACGAACATATTAAATTATTCCTTACCTTATTGTTACCTGCAAACTAAGACCCTTTTCGGATACTGCTTATACCTCCAGGTGGATGTATAACAGGTTCGTTACACCGACTTAACGGACCAAATCCTTGCTATCGCCGCTTGCTTAAAAAAACGCTTTCGATTAATTCGAATTTACTATAAATCTTTTTTAAAAAAACAGAAAGTCCGATTTAAAAACAACCACCAAAAAAATCTTTTCCAGTTATGTTAACTTTAAAAACAAACTTAAAAGCAATTTCGAAAATCCGGATAACGAACGAATTACAACTTAACAAATGCTTTAATTATGCCAAAAAAACAAATCTTTAAGTACGTTATAAAATTCAAAAACCTTATAGTAAAAGCAAAATAAACGGATAACGAAAACCATACCTTAATCGATATGTTTTACAAAAGTTTAAAAAAAAACGTTAAAAACGAAATTGTTAAATTTCCACGAATTACGATATTTAAGAAGTATATTATAAAAATAATAAAAATCGATAACCGATAATTCGAAAAATAACAAAAACGACGAAAACACTTTATCCTACATGGTTAAACATTTTAAGATTAATTAGGGAAAAAGACGTAAAACGCTTTCTACCTTTTATAAAATAGCTTCAGAACCTATAAAACTTAGCACCATTTAATAACGAAACATAAGCCAAATATAATATTACAATTACGGCAAAATGGAACATATTACCAAACGATATAAATCGCCGCCAAACACTAACAAAAAAATACATTAAACTCTAATATTAAAACGATTACCGAAAGGTTAAAACGGTAACAAACAAATCAATATAATTTATATTTGCGAAAATAATAATTAAAAAGAAAGGTAATAAGGACGAAAAACGACCAAAACCCTTTTATAAACAGTTATAAATAAGCAAATTTAAGAAATTCGACATGCGGATTTCTATCCTATCTATTATAATTAATCCTAATACCCTGTCTATATAAAAAAAATTAACCGATTTATAAATAAATTACCCGTATATAAAAAAAAGGTTTCGACTTTTATACCCGGAGGGGATATAATAAGGAAAATTAACAGCAATATCGAAAATTACGAACCTTTATTATATAAAAAAGAAAATCGAAAATGCAGTATTAATATTAACATAACTGGAAAGCGAAAAATGTTTTTAAAGGAACTTTACGTATGATTTCGGATAGTGCAATTATTAAATCCAAAAAAAACTAATTTAAAGGTTTGTTAATAAATATTATTAAAGGGTTATTACAAAAATTTAATTACAGCTAGTTTTCGAAATAGACCTTTAAAAACGAAAAATATTAGAAAAAAGATTAGCAAAATTTTCCAACCAAAACTAACTAATCTTTTACGCAAGATGGAAAGCTATCGAAGAATTAGAAAATAACATTTGCGATATAATAAACCGATTATATTAACAAAAGAAAAAGATTTTTTAACTTAAAATTTAACTGTGTTATTAGGAAGGCCAGATAAAGTAAGTATAAAAGATATATAAATAACTTACGAAATAAATCCAATAATTTATAAAGTTCTAAAAAAAACGTTACTTATAGAAAAGCCTTAAAATAACGAAAATTAAAAGTAACAACGAGGACTTCCTAAAATGGTTTTGAATACGACGACAGGAATTAATAATAACCTTGTTACTTTAAAGATACGAATTAAGATATATTAATATATTACAATAATAGATTACGGAATTTTAAGCGCTAATTACATTACTTCGAAATTAGTAAATTAACTTAAATTGTTATGGAAAAATAAGAAGGACCTTTATATTGCCGAGGACGCAAAAAGTTAGGTGTTTATTTACGATAACGGGAAAATTATACGCGAAATTAATTATTTCGAGATTTCTATCTAAAAATAAATCCAGACAATTAACTTCGATATCGTTCCGTTGAAGAATTACGACATAATCTTAAGAAAGCTATAGTTATATTAATATAATCCTTTAATCGATTAAAATATTAACTAGGTGAAGTTCGCTTTATACCTTATTAATAAATAAATAAAAGAAGCAAAATCTCTATATTCGATTAACAAAAAAAGATAACGAAAATAAGTATAAAAATACGACAAAAACCTTATTACCTAAAAAAAGACGACATAAAAAAAGGTATAATAAACGTACTTAACGTATTATAGCCATTATCCGGGTATAAATTTGCGATATAAACGAAATCTTAAAAAACTAATCTAAAAAACTAAAAAGGGATATCGTTTATATACTATTATAATATCGCAAATACAAACGATTGTTTCAAAAAAAGCTTGCGACGAAACTACTAAAATATAACGAATGAAATTATAAAATAATCTTTAAGGAAAGTACTTTACCTAAATTTTATCCTATTTATAATTTAAATAAAATAAATTTTTATACCTTACGAAAATATCTAAAAACCCCATTTTAGAAAAGATAAATTTAACGATCTATATCTTCAACCGGATATCCTATATTCTTCGTACTAAAAAAATGGCAAGTTATGATTAATAACAAACTATTAATATCTTAATAATATTACTGTTAAGAATAAAATACCGTTATTATTAAATACCAAAATAAAAAATCGTTTACAAAAACCTAAATAATTTACCGTTTTAAATCTTAAAAATTGGTATAATTTAATTCGAATTAAACTAAAATATAAGTAAAAAACTGCTTTTAAAGCGGAATACGGACTGTACGAATATTTGGTTATATTAATAAAATTTATAAACGTACTAATAACTTTTTAGCAAATAATTAACTATGTACTTTAAAAATACCTAATATCTTCGTTATATATTATCTAAACGATATTTTAATCTTTTCAAAATCGGGAAAAGTATATATAGGATACGTTTATTAAGTTTTTCAAATTTTACAAAACGCCAATTTATTAATTAACGCCGAAAAAAAATCAATTCCATATATAAGAAGTAACATATCTAAAATATATTATTACCCCAGGATATATCAAAATGGATCCTAAAAGAATTACAGTAATTACTAAATAACTTATATCTATTATTATTATAAAAATATAGGTATTTATTGGATTCGTCAACTATTATCGAAAATTTATTAAATACTTCAATAAAATTACAATATCTTTATTTAATCTTACCAAAAAAAATAAGTTCCAGTAAATAACAGAAACAAAAAAAGCTTTTTAGCAAATTAAGAATGCGATTATTAATAAACCAGTATTAATCATATACGATCCAAAACGTCTAATTAAGTTAAAAACCGATTTTTCGGATTATATATTTAACGCGGTTATCGGATACCGAAATAATTAAAAAATACTTTACTTAATTACTTTCTATTTTTATAAAGTAAAAAAACAGAATTAAATTATGTTATATCAGACAAAAAATATATGGCTATCGTTAAGGCCTTTCGAAAATTTAAGTATATATTTTAAAAGAAAACCTCTATTAAATTAACGTTTATACCAATTACAAAAACTTTACCCCTTTTACTTTTATACGAAAACTTATAAAAAGATAATTATATTATATAAAACAGCTAATAAAATACGATTTCGTTATGATATACCAAAGAAACTTTAAAATAACAAAATAAACGCTTTCAGCAAACGATTTAATCTAAAAGAAATTCGTTAAAGTTAACTATAAAATCTTCGATATTATCCCAAAGAAATACCTGAAATTACGATAAATTACAACAATTAAAGCAATATCCTCTGATTTACACCAGAAAATACAACAATATAACGATAACCTACCCAACGATTAAAAAATAAACAAAATTCAAATGCCAGAAAAGTGTCAACAAAACCTAATATGGAATATATATCAATATTTATTCTATAAACATCTAGGAATCTACAAAATCCTAAAACGTTTATAATGTATTTATTACTTTTTAAAATAGAAACAACAGTGCAAAAAATTAAA
This sequence comes from Monosporascus sp. 5C6A, assembly GCA_004155035.1. NCBI lineage: Eukaryota > Fungi > Ascomycota > Sordariomycetes > Xylariales > Monosporascus > Monosporascus sp. 5C6A. The sequence goes on from QJOB01000250.1 coordinate 17,332, forward strand.
CGAAAATATAACGTTTGCGTTAAAGTTAAAACCTTACGGCATAAATTATATGGAAAATTGCAACTACTTTTAACATTATAGCAACTATAGGATTTAATTACTATGGATTTTATTACCACATTCCCTTTATCCGAAAATCCAACAACAAAAGTATATTATGATAACATTTTCGTAATTATCGATTGCTTTACGAAAGTTTCTTATTTCCTACCTTATAATAAAAATACCAACGTAAAATAAATAACATATATCTTCTTTTAACATATTTTTAACATATATACATTATTAACGGAAATAGTCTTAAATAAAAATACCACGTTTACTTTTAAATTTTGGTAAGGTTTAATAACACAAATCGGCCTAAATTATAAGTTATTTAGCATATTTAAACTTTAAACAAATAAATAAATAAAACGGTTAAATTAAATTTTCGAAATTTATTTATAATATTATAGTAATAACAAACAAAATAACTGGGTTAAAGAATTACCAGTAACTTAATTAATTTATAATACTAATCACTACAAAAATATTAAAACAACCTTAACAAACGTTAATTTCGACTTTATACCAGAGGTTTATAAAAAAGCACGTAATAACGGCTTAATTAATATTAAAACCATTTTAATATTAAAATAATTTAAGTAATTACAGGCAGAAATAAAAACAAAACTCGAATTTATACGCGGTTAAATAAAGTAATATTACAAGCAAAAAAGGTTAAAGAAATTAACCTTTTTAAGAAATTAACCTTTTTAAAAAGGAATATAATTTACTTGATTACTAAAAATATCAAAACCAAACGTGTAAATTAAAAGCTCGATTGTAAATATATCGGCCCATATAAAGTTATTAAGAAAGTTTTAAAAAATAATTACGAATTGAAATTATTCCCAAAAGTTAAGTTCTATCCAGTCTTTTACGTTTTTTTGCTTAAGTTAATAACAGACATTATTAAAGTTAATATAAAAAACAAAAATAAAACAAAGAAAATGTATTAATATACAAAATAAAGAAAATTTTAAACGTACGTAAAAAGGACAGATTTACCGAATATTTAGTTAAATGGAAAAATTACCTAAATTCCGAAAATACTTAAAAACCTGCCAAAAATCGCATAAACGCCCAGCGTTTTTTGAAGCTTTTTTACTAACGATACCAAAACCCGTTATAAGCGCTCCTTAATTTACGTTATCAGGATTGGACTAATCGGTAGTACCAGTACCAAACTAATAAATCAGGGTAACGGCTCATATTAACGTAATGACCTCCGTATCTAACCGTTTCTGTTTTTTTTTTGAAAACGTTCGAACTTCTTTATCGCTTCCGTACCCTTAATACCATAACGGAACATCTTAATTTTACGATCACGGAAAACTTTCTTTTGTTTTTTTAAACGATCTAAACGTTTAAATAACTTAATTAAACGTTATTATATTTTTAACAGTTTTTTTTCGTTAATATGTTTTTCCAGTTTTAAACGGTTTTTTTCGGTAATAAATTTCCGGTATTTAAATTTTAAAAAAACCAAAAAAGTTATAAAACCCCGGTATTTACTACACCACGAATATTTCCCAAAATTATAATAAGCCTTACAAGGTTTATTTTCGGACTTGTAACGAAAATATGAAATATCCGATAATATAATAAAACTAAAACGGTTAATCCGTTCTAAAAAAAGTAAATGCGTTAATACGTTTACGAAAAAAAATCTTTTTAATCCGACCAAATATATTAATTAACCTAAATATACCTAATAATAAAAGATAAAAAAAGTTACTTATTAAAACCTTAGTAAACAAATAATTAATGTTTAAAGACAAAATTCCTAAAAAAAAGAAATCGTATTATGACCTAATAAAGCTTAACTTCTCCAAAAAAGGTCGGATTTTCGTAATAACAAAATCCGACTATAAATCTTAATTACGTAATTACCTTAAAAAAGCTTAACGAGGTTTTATAAAAACTTAACGCTTAAACCGTTCCAGGCTTAAAAAAACTTAAGCATATTATTACGATAAACGAACATTAAGCCGTCCGTAATACCTTAAGTTAAAAATAGGATATATACGTTCGTTATTTCTTATATTTTTAAATAAAAGCAGTTTATAATACAACTTAATTACCTAAATTACTTTTAATTATCTATTATTACCAAACGTAATTAATTTATCTTTTCTTACTCAATTTCCAACAGTACTATTATTAACATAAACCCGCATAACTAGGTTTAATAGTTAATTAACTAGCCCAGCCGTTACAGTAAAACGCCGAACGCCAAGGGACCGCCATGTAATTAAGCAAAAAAAAAAAGTCAAATAACGTAAAAACGCCAGAAAACGTACTATATAAATATATAACCACGATCGTTACTTATTTCCTAAAACTACATCAACAATTTGCAATAATATTTAATTACGTAAAACGTACTTTCTTATTATTAAATGTAACAAATCAAAACCTTATTATTTAATATTTACGATTTAATTATTTAACATAAACCATATAATTTGGATTTAATGATTGAAAAACCCTTTAGCTATTATATGTTAAAAGCTTTTATTTAAAGAAATCGTTAAACCTTGGGCAATATCTTGAATATTATATCGTTTAATATTTAAAATAATATTACTTAGTAACTTTAAAACCGGATTAACTAACTGGAATATATGATTTAGCAATTTATTTTTTTTTTACGGAAATAACGGCATGAACATATATCTTACGGATTAAAACTACCAAACTTTAATTATACGATAAAAGAGGAAGTATTTAAAGCTTTTTAACTTAAATTAAAGTATATTTGCATTTTTCGAAAGTTACAAACCTAGTAAAAAGAATCTTTGCCGCTACAACTTTTCTTATAGATGATATCCTTAATTGGTTTAAACTTTAATAATAAATTATTTCAACAATGCCGAAACCGAGAAAGCTACTCCGATTACTTAGCTGTTTATTAATTATTTTAATTTTAAGGACAAACTTTAAGCTAATTTCTATAATCCCGATAAAGAACGTATAACAGCATAACAAATCTTATATTTACGACAGACCGGATTAGTATTTAAATACGAAATAGCTTTAAAAGCTTTGTAGTTAAAACCAGGTAAAAGGATTACGATAATAATAGTTTAATTAACATATTTTACAATAAGCGTAAAAAATGTTAAAACGAAATTATTAAGTTTAAGCAACTTAATATTTTTAATAAGTATATTGCGAAAGCCGTTAAGCTTAATAGTCGATAACATAAACAATATTACGAAGAAAGGACATCCTGCATTATAAATAAGATAATATAAACCGAATTAAGGAAAAAAAAGCGAAATACCCGTTATATTCCATAAAACGTAACCAGGACCTATATAGTGAGGTATGATTTAACCCCGAGATTTAAGTTAGATTTAGTACTACAACTATAGCAAAAAGAGACATTTGGTACGCAAGTATAAAGTACTAAAAAAGCCCACTAAAAAAAACAGCGATAAAGGCTAGTATTTAAAAAACCTCATAAGGCGACGGATTACAAAAGATAATTGCTATAATTCGTTCTAAAAAAAGCCTAGGTTCGAAAAAGAAATTGTATAGAAAATAAAAGCGGTTAAGGCATTATTATAAGAAATAATCTAACGATAAGCCAAAAAGCAAGCAGGATAAGAAAACTTTATTAATATAAATTTAACAAATTTACAAAATTCCGAAAAATGAAAGGCTTTAAAGCAGTAAATCTAAGAATACCAGAAATAGGTAAAAGACCTATTATTAGCAAAACCTGAATATTACGAATTAATCTATTTAGCGAATTGCATACGACGTAATTGCGTAATTTATAAGAAATAACAAAAGTATATCGCTTACCATATCGGTAAAATACATAAAAAGGGTTCGATTTTATAAAACTCGAAAAGGGTAAACAAAACTGTTAATGGTATTAATAATTTAATACGTTCGCTTTATAAAACGAAATCGATATTTTTTCGACGAGGAAAAATTAACTAAAGAAACTACAATATTCTTAAAACGACCTCTAGTATTATTACTAGTAATTTTCCTATTAGATACTGAAAACATTAATATATAATACGGTAATAAAAGTAATACAGCAAATTATCGGTAATTTATAGTTCGGATTAATATTTGCAGTAAACCTTAAAAAATGATAAATATTTAAGAAACAAGTTCGGAAGGTAACAAAAAAGTTAATAAAGTAAGATACGAACTTTAACGTTAAGCAGGCAGTACCTAGAAAAGGAATTGCCAATTAAAATTATAAAATACGAATTATGCAAATAAAAGCGTAAACCAAAATATAGGATAAGCAGATCGCTTATTTACGAACAACCAACTAGTAATTAACAGTACGAATTAAAAAATCCAAAAGGATTATCTGCTACATCGACGACAAACTAATCGGTTGTAAAAAAGCGTTAACGCAAACCAAATCTCCAAAAAAGAGACGCCACCTATAAAAAAGCCTTAGAATAGCGAAAACCGAAAACGGCAATGAAAAACTACTTAGAAGGGTTTTGTATACGACAACAGGAATTAACAATAATTTTATTACATTACGAATACGAATTAAAACGTATTAATATACCGTAATAATGGATTACGGAGCATTAAACGCTAATTATATTATATTAAAGTTCGTAAACGCCTTTAAACTGATATAGAAAAACAAAAAAACCCGTATATCGCCGCGAATGTCGAAAGTTAGATATTTACTTATAATAACGGACAAGTTATTCGCGAAATTAATTACTTCGATACTTTTATTAATAGATAAATCCAAATTATTAACTTCGATATCATGTTGTTAAGAAATTGCGATATAACTTTTAAAAAACCATGGTTATATTAGTACAATTTTTTTGATTAACTGGAATACTGGCCAGGTAATATTCGTTTTGCATTTTATCAATAAGCGCAAAAAAAAGAGACTTTTATATTTAATTAATAACGAAAAGAATAACGAACATAGGTATAAGGACACGATAAAAACCTTATTATATATAAAAATAAAATATAAGAAAAAAAAGAGCTTAATAAGCGTATTCGATATATTATAACCACTATCCTGGCATACCTTTATAACATAAACGAAATGTTAAAATAACGGCTCCAAAAACCAGACAAAAACTTAATCTAAAACGCTACCTAATGAATTATCCTAGCAATAGATAGCGATTTCCATCAAAACGCGCGATATTTAAAAACCGATAGAAATTAACAAAAACAGTTATAATAAAAAGAAAAAAAGTATTACAAACACCGGTTGACATTAACCGAATATAAAACAAAAATAACTTTTAAAAATATAATAAAAAGTAAGAAAAAGCATTTAAAAAAACAAAAAGGATATATATAATATAGAATTTAAAATTTCAATTTACATTTAAAATTAATCAAAAACTCGTAACCTCAATATTTAATACGTTAATTAATCGTTATTAGTTTAAAGACTTCATATATATTTGTGCTTTTTCATAAATAATATATTTATATTATTTTAATATTATTAATTTTAACATTTTACATATTTATTAAACAGTTTGATAATAAAAGAACATCTTAAAACCAAAAATGGAGCATTATGTAATATATTAAAAGAATCTTAGAAAATTTAATATAGTTAGTAATAAAATAACTTATATTAAAGTTTTATATATTTATTAATAAGTTAAAAATTTACTATCTTACGTTTAGTGGTGAATAGATATTAATAATTTATATATAATATCATTTTAACTTAAAAGAGGTATTATGGGCAGTTAAGGTAATTTCTTAAAGGGAGCGGTAAAAGGAACAAACGGGCTTTGATGTGGCCTTAGGATTGCAAGGGTAAAGGAGCTGAAGCCTATATGTGGCTGCTTCCCCCAACTTTTAGTTCTAGGATAGTAAAGCAAGCAACCTCCTCCCTTTAGTCTCCAGAATTGCAACGCATTTGCCGACATGGTAGCATTTTCTGGTTCCGTTTTTTGGCATTTTTGACGGTAGAAAATTGACATTCCGATCTATCCATTTTGTGTTGCATTCGAGGTACCGCTGCGTTTCGGTACGGAAGGCTTGGAGAGGGGAGTCAGGCTCGGCGACAGCTTCGTCGACAGGCTCGGTAGCAGGCTCGGCGACAGGTTCGACAGGCTCGGCAACAAGTTCGTTAGCAGGGTCGTCGACAGGCTCGGCGACAGGGTCGACGGCAGGTCCGACGGCAGGAATAGCAGGCTTAGCGTAAGGGCGCTTTGAAGCGGGACTCCGGAGGAATCGGCTCGACCTTAGAGAAGAAGGTTTTGAAGCTCCTTTAATTGCTTCAGGCAAGAGAGAAGCGTCTGCTCAAGGCAGTGGCCGTGGGTCGATTTGAAGCGACGCTCGTCGACGCGGTGACGTCCGAAAGGACTAGAGAGAACTTGAAAGGACCAGAGAGGACCTTAAGAGAGAGAAACCAACGAGGAAGTCTGCCATTCGGTAGCAACGTCAATAAGAGAAAATCAGAACGCGGGAAAGGAAATCGGAACGCTGGAGATTCACAACAGAAAATCGACGAGGTCATCACGAGGTCATCACGAGCTCACATGGCGAAGGATTTAAAGGCGCATTTCACCCCCACCCCCCGGCGGAACTTGAGATTCAACGGAGCGGAGGATGGACGGAATGGACTTTTGGAGGCTTGAGAGAGCGCCGGCGACGTCTGAATGGCTTCATGGCAACCCTAGGGCCATGAGGGGGTGTTGACAGTTGAGGTGATTTCTTAGAAGGAGCGGTAAAAGGAACAAACGGGCTTTGATATGGCCCTAGGATTACAAGGACAGAGGAGCTGAAGCCTATATGTAGCTGCTCCCCCTTACCCTTAGTTCTAGGATAGTAAAGCAAGCAACCTCCTCCTCCTAGTCTTTAGAATTGCAACGTATTTGCCGACAGGTATTTTATAATAAAAGGAAATATTTATTTAGGTTTTATAATTTTTTATACCGTTAATTATTAACAAATACTATTTTTTTTTAAATATTTTCTAAATTATTCCATTTTATTATTTATTATTTCATTATAACCTTTATATATATCGCAATACCAAATTTGAATTATAGTATATTAAGAAAATTTCAAGTTAAAAATAGTTATATTAATTGTTATTTAAGTTTGATATCAAGATTATTCACTGCTAAGGTAATTTATTAAGTGGAGCCTTAGGTTAGTTAATATATTACTTATAATATTGCAAATATAAGCAATTGTTTAAGAAGAAGCTTAATAAAAAGTTACTAGTATATAATAAATAAGCTTATAAAATAATCTTTAAAAAAGGCGCCTTATTCCGGTTTTACCTTATTTATAACTTTAACGAAATAAAACTTTACATTTTACGACGTATTTAAATAACCGCTTTTAAAAAGGATAAATACGTTAACTAATATCTTAAATAAGATATTTTATATTTTTCGTATTAAAAAAACGGCAAGCTACGATTCGTTATTAATTATTAACATTTAAATAATACTATCTTAAAAATAAAGTATATTTGTTATTAATTACCGAAATAAAGAATTGTTTATAAAAAGCTAAGTTATTTACCGTATTAAACTTGCGAAACGGATATAACACTATTTGTATCAAAGAAGGATACGAATAAAAAGCAGTTTTCAGAATAAAGTACGGATTATACGGATATGTTATTACATTTATAAAACTTACTAATACCCGGGTAATATTTTAACGAATAGTAAACCATATATTACGAAAACATCTAAACGTTTTTATTATCTGTTATCTCGACGACAATTCGATTTTTTTAAAAACAAAAACATAGCATACGGAATATGTTTATTTAATCTTACAAGCTTTACAAAACGTTGATTTGCTCGTTAACGCAAAGAAAATCTAATTTCACATATAAAAAATAAAATACTTTGGATATATTATTATTTTAAAACATATTATAATAAATCTTAAAAGAATTACAGCCATTACAAACTGGTAAAAACCTAATACGATTAAGAAAATATAAACCTTTTTCGGATTCGCAAATTATTACAAAAAGCTTATTAGGAACTTTAACAAGATTATTATATTACTAACAAACCTCACGAAAAGGAAATAAGAATTCTAGTAAACGAGAATAGTAAAATAAACCTTCCAAAATCTTAAAGAAATTATTACCAAACAACCAGTATTAATTATGTATAATTTATAACGACCTATCGAATTGGAAATCGATACTTCGGATTATACTTTAAAATAGTTATAAATATAAGAACGATAAGGAATATAAAATCTTATGACATCTCACTTTTACAAGTTATAAAAAGCAAATTAAGTTATATTATTCAAACAAGTAATTTATAGTTATTATATACGTATTTCGAAAATTCAGGTACATACTACAAAAGACCATGTATTAAATTAAGGTTTATATAAATCACAAAAGCCTTACACGATTTATTATAACGAAAAAATTAACAAAACGATGATTACGTTACGCAAAAGAATTTATTAGCTATAACTTCGTTATTATTTACCAGAAAATCTTAGAAAACGGCAAAATAAATACTTTAAGTAAATAACAAGATTTAAAAAAAATTCATTAAAGTTAAATATACGATATTTAATAATACACCGAAAAAGAGCTGAAGATATAGTAAATTGTTACAATTAGGTAATAAACAAACTTTATAAAACAATACAATAATATAATAAAAAACTATTAATAAAACGGTAAATAAATAAATAACAAATATTTAGAAAGTACTAACAGAACTTAATTAAACAAATATACGAACATCTATTTTACAGATACTTAGAAATACACAAAACATTTGAGCGTTTACAAAAAATATATATATTTCTTTACTTAAAAAAATAAATACAGAAAGTATTACAATAATGCGATATATGTAATAAGGTTAAGTTATAACAACATCAACTATATGAAGAATTACAACCCTTATTAGTTATAAAACAACTATAAAACTTAATTACTTTTAACTTTATTATAAAGTTAATATTATTAAACAACCATATTACAGAAATATATTACGGTAATATTGTTGTAGTCGTAAACCGATTTATAAAGTTTTCTTATTTTTTATTATATAGCGAAAATACGGACGTAAAATAAATAACTTGTATGGGCTTTAAATACTTTGTTAATATATAAGGATTGCCTATAAAAATTATTTCGGATAAAGAAATAATTTTCATTTTGAAGTTTTGGTAAGGCTTAATAATATAACTTGAGTTAAAATATTAATTATTAAACTTTTTTTAATTCCAAACCGACAGATAAATAAAAAAAGAATTATATATTAAAAACATATTTACGATATTATATTAATTACGAAAAAACTAAATAAGTTAACAAATTACCCGTTCCGCAAGTTAATTATAATACGAACTATTACGAAAGTATTAAAACTATTTGAAGAAACGTTAATTTCGGATTTATACCAAACGTTTACAGAAGCTTATACGAAAAACCGGTTAACGTACAAGTTATTTTAATAATAAAAACACTTCAACAAGTATATAATAAAAAAACAAAACTAAAATTTATATAGTAGCAGATATAAAAGTATTACAACCGCAAAAAGTAAAAAAGAAAAAGAAAAAAACCAATGTTCTAGAAAGAAAAGATAATTTACTTCGGTACAAAGAATATCTAAACGAAACGATTAATTTAAAAGCTGAATTATAAGTATATTAAACCATATAAAATTGTTCGAAAGATTTGAAAAAACAATTACGAATTTAAGATATCTTTTAAAATTAAGATACATCCAGTTTTCTATATTTTCTTATTTAAATTAACAGCGGACACCATTAAAATCAAGACAAAATACGACGAAAAGATAGGAAAAAGTACACCAACCTACGAAATAAAGGAAGTTCTGAATATACGAAAAGAAAAGAAACTTACCCAGTACTTCGTTAAATAAGAAATTATCCAGACTCAGAAAATACGTCAAAACCTGCTAAGTATTTTGTAATATCTAGTATTTATTACGGAATTTCCGCCAGTAACGCCGGAAGTACTAACTAACGAACCCTAATTAAACTAACTAACAAACGGCCAGTCGGTATTTTCGATACCCGACTAATTAAGAATAAAAACCGACGCCAAAACGGGTACAAACGTAACAAACCCAGTACGTATTTAATTTTGCCTTCTTTGCTTTTCCAGTTTATCCAATAATTACAAACCACGACGAACAATTCTAATATTTCGCATACAGAATTACTTTTATTAACGTTTTCAACGTTAAAAACGGCCTATAATCTTATTTATTTCCTGTTAAAATCGTAAAAATTATTATTTAATTAAAGTTTCTTTATATTTTAAACGTTCCGACTTTTAAGGAATATTACGCAAATAAACGGTATACCAGAGTTATCGTAAAAATGTTAATGAAAAAAATAATTTTTATAACAAAATAAATCCTCGGCCTTAATATATTTCGTATAATTACGAAAATACCACGAACAAAACATAACTTCGAAACTTGATTAATCAATACAGAAAGCAAGTTCGTTATGTTTTTTTTTGTACTTACGATTACGAAATTTAATCGTACGATTCGTTATAGTAAGATAATTTAAAAAAAAAATACACTTATTACAGGAATAACGAATAATCTTTAAGAACGAAACTCTTAAAAAAGGAAAACTCGTATTACGACTTAACATTTCGAGCGTTTCGGTAATTTAGACAAACGGTCGCAATTACACTATAAGTAACTAAAAAGAAAGATTTATAACATACGTAAGGCGAAACGGCGTTAAGACGCCAAATAACGCTAAATGCATCTATACGGTATAGCGCTAAACGCCAAGGAACCGCTATAAAATTAAGCCAGAAAAACGCTAATTAACGCGAAAACGCTAAAAATCATACGATATAAATATATAACCACGATTATTATCTATTTTTTAAAATTAAATTAACAGTTTGTAATAATACTTAATTACGCAAAACATACTTTATTATTATCAAACGTAATAAAACAAAACGTTATTACTTAATGTTTACGATTTAACTCCTAATATAAACCGTACAAGTTGGGTTTAATAATTAGAAACCCCTTTAGCCGTTATAATAACCTTTTTGTATTAATTTAAATACTTTACTATCTTTTTCTATAACGGATAATCTTATTCCTAAAAATGTAATCTTTAAAGATCGTTTCAATTATCTTAACTAATTCCTTTTTTTACGTTTGAACGTTTTTTCGCGCGGTATTTAAAACCTTATTAACCCCGATATACCTAACGTAAATCATTTTACAAATACTTAAAAATTCCTCACAATCGAGAAGTATATTACGGAAACTAATAACAAAATATTAAAGCAATATGTAATAACTTTGGCTTTTTGAGGTAATTCATATATATATCTCGCTTAATGTAATCCTCGGCCGGAAGCTTTAATAATATTCTTTTTTACAAATCCTAAAAATGAATCCGAAATTAATCTTAAACGTCTTACAAAAAGCATCCCCGAAAAATAACGGAAAACTTCCAAAATCAATATCAAATATACCAATATTGCTACAACCTGACGTTTCAGATATCTCGATAATTTAAAGAAACGGTTGCAATTACGCCATAAGTAGCTAGAGGAACTACGCCACGTTTGGAATGGCGTTGGATACCAAAATAACGCGGATTGTAATAAAACGGTATGGCGTTAGATGCCAAGGTATCGCTATTTAATTATACGGTATGGCGTTAAATAGCGGTATATAGTTATTTAAAGTACGATTTAGATATATAACTACGATTATTACTTATTTTTAAATTTAAAAGCAATAACTTGTAATAATATTTAATTACGCAAAACGCACCTTGTTATTACCAAACGTAATAGAAAGATTTTATTGCTTAATGTTTACGATTTATCTGTTAATATAAACCGTGCGTTTGAAATTTAATAGTTGAGAACCCCTTAAATGGTTATACGTTATAAGCTTTTATTTAAAGGAATTGTTAAATCTTAAGTAATATTTCAGATACCATATTAACTAGTAACTAAATCGATGTTACACAGTAATTTTAAAATCGAATTAGTTAATTTAAGTACATAATCCAGTAATTTACCATAAATACGGAACCTATAATACCTGTACCTATTTTACGAATTAAGGTAACTAAATCTTAACCATACGATAGAAAAGGGAACGTTTAAAGCTTTTTAACTTAGGCTTAAATATATTTGTATTTTTTAGGAATTAACGACTTAGCAGAGAAGACTTTTGTTATTGCAGCTTTTTTTATAGGAAACGTTTTTAATTAGTTTAAGTTTATGATAAGAAATTACTTGGAAAATGCCCAAGTTGATAAAATAGCGTTTATTATTTAGTTATTTATTAATTACGTTAATTTCATAGATAAATTTAAAGTAAATTTTGATAACCCCGATAAGGAACGTATGGTAACGTAGCAGATTTTATATTTACAATAAACCGGATTAGCATCTACGTATATAATGGCAGTTTACAGCCTTATAGTTAAAGCCGGCTGGATAAATAATGAAAATAACAGTTTGATTAACATATTGTATAACGGTGTAAAAAAAGATGTTAAAGATAAAATTATTAAGTTCGAATAATCTAATACTTTTAATAAGTATATCGTAAAAGCCTTTAAACTCGATAACCGATAATATAAATGATGTTACAAAAGAAAGGATAATTCAATTTACGAATAATATAAAAGCTTAATTAAGGGAAAAAATACGAAATACTTTTTACGTTTTATAAAACGCAGCCAGGACTTATGGAATTAGGAACGACTTAATTACGAAACTTGAGTTAGGTTTAGTGTTATAATTGTGGCAAAAAAGAATATTTGGTATGCAAATGTAAGGTATCGAAAAAGCTCTAAAAAGAATAACCATAATAGCAGCTAGTATTTGAAAGAACCCCATAACATAACGGATTAGGGAAGTTAATTTCCATAATTCGCTAAAAAAAAAGGCCTAAGCCCGAACAAAAAGATCCGATAAGAAATAAAAGTAACTAAGGTAATATTATAAATAGCGATTTAGCAGCAAGTCGCAAAATAAGCAGGATGGAAAAGCCCAGTTAATATAAGTTTAATAACCTTTTAAACCCTAAAAAAACGACAGGCTTTAGGATAGTAGATTTAAGATTATTAAGAATGGGTGGAAAATTTACTACTAGAAAAATGCTGATATTATAAGTTAGTTTATTTCATAAATTGCTTACGATGTAATTACATAATTTATAGGAAAGAACAACGATATATTACTTAACGTATTAAGAGAATGTAAAAAGAAAAGGTCGATTTTACGAAAGTTGAAAGCGATAAGGACGATTAACAGTAATGCGTCTATTTTCGTCCGCTGGTATTATAAAACGAAATTAATATATGTACGATTAAACATAATTAACTAGAAAGATGACGTTATTTACAAAACGACCCTTTATATTATTATTAATAATATAATTATTAAACCTTTACGAAATTGGTATATTATACGGTAATAAAGATAATGCAACGAATTATTAGTAATTTACAGTTTAACTTAACATTTATAACGGACCTAAAAAAACGATGAGAATTTAAAAAAAAGGTTTAGAAATTAACGGAAAAGTTAGTTTAATACGATATAAATTACGAAGCTAAATAGGCAGTACCTGGCAAAGAGATTGCTAACTGCGATTATAAAACGCAAATCGCAAAAATGGAAACATAAATTAAAATGCAAAAAAACAAATTAACTATTTACGAAAAGTTAATTAATAGTTAATAATACGAATTAAAAAGTCTAAAAGGATCATTTGTTACGTCGACGACATATTAATTAGCTGTAAAAAAACAACAACATAAACCGAATCCCTAAAAAAGGAACGTTACTTATAAAAAAGCCTTAAGATAACAAAAGCTGGAAATAGTAGTAAGAACTTCTTAAAAAGGTTTTATATACAGCGACAGGAGTTAATAACGACCTTGTTATATTATGAATACGAATTAAAACGTATTGGTATACCGCAATAATGGATTACGAAGCATTAGACGTTAATTATATTGTATCGAAATTAGTAAACGAACTTATATTATTATGAAAGGACAAAAAGAATTTTTATATCGTTAAAAACGCCGAAAGTCAGGTATTTGCCTCCGATAATAAGAAAATTGCACGAAAAATTAATTACTTCCAAACTTTCGTTAAAGAAAAAATCTAAAGAGTTAATTTCGACATGATCTTCAAAAAACCATAGTTATATTAATATAACCCCCTAAGTGATTAAAGTACTAATTAAGTAAAATAGTTTTTATATTCCATTGAACCAAAAAACGGAATACAGACATAAAATACGATAGAAATTTTACTACTTAGAAAAAATAGCAGAAAAAAACAGGGCATGTTAGGCGTATTCGACGCATTATCGCCAATATCCGGGCATAACTTTGCAATATAAACCAAATTTTAAAAAGTTAACCCGAAAAGCAAAAATGAGAAAATATAGTTGATATATCATTATAATATCGTAAATACAGGCGATTATTTAAAAAAGAACTTAATACGAAATTATTTAAATATAATAAATAGGATTACGAAATAATTCTTAAAACTAAGTATGTTACTAAAATTTTACTTTATTTATAACTTCAACGAAATAAAGCTATATACGTTACGAAAATATTTAAACGACAAGCTTTAAAAAGGATAAATACGTTAATCGATATTTTCTGTAAAATACTTTATGTTTTTCGTATTTAGGAAAAACGGGAAATTACGTTTGGTTATAAATTACCAATATTTAAACAGTATTAGTTGGAGTTTGGTACGTTAATATGCCACCAGCTGGGTGGCCCGTGCTTAGACTTACCTTAACGCGTTTGTAGAGGTCCGTATATCCCATATTATTTATGTAACCAGAACGGATAGATCAGTTTTAATTAAGACAGAACTTAGTTATATACATTATTACAATATTAATTATTAATAGAACGCTTTCGCATATTTTTATATGGTAGTATTTTTTGGTTTTTTTAAAGGAAAAACGTATTTAAGCTTTTGTTGTTATTGCAGTATACGTTACGAAACTATTTATTAAATGCGTTACAAAGTTAATTAAAGTTAATTAATTAGCTTAGAATTATAAGTAGCCGGCAGCAGTTACGAAAACGAATTAATTCGGTTAACGAAATATGAAAAGCTACGAAAACGAGTCTGTTCGGTTAATTGTATTATAATAAAACCTTAAAACGATTAATTAATATCCCTGTTTTAGTAGGAAGATACCTTTAATTAACGGCAGGATTTTTTTTATGAATTAAAAAAGTTAATCCTGGAATAAGAACGCCTTCGAATTAAGTTAGAATGCCTACGCCGTTAGATGGAAGTGTTCGTTGCGAAGGTAGCTGCCGAAAAAAAGCAAAAGAAGCTGGCCGAACAAGATTAGCAAGTTATAAAGGAAAAACTTTTAAAAGTTAACGCTATAAGCGATTTATTTAAACGTAAATCGAAGTAACTTAAGGAACTATTAGCGAACGAGCTTAATTTTTAAATTTTTAATAGTAAGTTATTACCGAAAACGGGATTATTATTAACTTTTCCGCAGGGTTTTTTTATTAACTTTTCCCGAATTAACTTTTAAAAGCCGTCCGAAAATATTTGGACTGTTAGTATATAGCAGTTTTTAGATAGTTATTAAAAGCCCTTAACGATAGCATATGTCCTTGTTTTTTAGGCCAGTAATTCTTCTTTTTTCCGAAAAAAAGAAGAAGTTACTTTTTAAGGCCTTTGTTTGGTAGAATTTCGCAACCATTAATTTGAACGACAGAACTTCGCAAATGAAAACAATCTCGTTAAGTGCTTTATCGCATCGTTCGTTTTCGCCACTTTCGGGTAGTGACGGTGGCCGCGGCGGCAAAGACGGTAAAGGCGGAAAAAGGAGTAGTAATAGTTTTTCCTTATCGTTTAGCTTTTTTTTATCGTTTGATAATTCGGATTTAAACTTGGAAACCGACTCGAGTGATTCGGATAGCGATTTAAATAACAGTAACCGAAAGAAACGTTGCAAGAAGCGTAACGCGAAGGATAAAAAAAGCGTAAAGAGAAAAAGTTAAAGAAGTCCAAGAAAAAGAACTTAACCTTCCGTTAGAAACGTTTCGATTTCGCCTTTAATAAGGAAAATTACTTGAAAGGTTTTGAAAATTGAGAATTTCGGAAAAACGTCTTAAATTTTATATTCGAAAAGGTAAGTTACGAAAAGGGAATGAAATTTTCCGTTTTTAATAAATTCCGCCTAATTAAGGTAATTACCAAAACTACCCGCCGGGTTTTTTTAAAGTTAATTACCAGCATTAGGAAAGGTACGAAGATGTTGAAAACTTTTCGTAAAACTTACGTAATAATTAGGAAAATACGTTAACGTTTCTTTTGGAAAAAACTAAGTTAATTGCGTTATAACGGAAAAGACCCGGTTTTATTTACTACGAAATTTCAGAAGCTGATTCGAGAAGTTAAAAAGTGCGGTATAAAGTTAGGCAAGAATTAGCAAGTTATTATATTCCTAACCGCTGTGGAAAAGAAAGCAAGTGATTAGTATCGAATGATAAGCTCCGTATTCGAAAGACCGACTATACAGTTCACCGCTTAATGGATGATTTTAACAGCGAATTCCATTACCGCGTCAAGAAGGTTAAAGGAGATAGAGACGGCAACGATAAGTCGAAGAACCAAAGCCATAACGCGAGAGGCCGAAATGGTAACAATAAAGGGAGGAACAATAACAACAACAACAACAACAATAACGGTGACAAGCGGTCCTGGAACGCCAAGGGCGAACCCCTTTGTTGGAATTGTGGGAAGTACGGCCACCTGTCAAAGGACTGCCGCAAACCCAGGAAGGATGGCCAAGATAATCGGAATCAGAATGGCCAACGCAACAACGGACGAAACGGCAACGGCAACAGGTCTAACAACAATGGCAACAATGGTACTGGCAACAGCAACAACGCGAATAGCCAGCAGCAGCGTCAGCCAGAGGCACACTTCATTCCAGACGGCCTTGAAGACCTGTACAACCTCCCTGCGAAGAAACACCAGGCAGGTTACGCCGCAGCAGTTGATCAGTCAGATATGGCAGAGATCATGCAGTTGTTTGACAGGGCGATGGAGCAGCAGCGGCAGACCGCTTCGCCACAGGGCACGCGAGCCCCGAAGGGCGCCGTCGCTCCAGAGGGCGTCGCCTCCGGAGGCTCCACCCCCGGCGTCTCCACCCCCTGTAGCGCCTCTTCCCAGCACCCTGAACTCCCTGAAGAGATTGGAAGCACTGGAAGCACTGGTACGTCAAAGAAGCTTCTTGTATGCGTCCCGAGCAATGCGGCTGTCGACGAATTCGAGCTACGTCTGAAAAACGAGCACCAGAACAAGCCCCAAGACGAGCCCCGAGCCCTGATACTCCAGTTACACAACGTATAGAAGGAGAACCGCAACGAGATACTGTGGGACTTAGGAACCAACGTATTTATTACCAATAATTCGAGGGATTATCTCCCCAAGCAGTTACTGGATATTCGAGATAGAAAGTTCATGATTACCACCGGCGGAGGACCTGTATAAGCTGAGATAATCGGTACAGTTAGCTGGGACCTTAGGGGATTTAAGGGCGAATGCAACTTTATAACCTTACGGTATACGTTATATATGCCCACGTTTCTGTTGCGTATATTCTCCGGCGAAATCTTTTACAGACGCGGAGGATACCTTAGCAAAAACTGCCTGATTAATAGCAATGGAACGAAATTGATAATAATTGACGTCCCAAAACGAGGTTTCCTGCTTTGGACGTATGGGCGTAAGGAGCCTTCCATTAGAGGCCCTGATACTGATCAATAGGACAACGCGTTAGGTATGACATACGGTGAAATCGACGATATGCTAAAGACCTTGAAGGCCTCCACGGTAGATGGAGAGGTCTTGATAATTAGAGCCGTTATGTAACGGTTAGTTCTTTGGCACCGCCGGTTGTGTCACCCTAGCAACCAAAGAAATTGAGGCTATGGACTTCTGGATGGGGATCAGCGCCCTCTTGGATCAAGGCCTTCATGATCTCGGGGTCCTTGTCAGGAGCCTCGCATGTGTACAGCTCAGGCTTGACCTTTTTCGGTCTGCCTCGCTTTCGTTTTACGGTTTTCGTCTCGCTGTACCGTCCTGATCGACGAAAATCACCGTATCAAAGCTGAGAAGCTGGAAGCACGAGGTGCCAAGGGCCTCTCTTTAGGCTATCAAGGCACCCACAACTACAAGGTCTGGCTGTTAGAGGGCGGTCGCTTCCTGATCACACCGTATATACGAGTCTACGAAGAGATAGGTGCGCTGGGAGAGAAGGATGAGCCACCCGACCTAAGAGAAGTTGTGAGGTCTTTACCTCCATACGTACAGCGCAGACTCCGCCATCGACCCAGGAAGAAGGACGTTGGCGTCCACAATCGAGATGATAACGTTGTTTCGGACGATCAGACGGATGACGAGACGAAAACCGTGAAACGAAAGCGAGGCAGACCGAAGAAGGTTAAGCCTGAGCTGTATACCTGCGAGGCTCCTGACGAGGACCCCGAGATCATGAAGGCCTTGATCCAAGAGGGCGCTGATCCCCATCCAGGAGTCCATAGCCTCAATTTCTTTGACGAATCGGAAGACGAAGAAAATAGCACCGTTGCGATCCGACAAGCCTACGAACGAATGCATGTACAGAACGTGTTTTATATTGACGAGTACCTCTTTAACGTAGATGGAGATGGGCCCACCCTGAAGGAGGTTATGGAAAACCCCGAATGGGATATGTGGCTTAAGGTTATTAATACTGAAATTGGAAAGAATTTATAGTAAGGAACCTTTGCTTTCCGGTTACCGAATGAAGCTATTAGAAAATACTTGATTAACGCCAAATAGGTCCTGAAAAAGAAATATACCTTAACGGGCAAGTTAAAGAAATATAAGGTTCGTATTTACGTTAAAAGCTTTATTTAACGTAAAGGCATAAATTATAACGAAACGGCTGTAAATATCGCGAAAGCGGTATATTAGCGTATTTTTATGGCTTTTATAGTAATCTACGGCTGGTATATATAACAAATCAACTTTATCGTAATATACTTAAATAGGAACCTGAAAAAACGAATCTTTATAAAGCGGTTTCCCTAGTTACAAAAATATTTCGATAATTATTTAAATATAATTAATAAACCTTCTGTATAGGTTAAAGCAGGCCGGTATTACATAATAAAAACAAGTTCGAATTATATTTGAAAAATACGGTTTTAAGTTATTATTATCCGACGATGTTATATATATTAACCCGATTACCCGTAATATTTTAACTTTATATGTCGACGATTTCCTTTTTTTCGGTTTTAATAAGATAAGCTTAAAGGTTTTAATAGACGTTATTACCGGAAACGTTTTTATTAACTATTTCGGAACTGCAAACTAATATTTCGGGGTACGTATCGTTCGATTTTCCGAAATAGGCAACGTCCGCCTCGACCAAAAATAATACATTAATAAGGCGCTGGTAAACATAAGAATTAATAATATAAAAGCGGAACCGATTTTTTTTATTAAGGAATATCTAAATTACGCAATTCGTTTCGAAAATACGGCTGATAAGCAGGATATTTTCGAATACGCGAGCCTTATAAGCAAATTTAATTTTTTTAATTATATAACAAAATCTAATACGGCATATACGACGTTTACCTGGGCCCGGTTTATAAATAACCCGTTTCCGAAATACCGAAATTACATTAAACGTTTCCCGAAATATTTAAAAAGCACCTTTAAGTTATCTATTCGATACCGAAAACTAAATAACATATATTCTTATTTTCAATATAATCCGTTAAGCCTGTTTGTGGTAATTAACGCGAATTTCGCGGATAACCCCGATATAGCTAAATTTACTACTAATTACGTTTTGTTTATAACAAAAAGCCTTATAACCTAGGTATTAAAAAAACAATAGATTATTACTAGATATATTTCGGAAATTAAATACGTAACATTAAGTACTGCAGTTACCGAAACAACCGGCATACGGATCTTTTTCGAAAAATTTGGCCTTATATTTAAAAGCCCTATTACCGTCTTAAAAGATAATGTTATGGCCCAGCAAGGCGTGGCTTTTCCAAAAACGGTCGGAAACTGCAGGAAGATAAGTTCCGACCATAAACCCAAGTT
Organism: Monosporascus sp. 5C6A; assembly: GCA_004155035.1. NCBI lineage: Eukaryota > Fungi > Ascomycota > Sordariomycetes > Xylariales > Monosporascus > Monosporascus sp. 5C6A. The sequence continues at coordinate 37,535 of QJOB01000250.1, forward strand.
ACATGATTTGTAATTACGGTGGATCCGGTGATTAGGAGTAATTATAGTAAGTTTAATTACTGGTGATTACTATAACGACAGTAATTAGTCGTAATTAGTAGTGATTACTATAATTTAATAGAAAAGATATATAACGTTTGTTATTTCTTATAATTTTAGATAGCACCAGTTTATAATATAACTTGGTTATCTAGATTACCTTTAATTATCTGTTATTACTAAACGTAATTAATTTATTCTTTATTACTTAGTTTTTTATAATATTATTGTTAATATAAACCCGTACGATTAGGTTTAATAATTAGTTAATTAACTTTAGTTGTTATACGTTACAAGTTTTTGTTTAATAATATAGTTAAATTTTAAGCAATATTCGAATTATTATTATGTCGATTAACGTATAAGTAATTTTTATTCCTGAATTTACGGCTTAGCAATTCTAAAACAAGATTAAAAAGCTTAAGGCTACCGTTTAGCAATTTATTAACGAAATATTAACAGCTTAGTAACTAGGTCCTTATAAAATGAAACCTAAAAAACCATAGTTTTATAACGGGAAAAAGAATATCCAAAGTTTTTTAACCCAAGTTCGGGTTTATTTTCGTTTTAAAGAACTTATTAATCCAGCTAATTAAATTCTTGTTATCGCCGCCTGTTTAAAAAGAAATGCTTTTAATTGGTTTAAATCTACCATGAGGGATTTTTTAAAAAATAAAAGGTCTGATTAGAAAAAAACTAGTTAAAAGGTTTTTTCTAGTTATATTAACTTTGAAAACAAACTAAAAAATAACTTCGAGAATCTGGATAAAAAATGAATTGCGGCTTAAAAAGTTTTTTAACTGTGCTAAAAGGGACTAGCTTCCGTATACGTTATGAAATTTAGGAATTTTATGGCAAAAGCAGGATAAACGGACGAAAAAAATAATATTTTGATCGATATATTTTATAAAAGATTAAAAAAGGACGTTAAAAACGAAATTATCAAATTCCCGCGATTTACGATACTTAACAAGTATATTACGGAAGTAATTAAAATCGATAACCGATAATTTAAAAAGCGACAAAAACGATAAAGATATTTTATTTTACAGGTTGGATATTTTACGGTTAATTAGGGAAGAAAACGCGAAATACCTTTTATTTTTTCGGAATAATACCAAAATCCATAAAATATGGCATTACTTAACGACGAAATATAAACTAAATATAATGTTATAATTATAATAAAATAAGATATGTTATTAAATAATACAAAACGCTACAAAAAACCGATAAAAATATATTAAACATTAGTACCTAAGAGATTACCGAAAAGTTAAAATAATAACAAACAAGTTAACATAATCCGTATACGTAATAATAATAAATAAGAAAAAATCCGATAAAGATTAAACGTGGCTAAAACTTTATTATAAATAGTAATTAAACGATAACGATCTGCTATAATAAAATAAATAACAGAATATTAAAAATAAAAGGAATTATTTACCTTTAAACTTCGTTTACGATTATATAAAAAACGGTATAAGCAGTTAGAACTAAACGTATGGATTAAAAGTATTACGGTTAAGATAAGGTTTTATTATTAGGAATACCCGACCGATATAAGAAATTATATGCTATTTATTACAAGCAAACTTATTATCCAAAGTATAAAAAATAATAAAGTTACATATAATAACGTATTATACGTATATAGCACCAAGGATTTAATTTCTATAACTAAACAGGAAATAATCTTAAAAATTAACGATAATACCGGTATTTACGTACATTAACCTTATAAAATATTATCGATATCCTTACGGCAAAAGAAAGTTAACCTAAAGATAAAAGTTATCCAAAAAAGAACTTAATATATTACTTTAAAATATGTAATTACAAAATATAAGAAAAATAAATTTACTAAACAGTTATAAAGCAATACGGGAAATTATTAATAATTTATAATTTTAACTAATATTTACAATTAAATTGAACAAACGGCGAAAATTTTAAATAGAAATATAATTCCGACAAAAAAACATAACCCAATATAACGTACAATATTAATAATAATCCGACGGCTTAAATAACTAAACGACAAAATTAAATCGCCGGAAAAAAAACGCAATCGAATAAATTAAAAGAAGTATTGTTATCTTAAAATAATACAATACGTTATTCGATATACGTATCATGGAAATAAAAGCAACATTACAGCATTAAAAAAACATATCAAATAATTATAAGTAAAAGTTAAGCAACTAAAAAACCTAAAAAATAAACCTTACCTGTAAAAAAGCAACAAAATAACGGAAATTAAAAAAATTAATATAAAACCCTTAAAAAAGATTTATACATAACGATAGAAACTAACAACAACTTTATTACCTTACAAATACGGATTAAGATATATTGGTATACCGTAATAACAAATTACGGAACTTTAAACGTTAATTATATTATTCCGAAGTTAATAAATTAATTTAAATTATTATAAAGAAAATCAAAAAACCTTTATATCGCCGAAGACGCAAAAAGTTAAGTATTCGTTTACGATAACGGAAAAATCGCACGCGAAATTAATTACCTCGAGATTTTTATTTAAAAACGAATCCAAACAATTAATTTCGATATCGTTCTATTAAAAAATGACGACATAATCCTAAGAAAACTATGATTATATTAATATAACCCTTTAATCGATTAAAAGATTAGCTAGGTAAAATTCGTTTTATATCCCATCAATAAACAAAAAAAAACGAACGAAATCTTTATATCCGATTAACAAAAAAAATAACGAATGCAGGCATAAAAATACAACAAAAACCTTACTACCTAAAAAGACAAAAAAAAAAGGTATAACAAACGTATTTAACGTATCATAACTATTATCCAAATATAACTTTACAACATAAACGAAATCCTAAAACACCAACCCGAAAAACCAAAAAAAAAACATAATTAATGTACTACCATAATATCGCAAATACAAACGATTATCCCAAAAAAATCTCAAAACGAAATTACCGTAATATAGCAAATAAAACCATAAAATAATTCTTAAAAAGGCACTTTACCCAAATTCTATCTTATTTACAATTTAAACGCAATAAAACTTTACGCCTTACGCGCGTACCTGGAAAATAAACTCCAAAAAAAATGGATTCGACGATCTACGTCTTTAACCGGATACCCTATATTCTTCGTACCAAAAACAAATAACAAGTTACAATTAATAATAAATTATCGATATTTTAATAACATTACTGTTAAAAATAAAACATCTTTACCATTAATTACTAAATTAAAAAATTACTTATAAAAAATTAAATATTTTACCGTTTTAAATCTTAAAAACGGGTATAACTTAATTCAAATTAAACCAAGACATAAATAAAAAACGGCTTTCAAAACAAAATACCGATTATACGAATATTTAATTATATTAATAAAATTTACGAACATACCAATAACCTTTCAGCGAGTAATTAACCACATACTTCGAAGATACCTGGATATTTTCGTTATATATTATTTAAACGATATTCTGATTTTTTTTAAATTAAAAACAGCACATTCAAAATACGTTTATTAAGTTTTTTAAGCTTTACAAAACGTTAATTTATTAATTAACGCAAAAAAATGTTAATTCTATATACAGAAGATGGAATATTTAAAATATATCATTATCCTAAAATATATCAAAAAAAATTTAAAAAAAATTGCAACAGTTACCAAATAACCTATATTTACTACCGTTCCGAAATACAGGCATTTATTAAATTCGCTAACTATTATCGAAAATTCATTAAGTACTTTAATAAAATTACAATACCATATTTAATTTTACCAAAGAAAAACGAATTCCAATAAACGACAAAAACAAAAGAAACCTTTTAACAAATTAAAAACGTAATTATTAACGAACCAATACTAATTATGTACGATCCAAAACGTCCAGTTAAGTTAAAAATTAATTTTTCGGATTATACGTTAAACGTAATAATCGGATACCAAAACGATCAAAAAATATTTTGCCCGATTATTTTTTATTTTTACAAATTAAAAAAAAACAAAACTAAATTATACTATCCCCGATAAAAAATTCAGAACTATCGTTAAAACTTTTCGAAAATTCAGGCATATGCTTAAAGGAAACCTTTACCAGATTAAGGTTTATACCGATTACAAAAATCTTACCCACTTTACCATTATACGAAAACTTACGGAACGATAGCTACGTTATATAAAGGAATTAACTAAATACAACTTCGTTATTATTTACTAAAAAGGCTTTAAAAACGGCAAAACAAATACCTTTAATAAACGACCTCATTTAAAAGAAAAAGTGGTCAAAATTAACTACAAAATTTTCGATATTACCCCAGAAAAACACCTAAAATCACGACAAATTATAACAATTAAAACAATACCCCACGATTTACATCAAAAAATACAACAATATAACGATAACCTACTTAACAACCAGAAAACAAACAAAATTCAGATACCAAAAGATTATCAGCAGGACTTAATATAGGATATACATCAATATCTACTTTATAGATATTTAAGGATTTACAAAACTCTAAAACGCCTACGGCGTACTTATTATTTTCCTAAAATAAAAATAACAATATAGAAAGTCAAAAGAATACAACGTTTACGTTAAAACAAAAGTTTTACGATATAAACCATACAGAAAATTACAACCATTTCTAATTTTATAGCAACCATAAAATTTAATTACCATAAATTTTATTACCAAACTTCTCTTATTTGAAAACCCAGTAATAAAAATATATTACAACAATATCTTCGTAATCGTCAACCGATTTACGAAATTCTTTTACTTCCTATTATATCTCGAGAATATAAACGTAAAGTAAATAGCATATATTTTTTCCGACATATCTCTAATATATATAAATTATTAATAAAGATTATTTTAAATAAAGGTATTATATTTACCTTTAAATTTTAATAAGATTTTATAATATAAATCGGCTTAAATTACAAATTATCCAACGCGTTTAAACCTTAAATAAATAAACAAACAAAACGATTAAACCAAACTTTTAAAACCTATTTACGATATTATATTAATTACGAACAAAATAATTAAGTTAAAAAATTACCAATAACCCAATTAACTTATAATACCAGTTACCATAAAAATATTAAAATAACTTTAACAAATGTTAATTTTAATTTCATACCGGAAATTTATAAAAAAATACGCGATAACAACTTAATTAACGTTAAAATCATCCTAATAACAGAATAATTTAAAAAGTTACATGCAAAAATAAAAACAAAACTCGAATTTATACGTAATTAAATTAAAAAATACTATAACTAAAAAAAGTTAAAAAAACCAATCTTTTCGAAAAAAAAACATAGTTTACCTAGTTACTAAAAACATCAAAACTAAACAACCAAATCGAAAGTTCGATTTTAAATATATCGGCCCATACAAAAGTAACAAGAAAATCTCAGAAAATAATTACGAACTAAAGCTTTTATTAAAAATTAAGTTTTATCCAATTTTTCATATTTCCTTACTCGAATTAATAATAAATACTATTAAAGTTAACATAAAATACGAAAACAAAGCGGAAAAGGATATACCAATATACGAAATAAAAAGAAATCCTGGATATGCGCAAAAAAAATAAATTTACTTAATATTTTATTAAATAAAAGAAATACCCGGATTCCGAAAATACCTGGAAGCCTGCTAAGAATTTCATGAATACTTAACGTTTTTTGAAAGATTTTTACCAGCAACGCCGGGGTTACCGGCCATAACACCCCAGTCGATATTTTTCATAATAAACTAGTTAATATTTTCGATACTTAATTAATTTACCAGATTAAGAACCTGTACTAACGCGGTAATATTAACTTTTAAACCTACTTATTCCTATTTTTCCTCTTTTTCCAGCTCGTCTAACAATTTCAAATTACGCTAAACCATAATAACACTTTTCAAACGCGTTAAAGCCTTTTACTTACGTAACCGAATCAAACGAATTAAAACTTCGTTTATTTCCTTTTAGTATCGACGTTATATTTCTAAATAACGTCGTTAGAACTTTAAAAAACTTTTTTTTACAAACGTTTCTTTTCGTTCGAAACGTTAATATTCCCGATAAATGCTTTATAAAAAAAACCGGCACGCCGGTACCGTCGTAAGAACGATCCCGGGAAACATATTTTTTGCATCGCGATACATTTTCCATTATCTCATACTTTAATCCTTTTGAAAAATACCAAAAACAAGGCATAACTTCAAATCTAAAATCGTTAAAAACTTTTACGAATTCGGTACGACAAACGGTAAAAAAACGTAACTTGCAACAAATTCTATCTTTCGATTAAACATATTAGTTACTAAAATAATAATAATAATAATAAAATTACTTACCGAAAGTTACAAACAAATAAATTAATCTTTAAGAACAAAAATCCTGGAAAGAAAAAGATCGTATTATGGCCCAGTAAAACTTGGCTTTTCTAAAAACGGTCGGAAATTACAAAAAAACAAGTTCCAACCATAAACCCAAATTACGTAATTTGTAATCACGGTAAATCCGGTAATTAAAAATAATTACAGTAAATTTAATTACTAATAATTACTATAATGACGGTAATCAATCGTAATTAATAATAATTACTATAATTTGACAAAAAAGATATATAACGTTCGTTATTTCCTATAATCTTAAATAACACCAGCTTGTAATACAACTTGGTTACCTAAATTACCCTTAGTTATTTACTATTACCAAACGTAACTAGTTTACTTTTTATTGCTTAATTTCCTACAGTACCACTGCTAACATAAACCCGTACGACTAGGTTTAATAATTGGTTAACTAGCCTTAGCCGTTACAGATAATAACGGCGTAAAAAAATAGGCTAAAAAAATACTATAACCCGGAAAAAACGCTATATACGCGTTAAATATTATTACAAACGGCAAGAAGTTCAGGAAGGCAAAATATAGGTTAAGTATATAAAAAGCGCAGAAAATCCTGCTAACGGTTTTACCAAGCCCTTAGATAAGACATTATACGAAAGGTTTGTTACCAACTTAAATCTTAAAAGGATATTTTGAAAAATATAAAACGAATCAAAAAGTACTTGAGATTTGGTAAAAGCAACTAGTAAAAAAATGGTCCCGCTGGACTCCCTTTGTACGGGAAAAGGGGCGTTTCCCTGCTGAAACCTGCTGAGCACTCGAAAGCACTCTGACTGTGGCATTCTTCTCACGACTACCCGAAGGCATCCGCTTACCTGTCAGCTTCAGGGCTCTGACCTTCCGTGAAATCATCTGTAATTTGTATTTCCACAACTTACAGTGCCAGCTTAAGGGTGCAGGCAACCCGTATATGGCTCACAGCAGTCAGCGTCCCTTAACTGACCGGATAGAGAGCACCACTCATTGGCCACCTTCCGGAAGGTGGAGGGACCCAAAGAGCAGTGATCTCAATCACTTACTGGTGTTGCCGTTAGAAAACGGGCCACTTATTTGTAATGATAAGACCTTCACGATGGCAGCCTGGCACATACAGCTGCAATTCGCATACTGACAGCCAATTCGGACCCGGAGCGTTTCGGAAAAGCGGGTCCCGCAGCCCGGCGCGCGTGCAACGATACGGTAATTTGAGGAGGCCGGCAGCTTGGTGCAACGGCTAGCACCACACCTTTTGATACGGAGGTCGAAGGTTTAATCCCGAGATATTTCACATTGTTTTTCCTTGCAGTTTTTTATTGAGTTTTCTGCAGTATTTACACAGGAGTTAGGGTTCAATTCCTAGACATAATAGGTAGTTTTTCCTAGAGTTTTGAGGATGCATATATAACGCAAAAAGGCGTGTTGGAGTTTGGTACGTTGATATGCCACCAGCTGGGTGGCCCGTGCTTAGGCTTACCTTAATGCGTTTGCAGGGGTCCGTACACCCTACATTGTTTATGTAGCCAAAACGGATAGATTAGTTTCAATTAGGACAGAACTTAGTTATATATACCATTACAATACCAATTATCAACAGAACGCTTTCGCGTATCTTTACAGTATTATATTAAAAGACTATATACCTTTACTTTTAATTACGGAAATAAGAAATCGCTTGCAAGAAGTTAAATAATTTATTATATTAAATCTGCGAAACAGATATAACCTTATTCGTATTAAAAAAAGATATAAATAAAAAAAGAATATAAATAGAAAAAGGATATAAATAAAAAAAGAATATAAATAAAAAAAGGATATAACGTTATAGATAAGCTCGCGAGCCGGACAAGCTTGCGAGCCGTTTTTGGGCACCTTGCAATAACAAATTCAAATTAATTAACCATAACACATTAAATCAATTTAAATTAATCGGATTCTCCTTCGCTAGACGTATTTACAGCTTTTTCACAAGTACGCGCATTATGTCCGGGTTTGCCGCAAACGCTACATTTCCGTTCCTTGGTTTTAACCCTTTTGCGACGACCTCCTCCAGCTGCTGTTAGCTGCATTTTTTTACCAACCCTTTCCTTTTCGGCCAAAAGAATTTGTCCTTTTTGTATAGTAAGTGTTCCTTTTTTTTAAAGACGTTTATTTTTGGTTTTCCGACGTTTGCTTAAGATATGGTTGGTTTTGCGTAATTGGGCGTTTTTTTCCCGAAAAAAAGCAACTTCGTGCAAAAGTAATAAGTTATTTTTTGTTAAAAAACCAGCCGATTTAATAATTTTTGTTAACAAAGTACCTTGATAATTTTTAATCTTTTTTGCAAATAACGTCCTTGCTTCGTTATTTCTTTAATATTCCTAGGGGTTTTTGCGGGCGGGGAACGAATGGAACCGGCGGAGGTTAGCGGGGAAACGGTCGGCGTAAGTACAACTGGAGGAATTTCTATTTCGGAAAGAACGTTATTAGGATCGAATAGAACAAAACCAGCTTTTGCAAATCTAGATTTGATATTGTTAAACGTTATGGTAGCTTGGAACGCGTCGTAAAAGCCGGCGAAAAAATCTTTTTTGGCAATATGGGTATAATAACGTCGCATTAGGTTTTCGATATACCGTAAATAAGCGCGTTTTAAAACAGAAAAACAAGATACGTCAAGAAGTTGAAGCCGATAAGAGGAATACGCGGGCATACAAAGTGTAATAATGTCGTAGTTAGCATAGTATTTTTCGAATTCCATCAAATGGTAGCTTTCGTGGCCGTCGAGAATAAGGAGACGTTTCGAACCTTTCGTACGCGTCCGAATATGTTTATCGAAATGCTGAATTTATTCTAAACCTAATTCGTTTGTTATCTAGCTATTATAACTTATACTAAGCCATTAATCGGTCGGTAATTTACTGTCGCGATACTAAGACCTAAAGTAATTTTTCCCCGTTATAATAATAAATAGCGGCAAAGCCTAACTTTGGAAATTAACAACCTAGATAATTGTAACCTATTCTTTATTTCCTTATTAGGCTTATCTAAGTTTTCCATATTTTTCGGTATTAATAATTACCATACCCGTTACTATAAAAAACCCCATTAAAAATCCCGTCTCGTCGAAATTGTAAATATCCTCTTTTGCGATACCTTATTTTGCGATAATAGCCCGGACAAGCTCGAACTATTTGCGAAATGTTTCTGGATTTTCGCATAGGACCCGTTAATAATCGATTTTCCGATTTAAACGCGTTTAAAGTTTCTTTTGCCGTTTAACAAAATTCGAAACTTATTTAACTTTAACGCGTCTTATAACGCGTTAGGCAAGCAGTATATTGGCCATATCTTCAACGTACTGAAACCGGACAGGAAACGCTTGCGTATTTAGGTTAAGGATTTTTTCGACAATAGATTTCTTTTCGGTTGCCGTTAATTTTCGAAAATGGGGGATAATATCGGCTCGGGCGTATCGTCCGTGGTAACGGGCTTTTAATGTAGATTCGGGAATGTCGTATATCGAATGTAACCTTTTAAAACTAAGTTTCGGGTTTTGCTTTTTCGCCTGAATGGCTAAATTCATTTTAGATTCTTTTGTAAGGCGCTCCATATTGTGATGTTGAAAAATTAATAATTAAAGTTAGGTAGTTGAGATGTTAAGAAAATTAGCTCGTGAGCTTATCCGGCTCGCGAGCTTATCTGTAACGTTAAGTAAAAAAAGGATATAAATAAAAAACGGCATTTAAAATAAAATACGGATTATATGAATATTTGGTTACGTTTATAGGATTTACGAATACCTTAGCAATATTTTAACGGATGGTTAATTACGTATTACGAGAATATTTGGGCATTTTTATCGTTTGTTATCTCGACGACATTTTAATCTTTTCGGAAATAGAAAGATAATATATAAAATATATTTTATATAATCTTATAGGCTTTACAAAACGTTGGTTTGTTTATTAACGCAGAAAAAAGCCAGTTTTATATATAGAAAGTTAAATATTTTAAATATATTATTATCTTAGGATATATTATAATAAACCTTAAAAGAATTGTAATAAATACGAAATGAAACAAATTTAATATTCTTAAGAAAATATAAGCCTTTTTCGGATTCGTTAATTATTATAGGAAGTTTTTTAGAAATTTTAGCAAAATTGCTATATTATTGATAAACTTTACCAGGAAGAAATATCATTTTTAATGAACGGAAATAACAAAGAAAGCCTTTTAAAAGATTAAGGAAGTTATTACGAGTTAATTAATATATTAATTATGTATGACTTTTAACGATCTACCGAATTTAAAATCGATATTTTAAACTATGCTTTAAAAGCAGTTATCGGATATAGAGATAGTAATAGAATGTTATATTTTATTGCATTTCATTTTTATAAGTTGAAAAGATTAGAATTAAATTACGGTATACCATATTAAGAATTTATAAACATAATGCATGTATTTAGAGAATTTAGATATATATTACGAAATAACATGTATCAAATTAAAGTTTATATAGAATATAAAAACGTTACGCGATTTACTACAACGAAAGAATTAATAAAAGAACAGTTACGTTATGCAAAAGAATTTGTTAATTACGATTTCGTTATTATTTATAAAAAGAATTTAAAAAACGGTAAAGCAAATATTTTAAGTAAATGATTCGGTTTAGAAAAAAGATTTATTAAGGTGTAATATATGATTTTTGATATTACGTTAAACTGATATTTTAAAATAGAATAAATTACGACAGTTAAATAATAATATTTTATTATCTTTTATATAAAAATATGATAATATAATAAAAAGTTACTTATAAAATAATAATAAAAAAGTAACAAGGATTAAAGAAATATTAATGAGAATTAATACGATATATATACGAACATTAGCTTTACGGTTATCTAGAAATAAACAAAATATGTAAACGTTTATAAAAGATATATATATATATATTTTATATAAGAAAAAAGTAGAAAAAGTATTACGGCAATACGATATATGTAATAAGATTAAATTACGACGATATCGACCTTACGGAAAATCACAGCTTTTATTAATTACGAAATAATTATGGGATTTAATCATATTCGATGTTATTACGAGATTATTATTTATAAAAAGCTTTATTATATAACTACGTTATAACAATATATTTATAATCGTTAATTAATTTACAAAGTTTCTGTTTTATATAATAAAAATACAGATATTAAATAAATAATATACGTTTTTATAAATACGTCGTTAGCATATCTGGTTATTTATAAAGATTATTTTAAATAAAAGATTTACTTTTATATTAATGTTTTAGTAAGGTTTAATAACATAATTTAAATTGAATTATTAATTATTAAACGATTTTCGACTTTAAATGAATACATAGATAATTAAAATAAATAAAATATTAAAAAAATTACTTATTACATAGTTTAATTATAATATTAATTATTATAAAAGTATTAAGATGCTTTTAATAAATATTAATATTAAGTTTAAGTTAAATATTTATAAAAAAGCTTATATTTAATTAATAGATATACGAATTAGTTTTACGATAAAAACATTTAAATAACTTTATAACCAAATAAAATTAAAATAAAATTCGTATAATAACAAATGTAAAAATATTATAACTAGAAAAAGAAAATAGAATTCTCTAAGAAAGGGAAAAAATTTACTTTATTATAAAAAATATTTAAATGAAACGATTAAATTAAAAACTTAATTATAAATATATTAATCCATATAGAATTTTCAAGAGAATCTTAAATAATAATTACGAATTAAAATTACTTTTTAAAGTTAAATTGTATTTAATTTCTTAAGTTTTTTTATTTAAGTTAATAATAAATATTATTAAAATTAATACTGGATTTAACAAAAGATTTTAAAAAAAACGTACCAATTTACGAAAAGGAAAAAATATTAAATATACGAAAAAAAGAGAATTTACTTCATACCTTATTAAATGGAAGAATTACCTAAATTCGGAAAGTATATAGGAATTTGTTAAGTATTTTATAAACGTTTAACGGTTGTTACGGAATTTTTATTAATAATATCGAAAATATTAATTAATAAATAATTAATTAACTTTTTCGATATTTAATTAAGCAAAAACCGGAATCAACGTTAAAATAAACGTAAACGTACTTAATTCCGTATGTTTTTATTTTTATTCTTTTTATTTCTTTTGTAAAGAAACTGTAAGTTATAACGAATTATTTTAATATTTTATATACGGATTTATTTTTACTGACGTTTTAAACGTTAAAAATGGTTTATAACTTTATTGATTTTTGCTAAAAATGTAAAAATTATTATTTAATTAAAATCTTTTTACGTTTTAAGCGTTCAGAGTTTTAAATAATATTATGCAAAAAATACGGATATATCAGATTTATTATAAAAAGCTTAATAAAAAGTATAATTCTTATAACGATATAAATTTTCGGATATAATATATATCGCATAATTACGAAAACAAAAAAATAAAACTTAATTTTAAAACTTAATTAATAAATATAAAAAGTAAGCTTAACGCATTTCTTTTGTGTTTACGAAATTTAACCGTACGATTCGTTATGGTAAAATAATTTTTAAAAAACAAGAGATATACTTATTATGGAAATTACGGATAATTTTCGAAAACGAAAATTTTGAAAAGAGGAAAATCGTATTATACTTAACGTTTTAAACATTTCGGTAATTTAAAACAATCATCGTAATTACGTTATAAGTAATTAAAGGAATTATTATTAATGAATTAAGGTATTAAAACATTTTAATTACACAAAGTTACGTTTTAATCGGAAAATAGGTATTCCGTTATTAAGTTATATAAAAGTAATATACGTATTAAAAAACTACGTAATTAACTAAATATAATAACGTAACTGAAAATTTTTATATTTAATAATTAAACGTTTTATTTGCTTAATTTAAGTAATTAGTAATTAATTGACTATTATTAAAATGATATCGGCTGTATTTTAATAGCAACTATCTTTATATATTTTAATAATAACAATAATAACCGTACCGTTTGCTTTTTTATTATTTGTTTACTTTTTTTATTATTTATAAAAAACTTAAGAACTGGGATCGTTTAAAAGCAAATTTTAATTTAAAGCATACGCGTTTGATATATGGGACTATATCGATTTTGATTAGTTACTTTAGTAACTTATTAAACCTATAAAACCTAATATAACCTCTTATCCGAAAAAACGAATTCGCCATCTGCCGCGAACTAATACCTTATCTTTTCTTTTATTTTTAAAAGGAATTACCAAAAAATTAACTTTATAAAGCATTTAAGAAATACCTTCAAAATAACGACAGCAAATAAATAAACCTATAATTAAGACTTTACGGCATATATTTATAAGGATCGTACGTACGATACCTTCCGAATAAATATCAACGACCTTACGAAATGGAGTTTGAAATCTATATTTCCAGCAATCAAAAAATAAGTTTTTTTTAGGGAAAAATTTACGGAAATGGTACGTTAAGGTAGCCGAATCCCGCAAGGTATACGATAGCAAATTCCTAATTAATACTTAATAAAAATAGCGAGAAAAATGAAAGTAAACCGTAAAATTAAATAAGAAACTAAACGAATAAATTATGAAATAACAAAAGATAATGGCTTAAAAACAGCGATACGGCGTTCCAAAAACGAAAATAACAATTATATAGATTAACGATTTATATATAACTTTAATTCCCATCGTAAAAACTGGATTACCATTTTTTATATAATAAAAAAGCCGAAATTGATAGTGGAATAATTAATTATTAAAAAGTAACGGCTAACTTTTTAAATTACTGGACTATAACTTATCTTTTTTTTTATATTACGAAATATAAAGGTATCGTTGCCGACCTTTTACGGGGTTCCCGCAAATTTTGTTAATTAAGATAATCCGGATTAAGAAAATAATAAACTTTTTAACCGTTAACCGCAAGGGAAAACCCTTAAACGAGGCCCGAAGCAAGGCAGCTATAAAGGTACCCGTACGGACCGAAACCTTAATAAACGAAAACGCAACGAATCGAACGTTTAGAAAATTCGCTATAAAACGTATTTAAGTTTATTATATTTATTACTTTAATATTATTATGCGTTCCTTTATAAGGTTCCAGCAGAATTTATACCTAACAAAATAACCGAAAAACTAGTTCAAAATCGGATAATTTCCGATTAATCCTTAAAGAAAAAAATCAACTAAATATCTAAATTTATGAATAAGTTAATTATCTAAAAAACAAATTAATTTTTAAAAGGAATAAAACGAGTTCTAGCGTGTTTTCTAATTAGTAATTAACGGGCTGTCATAAATTTATCGTTTTACTCTTTACGAATTTGGTTTATTTTAAATTTAAGGTTTATAATATACGCTTTTAACTTTATTAACAGGTTCCTAAATTTTAAATTAACAGTACAAAAAATGGGATATATGCAGGTAATAATTTCGTTTCGATTAAAAGGTACAGAAAAATTAATATATTATTTCGAAGCTTTAACGATATAAAATCGTTGCGGTTATATAATGTAACTCATTACAAGCAATTCGTTTATAATTTGATATTATTTTAACCGTTCCGAAAAAAAGATTATTAATAAAATAACCGAAGGATTAATAATTATATTTGAAATAAATATAATTAAATTATAACTACTTTAATAAATAAATTTGATTAATTTGTTATTAAGAATATAAATGTAATTACGTTTCATGTAAGTTTAATTACTTATAAACGAAATATTAACTTATCGACGCCGAAACCGCCGCATACCGGTAACAGTACCTTATAATAACTGTAATTAAGCCACTCAGGCTCTAAAGTAATAACCCAGTTGTAATCCTATACAAAGAAAATCCGGCTGAAAAATCCTACAACTGTCGAATACCAGGCATATGGCAAAGCGAAAGCTAAAAGGTATATATACCGCAAAGTTGAAAAAACAAATTCCCGATTAAAACAAAAAATCGCCATTAATTTTACTAATTTCGAAAAAAACCTTAAAAAGTACAAATATATTATATTTGTTACCGATAAATCTTTAGGTTTTATTTAGGATATCTACCTTAAAAACTGAAAGCATAATATATTAATTATTAAGTTTCGATACCTATTAGGCGTTTTACAAAAACAAAACAAAATTTTCTTGTAGGTAATTAAATGCAATAACGAAATACTAAAAAATTAGCTATTTCGAAATATCCTCTAGTCGCTTTCTTTTAATATTAAGTTTAAGCTTTTAATACCGCATACCCAGGCCTAGAACGGGGGTACCGAACTTTTAAGGGGTATAATTAAGAAAAAAACAATTATTATACGAAATGGCGCTATATTACCTACGTTTTTAATCGTATATATCTTCAAAGCTGCAATATACTTATATAACCCGTACATTTAAATACGCTCTTTTTTGGCAGACCCTGTACAAAATCTACTATATTTATTTAACATACAGAAACGGTATTGCAGTACTTAATCGCAAACCTCAAAAGGCCCATTTACGAGCTTACGGCTTTATAGCGTATATTATAATAACCGTTGTTATAAAGAAAAAAAATTCTAAAAACTAAATCCTAAAAGATAAATAAATTTCCTTGTCGGTTACCGATTAACGAATTTTTACGAACTTTGGAACCCGTTAATAAACAAAGTTATTATTATTCGAAACGTATAATTTAACGAAAAATTATTTTTTAGGTAATATTAAAAACCTAAAAAACGATTTTGTTTACGTTACCAAAAACGAACTACAGAACTTACTTCAACAGGTCCACGTATTTAATCAGGCCCATAGTTACTTTATATATATACAAAAAAGAGATAAAAGCTTAAATAGAACAATTTATTTACCCACTGGGCAAAAGGAATAACTTTAAAATAATACAGGCGTTTAAAAAAAGGTATAGAATAAAAAAGAAACCTATTCGTAAAGAATTAATTATCTTTATACGACAGTTATATTTTAATTACTTCCGTCTTTTAAACTATCGCCGCTGCTAACGTTTACCTTAATAACTATTTTAATTATTACGTTAACGGAAAAAATAAAGGAAGTCTTAAGTTTTTATTACGTTATTTAATCCAAAATAACGGTAAAAAACACAGGCCCTTTACAAATTAAAAACGTGAGCTTCCCGTACGTTCCGTATCGAAAAAATAATTATCGGTACGATCACAGGGTATAAAAGGCCGCGTTTAACGTAAAACGTTTAACTTATTTTTTAATATAATTAATAATTAGCCGGTAAGTTGCGGAAATTTAGGAAAAGCATTAACCCGAAATACGCGTTACTTTAGTCGGAAAGGTTTTAATATATTAAAAACAAAATTAAAAACAAAAGTATTATTTAAATTATAAGTCTGGATATATAGGCGAAACCTACCGCCATTATTGCGAAGCTATACAAAGCTAAATATATATCCATTAAAAAGGTTATTTTTAAAGGTTACAATGGCCTATTTACAAAGTTATAGAAATATATAGTTTTGGAAGATCGTCGATTAGTCCGTTATTAAAGAGAAACAGGTTTTAAGGTATATGTAAGTGTACGTTTATAAGTTTAATAAACATAGCTAGTTCCAGAAATGCAAGGCCCGTTTTGTAATACGAAATAATTAATAATTTATTATTTATAGCGATATATATGTATTTACCTTAATCCGAAAGTTCTTTAAAGCCTTAATAGTTATTACGGCTAAATTTAACTTAAAACTTAAGTAATATAATACTATAAACGTTTTTGTTAACGCGAACTTACCTTACGAATTTTTTTTAGAAACGCTTTTAAGATACCTTTAATGTAACAGGGTATTTTTAATTAAGAAGATTTTATACGGCCTGAAAAAATCGCCGTTACTTTGGTAGAAAAATTTTATTAATACGTTTAAAAACTTAAGATTTAACCCCGTTTCTTATAAGCCTTATTGTTTCTTTCGTTTAGGGGTGTTATTTTTTTTTCCGTCGACTATATTATTGCTGCGTATAACAAAAAAAAACCAAGCATTCGTCAATTAGTTAATTTAGTAAAAAAAAACCGTACATTTTTACAAAAAGTAAAAACTTATAGTGGTTTTTAAGTATCAAAATAATTAAAGATAAATCCAACGAAAAAATTTAGTTATTTTAATCCGACTTTATAAATAAATTAATTAACTTAATCTTTAAGGAAAATCTGAATAGTTTTCTAAAAACGTTAATAACAAGCGTTAAGCTATTATTAAGCCATAATATAGTTTATTTAGGCTTTGTTAATAAATATTAAAAAAAGTCGGTTTTATTTTTTATATTACGGTTTATACGTAGCCCGATATATGTTTTGCAATATTTCGATTTACCTAATTTAACTTAAATTTTAGTAACGTATATCATAAAATAGCTGATCGCATTATACGGTACCTAATTCATACCAAAACGTTAACGTTATAATTCGGTAACAAGAATTCGTTAAATATTTAAAATAACGCCTTTTTTGCAAATAATATATTTAATCGAAAAGGTTTTTAAGTTTACGTTATAAAGCTGTTTAAAAAAGTTATAAGATAATGTATAAATAAGCAAAATATAGTAACTATTTCTATAACCGAAAAGGAATTATTATCTCTTACGTAAGTTATTAAAAGAAACTTTTTCGTTTTTGGATTAATTAAAAAATTGGAAATTAACCTAAATATAGAATGTTTAAATATATAATGTAATAATTAATAAACTATACGGTTTATCAACGCCGACGTCGCCTTTTTACGGACAAAGTTACGACACGTAAATATATACAATTACTAGTTACAAAAAGCAGCAAAAAGGCATCTAATTAAAATGGATTATACGCCTACAGGCGATATATTAATTAATGAACTAACTAAAACCCTATCTTAAAAACCTTTTAAGAATTTTAAAAAGCAGTTAAGATTAATAGAAATCACAGAAACTTTGGACCTATAAAAGAAGGCTTTAAGGGCGATTTTTAATAAGAAATTAACTAATTAAAAGAATATAATTACTGGAGAAAAAGTTAAATAAAAGGCTGTAACTTTAAAAGATGATGAAAGTATGGCAATTAACGCCCCGAATTCTTCAAAGCGTTAAAGGGATGTATGAGCTAGCCAGGGTGCCAAAGCACCCTAGCTACAAAAGGCTACGCTTTGATCGGAGGATAATTGTTCCGTTACTAGGCTATACAAAAGCAGTACGCGCACTGAAAAGCTGCGTAATTAGCTAAATACAACAACGCAACTGAGATCCCCTATATCTAACAATTACGTTATGTTCGGAATGATGCTAGATATTAAAATAACGCGGATTGCAGTAAACCGGTATAGCGTTAAATGTTAAAATATTACCATTTAGTTATACGATATATCGCTAAATAACGGTATATAGTTATCTAAAGTACGATTTAAATATATAGTTACGATTATTACTTATTTTTAAACTTAAAAACAGCAGTTTGTAATAATATTTAATTACGTAAAACGTACTTTGTTATTATTAAACGTAACAAAAAAACCTTATTACTTAATATTTACGATTTATCTGCTAACATAAACCGTACGTTTAAGGTTTAAAAATTAGGAACCTTTTTAATCGTTACAAATATTTAGATATAGATTAATGCAACAGTAAAAAACCAAATCTTTAAAAATACGCAAACTATCTTAATTATTTAAAAAAGAATTACGATCTAAAACTTACCTAAAATATTAAAAATTAACTCGCTTCCTTTTAATTAAATACCATTACAATGGTATGCAAAAAATACCGTAAAACCTTACGCTTAACCGAAATAAGCTATATAAAGCCTAATTAATAACAACAAACTTAACTTTCCGTTTATACTAAAACCAAAACCTATACTTTTTAAAAAGTTAAAAATCCGCTTATGGTAAAAAAACTTGTTAAGATTTATAACGAAACGTTTCGTTACAAATTAAAAATAAAAACGCCTTTTCAACCTTATTTATAAGAATTCCTTTAATAAGTCTACTATAAACCTAAGAAAACTTAAAAATTAATTTTCAACTATATGCTACAAAGCTGAATTAAAGCCGAAACCAAAAAACTTGGAATTTTCGTTACGATATTCCAAAAACCGTAACCCGAAAATAAAGTATAAACGTAACCTAACATAGATTCTTCTACGCTTAAAACACTTAAAAACAAATATTCCTACTTAATAACGTTAAATAAGATATATTTATAAAAATCGAATAATTATACTAACTTGCGTTTTGTAACTACAAAAATAACCGTTCCTAAATTTCGTTATTTAATTAAAAAATCTAAGAAGAATTTCTAAACGTTTTAAACATAATAAATAAAACCAGCTGTTATTTTTACGTTATTAAATATGTCGGTAAAACTTAAATAATATAGATAATTTATTGTATTTGGTAATTACAAAATACGTTATGCCTAATTAAGCTTAATTATAAATTACTATTCTTTAACTTAAGAACTATAGAAATAAACGTAGTTATATAACATAGTAATTCTTTTAAGTTTTTTAAATCTAACCGTACCTAATACTGGATAATTGCACAGATCCTCTTGGATCTCTTGAATCTAACTCTATCTATCTGTGGCGTTTATTATGTGACAGACTAAGCTACCCGTGGCGCGTTGCGACCGTTCCTCTGAATCACTGAGACGTCAGGTCGTAACAGTTATGTTGTTGATGGCTTCAAAATTGGGTGGAGCGTTGGGGGGGATGGGGCGTTGGTGGGGGGGGGGTTCGCCTTAGGTTGAAGCAAGGCCCCCGAGTTAGGGGTCCGTTCTCCCCGCAGCCGCTGGGATTTTATTCCGTGTACATGTGCACGTGGAGGTCATAAGAGACAGAACCCGGGAAAGAAAACTGGATAGATCTGTAAGTATCAGACCATCTTGCCAGTTTTACGGGAGGATCAATGTGAGAGGAACAATACGTATATCATAGGGAATACTCCGAAACCTGCCCCTTCCCAAGAACGAGGAATGAGCAACTAACTATATAGCCGTTACCTTGCAGCGACCCCTCAGAGGGGACACTGGGTAAGCGTCTAGTTGACGCCACGTCCCATGGCACCTGGCGCATATGTATCGCCAGAGGGCAAGAAATGCCAACTTAATATCATTGCCAAAATACTGAGTGCGAAGTATGACGCTCTTAGTGAAGCTAAGAAGAATAAGCCGGATGATAAGGCCCTAGAAGCATAAGCGCAACAAAAAAGGGCCACCTACACTATTGGCATGACCCGGGAGAGCCATCCGAGATCCGAGAAGGTCCCAGAAGGGGAAGATAAAAGGGCGGAGAACGCCGCACGCTCCGGAGAGTCTAGTGTCGTCGAGAAATCTGCCCCCATGGATGACATTACAATGAAAGAGGTCAATGGCCCTAGTCCCGACGTCGTCGATACCCAGGAGCCAAACACCCCGGTCAGCGTTGGAACATTGACCCTGAACTTATCGATCCCAGACTGGTGGACCCCGACCTACGTCTCAGAACTCACAGGCACTGTCTTCGGTCTGCAGAGCCAGCCGGAAAGGAACGATGAGATGGAAGGCTTGTCTGGATATCAGGAGTACGGACAAAGCCTGCGAGCGACCTGACGGACGGTATTGGAGGGACGAATTTTGGACCGTACTGGAGTCCGATTAACACAATATTTGATACTCCGGAGCATGTCTCAACCATGGGATCTGCTCATTATGAGAACCAAGAAGTATCCAAGATGCTGAGTCCCTACGGTTTGCAGGGCGAATGTTTCTTTATTGGCTGCTCTGGGAAATGAATACGAAAAAGGAGTAGGCGAATATTCCCCTACTTTAGTAGGGAATTGTTGCTATAATTAGCTAACTATGACCTTGCCACGTGGAGCAGTTATAGCCCTACCTTGCTCGTGAACAGGACACCTAGGTGTTACCTCACTACATTTGACTGACAACTATAAAGTACATGAAGTAAGTGTAAGCAGTATGATCTCTTTGCTGTCATTATTTGTTCTTGGAGCCTCGCGTAGTGGGCCTTCTCTGCAATTACTAAGAGCCTTCTGAAGCAACATATGAACCAGGTCACTGGACGTCATAATATCATCCCAAGTCAGAGCTCCGGGCTATATATGCTTCTGTCTCCGATGTAAATCGCGAACGCTTGAAAGACATGAATTCGACTTCGAAGGCATGTGCCCCTTTTCCATGGCGACTCGCGAGTCAGAAAGGCCCAATCGCTAAATCATCCACAGCACACTGTCGTCTCCTCAATCCCTGTAGCGCCCTTTCCTCCTTGTTCGTTGTTTAGCACCACTTTCACGACCATCCAATCGCATAGGAATTTCCCAATTCCCGCACCGATGAAGATGGAAATGATGATATAGCCATTGAAGTACATGGCTAAAAGCATGATGAGGTAGGCAACTCCGAACGTGGCCGCGTGGATGATGGAGCGAATGACCTGCTGCAGCGGACTCGCCCTGTATATGATGGCTTGCGGCTCAGCAGCGGGCAAGCCGGCACACGAGTCATGGCTCGGAGACGGAGATTTCGTAGACTGGGCGGCAACATGTCTCTGAAACTGGCGCTGGATCAGGCCGTCGTACTCCTTGCCTAGCCGGCGAAGAAACTCGAGGCAGACGACCATCAATATCACACCGATGCAGGTTGCAGCCATCATACCCTGGTTTTGTATCCGCCATGATGTGGTAAGAAAGCCTACTCACACTGTTAGTTCCCGAAGATTGATGTCATGTTCTCGGGCTGTGCGCCTACAAGCATCAATGGTATACCAGTTCCACAGCATCTACGGGAACTATCAGTTTAACGCTGTTTCAATAGATGAGGGTCGTATCGACTCACGTCAACCTTGCATCCCGCTTCCTCGCCTATGCCACTGTGACTACCGTGATCCATAATGAGAGTGTTCAGGCGGCACAAGCTGGTGTTGTTAATCACGTTAAAGCTCAGATACGCGGCTCGATAGCTTAGGGTCGGACTCTGAGGAGCGGTCTCCTAGTCTAAGTTGTGACGGTCGCGTTATCGCTCTCTTTTCCGGGGTGGAGCTAGGAACTGATTGTAGAGAAATCGGGCCACGGTAGAAACTAGGAGAAGAAAACCAAAAAGACATTGATTTCAGGTCTTATTTGGATGGATTCATTTGCACGTGGGATACGAATATTTGAGCACATTTGAGATGTTCCATCAAGACAATCAGCCTCACTGTCGCACGACTTTAGTCTAACATCAGACTTGGCGGAGAGATATTGATGTCGAGTGGATCACAAGCTGTGCGGAGTGGGATACGAAATGAGTTAGCATGGGTCAGGGGCTACGGGGGTTTGGACAGACAGGTCATAATATATGGTGCTATCGCCATGTATACAGTTCTCAGGGGTATTTTCTGTTAGTTGCCTCCACAGGCACACTACCTGCCATCTAACGCTAGAGTGTGAATAATTAGACGATAGTGTCTTTTTGCCAATGTTTACCGCTCTTGCCCGATTTTGGACGGGATGAATAATGTCATGCCCTATACAACTTATATGGGCGTTTACTTAATGACGTTTGACGGCAAATGGTGGGCTTGTAGAGGCAACTAACAGAAAATACCCCTGAGAACTGTAGCGGCTGTAGGGGGTTCCAGGTCCGGTTCGTCGCCACGGTTGCCGGTGCGGACCCCTGAAACTTGCTCAAATCTTCTCACGCGACTCCACAAAAAGTGGTCGGTGGACAGCGAAATGGCAGAGTCTTCCGCCTCCATATTCTTGGTGCTCAATTTGCTACTTCATCGTTAACTACCATAGTGAGCATGTTTTACAACATGTCGGGAAGGTGTCCGGGCCTCCCAGTTGCGCCATGGTCCGCCCGCTTAAATCGGGCCCGGAGAGCCATTGAATTGCCCAAATTGGCAAGAAGGATATCGTGGTCTTAACGTTTATATCACGTAGCCCCCTCTCGGATGTTCATTTCAGTCAGGCGTATGCGGTAAACTGAAATTTGGATTTGTTTTCGACCACACTGCCGCTTCTCCGCTTCGCATTCGACTGCCCATTCGATCAAAACTCGTTATCGACAGGACGGATTGAGCCTGGGTTGACAAGATGGCGGAAGTCGGGCATCTTCAGCATGCTCGCCACATCCAGGATATGAGCGCAGCGAAGAGCCTGGAGCCTCACTGGGGGTACGCAGAACGTGTCGTTCCCTGCGTGAATGACCCGGGGTCTTGCGAGTACCTCGATGCTGTGTACGGCGCCAATGACCTCGGCATGATCTATGTGGCCATCTTATGGGCGACTCTCTTCGGAGTTGTGTTTGTCTGGTCGGTCGGCAGGAGACTGTGGCCATCGCCACGGGCTGATGCCGTTGTGTCAGCTAACGCGGGGGTGGAGGTGTTGACGGCATCCAAACCGAAGGGCTTGCGATTGAAGCGGACACTTGCTGCTTATGGCCGTCGCTATCTTCTTCCAGACGCCGCAAAATCGATTTTCGGTCGCATAACCAGGCTGCAAGTGCTGATCCTAGCTATTCTAGCATGTTATTTATTAATATGGACTCACGTCGGTATCGTCTACAAGAAATGGGTTACACCGGTTAAGGGTTATACTGACCTTTTCAATATCCGTTCCGGTCTGGGCCCATGGTCTAACAGAGTAGGCGTCCTCGCGTACGCCCTTACGCCGTTGTCTGTTATGCTGGCGAGTAGAGAGTCGCTGCTTTCCGTCCTCACTGGCGTGCCTTACCAGAGTTTCAACTTCCTCCACCGCTGGCTCGGATACATCATGGTTATCCAAGGCAGTCTGCACACGATCGGGTGGTCCATCATCGAGATAAAGCTTTATCAACCGCAGCCAGAGACTGCCAGGAATTGGATTACCCAACTTTACATGATCTGGGGCGTCGTCGCCATGTTATTGCTCTTGCTTATCTTTGCGCTGAGCACACCATGGGGCATCCGCCTCACCGGGTTCGAGTTCTTCCGCAAGGCGCACTATATCCTCTCAATGGTATACATTGGCGCATGCTGGGGCCATTGGAAACAGTTACGATGTTTCATGTTACCATCACTGCTACTCTGGTTCCTAGATCGTGGAGCGAGGCTTATTCGTACCGCCCTGATTCACCACCAATACCTGCCCGAGAAGTCCATGGGCTTCAAAGCCGTGTCGAGTCGATTGGCCCGTTTCCCTGATAACGAGAACGGCGACGTGATCCGTATGGACTTCGAGCACTCTCAAGAGGCTTGGAAGATCGGGCAACACTTCTTCCTATGTTTCACCGAGGGTAGCATCTGGCAGTCGCATCCTTTCACGCCATTGAATTCGCCAGAGGTCCGAGACGGCGTCGTAGCCCATTCATATATATTCCGCGCGAAGGGAGGAGAGACGAAGAAGATGAACGAACTCGCTGCCAAGAAACTAGCAACAACCGCGGATGCCACGACATCGGTCATTCTACAGGGTCCTTACGGCGAGTCCATCGCCGAGAAGCTTACACCGGATGTCAATGTGCTCTGTGTCGCCGGTGGCACGGGCGTCACATACGTTCTTCCGGTACTCCTGGACCTAGTACAGAAGCCGGCTTCGAGAGACCGAAATATCGAATTGATCTGGGCAGTCAGGAGGAAGGACGATATCCGCTGGATTGAGAAGGAACTCGACATCATCTGGAAAGCAGCTGTGTCGCACCGAATAGGGGTGCATATCTTTGTCACCCGCGAACAGAGCAGTAAGACCACATCCTTACAAGACATTAAAACGATTGAAAAGGAGGGGGATATCCAAGAAGTTGGGTCAGCCTCTTCGGATGCATCCTTAAAGGGGGCTCAGACGGCCCAGGCTGTAGATGTCCAGAAGATCGGCGGCGAGGGCTACAGTCAGCACCCCAATCTCAGGGAGGTCGTCAACAATTTTGTGGGGAACACAGTGAGGGGACCCACGGTCGTGTACGCTAGCGGGCCTGGTGGTATGATCAGCGACCTAAGGAGCATTGTGGCATCCTGCAATTCGGGATCCAAAGTGTGGAGGGGGGACGAGCGGTTCGATGTGCGCTTGGCCTGTGATGACAGACTCGAGTGGTGAAAAAGACCATAGACTTATGAGATACCTTTTGAATTTTGGAGTTGCGACAAGACCCTTTCGCTCACCCAAGGCGAAGAATTAACAGGTTTCAACCTTGTCTCCTGGCCTCACTGCCACCAGTTTAGTTGACAAAGGGGTGATTGCCAGAGCAGAGACCAGAATGTGGCAGACAATAATAATTAATCCCCAGTTCCAGGCTAGCGTAGACTGAGTTGGCAGGTTGGGAAGGCGGCCAAGAATTGCAGCCAATAATTTTACCAGTTCGGCAAGTGGGCTCTGCGGCAGATCTGGGTTAACTCCACTTTCTCCCGCATTGGCGGTATTTCGGGCCGTAAATCACTGGAATTTGATCTCCCATTCTAAGCACACAAAAGCAGTACGTATACGAAGCACTTACGTAATTAGCTGAATACAACAACGCAACTGAGATCCCCTATATCTGACATATTCCGGTATTAATTGTACACCCCGACGATGGGTCAGATCCACAGGATTGGTTTCACGCAGCTGGGAAGGATCGATAGCCGGAATGGACCGTGCCGATGCAAGTAGGTAAATCCTTCTGCCGCCGACGGGTCCGAAACTGACGAAACGACCAGCATCATCTTTGTACACGGACTGCGAGGACACCCACAGCGGACGTGGAGCGGCGACACGAATGACTCGACGGACTCTAATGAGGACAACGGTGGCCGGGGAGCTGACAGTTCGATCTCCAGAAGGGAGTTGTTGAAGGCCATTTTCGGTGGGAAACGATCCCGTCCGACGGCAGGCAGCAACAACACCGCAAGCACCCGGTCGAGCGATGTTTTCTGGCCCGCCGAGCTCCTCTCTCACGACATCCCGGAAGCGAGAATATGGACATACGGGTACAACGCGGATGTGATCAATGGAGTATTCACGGCGAACAACCTGAACAGCGTATCGCAGCACGGACAGGACCTTGCTATCAAGCTCAGGAGAGAAGTGGACAATGAGGTGAGCTAGACAGATTAGGCTGGCTCGCCCAGGCGGGCCGGGCTGGCGAGGCTGACCAAGCTAGGATCCGATCATCTTCGTAGCGCATAGCCTCGGCGGCATCATTGTAAAGGATGTAAGTGCAGTCCCTCGACGTCGAATGGGCGACCGTTGATCCGCCCAGGCCATTCACCAATCCGCGGATAAGGCGCGGACGAAGCTCGTGGTATTCCTAGGGACTCCCCACCGCGGAAGCTCATACGCCGACTGGGGGCAGATGGCCTCCAGGCTGGCGTCTCTGGCTCTGCAGGACTCGAATCGGGAGATCATGCGGGCATTGGAGGTGGACAGCGAGATTCTCGACCGAATCCACAAGACGTTCATAAACGACGCACACACGCTCAGCATCAAGGTGCATTCATTCCAAGAGGGACGCGGAATCACGGCCTCGACGGCAAGGTGAGCAGCAAATGAGTACATCCTAGCTCAGGTATATGTCTGTTAGCAGCGCACGACGAGTTGATATGGTGGCTGGCAGGTGGTGGACGATTTCTCTTTCAAGCTGGGCCTGCCTAGCGCAATCGAGACGGTGGAGACGATCGACGCGGACCACAAGCAGATGGCGAGGTGCGCGAACCGCAATGATGCGCGCTATCGTGCCATCAGCGGAGTGCTCTAACAGTTTCTGCGCAGCTGGAAACCAGATGGGGCGCTGAATGGACCATCGATATCTAGCCCGCAGCTGGCGGTCGCTGCATCTCGTGACCGGAGCAGAGCGCTGAGCGGAGATGGGGCTGAACTCCAGGAAGTGCCTACGACTACGTCCCTTGCAGAAACACAGAGAGCAACCGTAGTATCTCAGTTGGCATTGGAATTACCAAATCCACCATCTACGTCACCCCCAGGTGAAAACGAACAGAATGTTGGCCGTGTAATCGCATACAATATTCCCGGTTGGACACTCCTTCACGCTGCGGCACTGAATGGCGATGCCCAACGGGTAGTTGCCTCGCTTCAGGCCGGGCAGGACCCCAATTGTACAACGGTAGAAGAAGGGTGGACTCCACTCTACGTAGCAGCGATGCATGACTGCTTCGGAGCGGTTCAAGTGCTGATTGATGCAGGAGCTGACATTGATGCTCGTTCGAGCCAGGGCTACACAGCTCTCTTCATAGCCTCCACGAAAGGTCACGCAAGAGTTGTACAGGATTTGCTAACACGTAGAGCTAGGATTGATACTGTCACCCCTCCATACAACTTATCGCCATTGATAGGTGCTGCAGCAGGAGAGCATGCTTCCGTAGTCAGGATGCTTATTAATGCAGGAGCGGATACTCGTGTTCAGCGGTGGGATGGTCATACAGCCTTGCATATTGCCCTTTCACTCAAGAATGTGGAGATGGTGGAAATGTTGCTTGAAGATGAACGAGCAATCCATATACCGGCAGAAGGAGGCCATACCCCATTACTATTTGCAGCTATGCTTGGGCTTACACAATATGTAGGTATCTTGTTGGACTTGGGTGCTGAGATTGACACACAAGATCGGCAGGGATATACAGCACTAAGAGTCGCAGTGCCAACTCGGACACCTGGAGATTGCATGGACTTTCATTGATAGAGGCGCAAG
Organism: Monosporascus sp. 5C6A; assembly: GCA_004155035.1. Taxonomy (NCBI): domain Eukaryota; kingdom Fungi; phylum Ascomycota; class Sordariomycetes; order Xylariales; genus Monosporascus; species Monosporascus sp. 5C6A. Next base: position 65,638 of record QJOB01000250.1, read on the forward strand.
GACTGACCTACTCGCGCCTGACGGGCTCTCTCTTCTTGAAGTTGCAACGAGGTTCGCACAGGTGGACATTTTTTTGTATCTAGAGAGTTTGTGAACCGCTCTGTCACAGACGGCTAGGATGAAGTGTCGAGTCTAAGCGCAATACTATTCCTTCCACTTGGAACCTATCCAACTTGACTCATCTTGTAACCGGCGGGAAGCCAGCGAGGTACAGAGTCTCTGCCAGCCCGAACAGCAACTCGAAACAGCAACATGATAGATTAGGACTCGTGTTAGATGCATTTTGCTATCGATCAAGAGCCGCCGCCGCTAAAAGATCAAAGGACTTTGCGTTGAACCCTTGAAACAGTAATCGAACTTGGCTGGTCCAAAATCCCGGCCGGGAAAAGGCCTTTTAGATGGTTTACGGATCTTTTGATAAGCGGGCAGGCTTTTGCTTAGATTTGAGATCAAAAGCCTAGATGAAACAGCAGAGCGATATTTTTGGTCAAGATTTAGGCCTATAACTTACGACCAGATTACGTATCCCTTTACGTGTCCGAAGAAGGATGCGCCAAAAGGTGACAAAACCCTTTGCGTCTGCTGTTTGCAAAGCCTAATTCAATTGGGATCTAGCTTGATAGTATTTCGCTGCCTTACCGATCAAAGTGCGAACACCGTTTTCAAGAATAGTTCTTTTGTACATCGATTTGAGGTCATGTAGAGACCAGAGGATGGGTCTCTCGACAACGGGAAGGCTCTTTATGGCTCCCATCAGCACGACTGAAAGGGATCATGTTGTCTATATTGCTGGCGCAGTCATTCTGTGCGTTCTTCGTACCCAAGATGAGAATCATATTTTGGTTGGAGAACGCGGTGTTCATCACTAATTATTGGATTATGGCAAAAGGTCGGGCGCTCGAACTGCGTTTTTTAGTTCAAGCGTAATATAGTTATATATATTCCTAAAATCGCGATATGTGGGACGATTGGGCCACACTGTTGCCCAAGAGCCCATCCGATCTAGAGACATGGACCATTTGATAGCCTCACAGCACACTAGCACCTTACCGCACTTTAGGCTTGGAGGCGCCATTCAGTCTTGAGCCATCTGGCGGTGACGGTGCGGTACACGGTTCAGGAGCGAGTACTATGTGTAGTTTGCCTTGACCCAGGATTGAGTCTATGTCTACTTCCTTCTTACTAACCTTGGGTACTTACTTAATCACTCATAACCTTCTTGCTCTACTGTCAGTACCATACGCGCCTTACCTATCAGGTGAAAGATGTTTGGTCAGCTCTTCGGGACAAAAGAGTGACATCGTCCCCAGAACTGACTGGGCGTGATCTTGGTACTTCCGCGAGACAACTAAATTGGCATTGAAGATAGTGGCTTTTCCAGTGAATGACTTGGACTTCAATGCCTACCTTCATACGGTAAGAGGCGGCATTTAGCTATACAGAAAGGCAAGACAATGAGGATCTTCAAGGAGTAAGCAGAAAGGACTAAGACAAGATAGGATAAACCAGGTCTAAGGTGCAAACTCCCCTTTGTGACCAAGCCCTCGGAACCATGGCACCGTCTGGTCGGCTTCAAGCAGAGTCAGTGGGAAACTAGGTACGCTACGGCTGTCACAACGGTCATCGCTGGCGTATACGCGAGACAAATCCAAGCTCCGATCATCCCTAAAGTTGTCCCCTTCCTCCAGACTGACCAGCTTGTCGAAAGCTCCGTCAGAGCTAACCCCTTTGCCCCTTTCATTTCCTTCTCCCCAAGCCTTGTCATATGGGAGGCGCAAGTCCGAGTACGTCTCCCGTGAAATTGGAGTCTCAGGAGGAGGCAACCCTGTGATCGCCCTGAAATCCTGCGAGTTCACAATGTGAACGTAGAGAATCTTGGAGCTTCCCACGTCCCATATACCTGGGTCTGACTTGTCTTCGACAATTTCTTGAATGATGTTTCCTCCAGCGCCGACCCCTAGAGCTACTCGCTCTTGTGGACGTATTTTGAGCTCGAGTGTGAGGTCCTTGTCAGCGAGACAGAAATCTACCGGGGTTGAACGTTAGGCTCTTCTACTCTGTTCAGAAGTTGCGAATCACAAACCGTCAGGTAGATCAAATTGTTGGCGGTGGACACAAATACCGATGGCCTCGAAAACTTTTGCCTTCAGGTGGGCGACGTCCTTAACATTACCAACGAAAACTGCGGTTCCACACAGGGTTACCGTGATAGCTGGATAACCCCCTCCTCGGAGACGGAGGGTAAGGTGCAGAGACGCAAACTGGCAAAGATAAGTTGGTAAGCACGAGACCCTCCTTCTTCCTCACAATTATTACTAACCCGGTTGATGCCGTAGTCACTGAGAGTGCGCCCTATTGTGGTGTTAGTACTCAGTAGGCGAACTGAGAAGCGAACACTTGCCATCTTCTAACTGCTTCCCCCCATATATCAATCTCTGTTGATCAGATGGTATGCCTTCTTTTCCTTCAATCAGTTCCTTAACATTTTCAATCGTGTTCCCCGGCCAGGCATGGATACGGACGATCTTCCCAGTGAGAGTCTTTACAGTGAGGGCTATGCCGCTATCAAGGGCTAGAACCGGCATCGAGTAGCGTTCAGGGATGTCTTTTTGACCAAAAATGCTGTGGCCATCGGGTAGGTCTGGGTGGTCGAGAGACGCAACTCGAAACCCATCTGTCGATGCTTTGGTCATACTTTCAAGCGTTTCCCGCAACCAGGCAACAGTGATATCCTCGGGAAGTTCAACCAATAACGGTTTCGCGATATTTTTGAACTCTTCATCAGCCCCGTTTAGGAAGTTGATGTGGCACACCCGTTTTGGGATGCTTGGCAGCTAGTTCTGTCAGCAGAGATGTTGCTAAATCGTAACGGACAAGAAAGCCGGGCTCGCTCACAAGAATCAGATCCACCTTTGGACCTACACTCAATGGTCTAATAGCGGTGTCAGAGTGACAGCTTGTTCTTGGTCTGCGGAGTTCGTCATCGCTTGCTGCTGGCTCTGTCAGGAAGACAAGATGGCCCCAGCTCGTTACAGGAAGATGGAGATCTGGGTTGTTGTCGACCCGGCCTGAGATATGTAGCATACCGTCAGGTAGTTGAAATATCTCTTGCGCAGCCTTTTGAACGTCTTCGAAATCGTCGTCGACATCGACCTGCTCAGATATTTTGTCAAATTCTCGTCCAATACCTGGCGCAGCTACAGATATATGCATACGCACCTTGAATAATACAGCATCATGGTTTGATCCGGGACTCCGTACAGACATGACGATTTCCAACATGGGACTTCGGAATGCTTCCAGCTCCAACACGTCCGACGGGTTGGGCGTCTCCAGTGCCAGATCCGTCACTCTCTTGGGGCGGTCATCCTCTCTCTCCAGCCCTAGATTTCGGATGTGAATGGTATCACCCGTGTGGAGGCCTAGCTCCTCAGGTGTTCTCAGAACATCATAGTTGACCACATCGTCTGGTACGGGCCCGTAGGACTCCAGGCGGCCACCGGGTTTCCTGGGACAGGCATCTTTCATGCTCCCAGCAAACATCAGCTCGCTCTTGAACTTGGGAATGATCTGCAGTTGGATGCCTCCAACCTCGTCTTTCCCCGTCATCTGCCACTCAATAGTTCCCCCCCTCCTCGCCGTTTCGGGGTCAGCGGCTACGGTTTGGACATCGGATGAGGCTGTAGACTTTTTGGCCTTTTTCGGGTCCGGTTTGGGCCTCATCGCCACAAACTGCTTCACGATGCCTGGCTGGACTGATATACCATCTAGCCGCTTTTGCTCAGGGGCTATGATGTAGTCCTGCTTTCTGGGGGAGTTGGAGTGATTGGTTATGAGACCTTTCCCAGATATTGCGTTTATCCCCCCGAGGAAGGGCCGTACGGCGAATTTGTCGTCTTCCTTGCAGCCAAAGGTGATATACATCGCCTCTCTTTCATACATTGGAAAAAACAATCCCCCTTGCGATGCAGCTTGCGAAGGAAGCTGGTCCCTGTACGGCTGCGTGTTGAACAAGGGAAATGTTCCTAGTCCTTTTGGCACGCCGGACATGGTCGGCTTTTTGCCCTGGACCCGAACAGTCCGAATGAAGGAAATTTGGAGAGTTGAGGAATTATCTCTCCCAACGGTCACAGAGTGAGATAACCCTATCCCATCCTGCATCCATTTTGGATATCTGCGAATCTTTGCTTCCATAGGGTCGGGGAAAACTTTGCTGAAAAAGGCAGCAATGGACTGCCTCACGTTCATTTGATAGCCGAGTGAAGCTTTGTAGCATGGTCGTCCATTCGCGACTCGTACCGGGAGAGTGAAACAGTCTATCCACTTACGTGAAATGTGGGAAGAACGACCTTTGAACCTAAAGCTCTGGGGTACGGTAAGGCCTAGTTCGGCAAATTTGGGTTAGCTATCCATTTCATTCACAGTGCGCCTCGAAGTGATTTACCTGGTGCTTGTCTTTCCAGAATTTTTCCTAGATTCGAGAATATCGTGTTGCCTGGGATATGCAAGATGTGGGAGCATTTATCCCAGCCTCTCTCAGTTGCAGATATCTTTGGCTTGAGCCCACTGATTCTGATGGTGACCATGTCAGGATCACGATCAGCATATACCAGTGACACACGTTCGTCATCTTCTAAGTCATCATATTCATCGCTCCATTCCTTACTGTCCCAGTGTCCCAACGCCTCAGAGACTTGTAGTGATGTATTTGTTGCACTAGGACGGAGGATAGTGCCCGTTTGTGGAGTTGAAGGCTGTGCCGATGCCGATGCGGACTGGCCAAGAACGTTAGCGAGGAGACGGAGAATCTCCGAGTGTCGAAGATGTTCCTACTGATGATTGGCTTTGCTCTACAATAGCTGCGTCAATGGTGACTCTTTGGGCCTGGCCAGGCGCGGTGGGGATTTGTTTCGCTATCTCCTCCGCCACAGCTGGATGTACATCAAGTTAGTCTACAGCGCTCCTCCACTAACCCAAATGGAGTAGGTATTGCGCACCAGAAGGTGAAAAATTGCTTGGTCCCGAGAGTATTGACTTGAGAGAAGCTTCGACGAGGACATACGTCTGGTCTTTCGCAGAAGGATAACGGCAGATGCTGCGATGATGTGCATTGACTGGAAATACCATCTCGTTCGGGAGCCCAAGTCGGGACGATTCAGTTGGAACCACCTGAATAGTGACAAATTCCCATCAGTATTCTGCAGTATGGAAGCCAATGGTGTGCAAAAGATGAAGGGCAGGACTGCTTACCAGTACTTTCAAGGGAGGTTCGGTTTGAGTCTCAACAAACGACATGATTGTTAGACTAGAAGACCTCGGTAGAAAGGACTTTGAAATTTCGAGAAGAGTTGAGGAGTGAGTACTCAGTTCCTTGATAAGATCTGTTCTCACGATCTGGTTACCTGACACGACCTGGATGGTATTAGTGAGGAAAGATGTCCAGTCTACAATGTCCGACCCTTGATGCGGCGTGCCCATAAACACTATGCCAGTCGTTGATGTGAGGATATCATAGTAATGGTGATTGTTTTCGTGAGCGAGGATAAGTGCCTAACAGAGTCATTATTTAGATCATAGAAGGGGAAGTGACGAAAAGATACCTTCTTGACCACAATGCCACCAAGGCTGTGACATACGAAGATCACTGGCCGACTCTTCTCCTGCAAGATCCATGTCAGCAAATATCTGCTATATGGTCCCGGTCCTCGAATTTCTCGCCTGTGGTGATTGCCTCAGCATCCATAATCGGTTCAGAAGATCTCTGGCAAAGTCTTCAATTCTTCCCTTCGACTGGCTAAACATCAAACTAGAATCGTATCCAAATGTCATGATGCGTGCATCAGGCATCTCTTCAGGCAGAAAGTCTTCCAACCATAGCATGCCGCTGAGTTTGTCCGTCCAGGTGTCCCGCGCCTTGCCATTGAGTCCGTGGACAGCAACGATGCTTGAGCCCGTCAGTCCATAGTATCCCCGTATACCGGAAGGGTTGCCTTTACTCGACTGAATGATCATGGTGCTCGTTTAATGCTTCCTGTGGAGGATGCAAGACATATAGTCCATGGTAATATACTCCAGATGAGACAAGCCCCGAGGCCTTTCGGGACTCGGCAGTTGTCCCTAAGACATGGTGCTTGTTACTCCCGGATTTGACCTTCAATACTAGCGTTCGAAAGAGCTTCATTTTCTCTTCTCGACAGCTGACACACAATTAAAGAGCATCAATATGTCAGACACTGAGGGCCACTGGGAGCTGATTAATTAATATATTGTCGGCAATTGGTGCTTCCTGGTGTTGCCGGCTCGTCGGCTTTGTGGGCCCAGGCAGCAGGATGCGGCCTGGGCCACTTTTTGTCCGCAGATAATCCGTTGTCTACCAATCGCGTAATTATGTAAGGGCGATTGCCAACGTCCTAAGGTGACCAGCCGCCATGGGCCGCATGGTTATGGCCCACTTGCTTGTCAGCAGTGCTGCCAAGCCAAAATTACACGAGACGACCGTGGTGCCTCATAAGATTATCATGAGGCGTCTGCCCATTGTCATTATGGAGGGGTCACCCTCCTCCCTTTCTCTTTTCTATTGTCTGCGATCTTCGCCATGCCACGCTGTTCTCCGATAGTAGACGACGACTTCGAGTCCGACTCGTCATTCTTTGCCGAGGATGACTCGGGGGGTTTCGACAAGGACGACGACGATGGCTCGACCGATATAACAGGCGAAAATGAGCTAAGAGGCCTCAGTGATGGCCTAGAATCAGACGGCGAGCCCCGACGCGGACGACCCCTGCGAGCGATTTGGCGGCAACCTCCACCCACCTGAGTACTACCAAGAGAAACATAAGTCCAAGACTTACGTGCCTCCCGAAAAGAAGTATTCCGACGGGAGTCTACGGTTGTTTGATCTAGTAGAAGCATTATGGTTCAAGTCCGACGTCCCATTTCCCCGACAGTCTGCTCATCACTAATACCTCTCACGCTCAGGTACTGCGAATATATCAAAAAGACGCCAGGGATTGTTTCGAAATCATATCGGTACAATCTGTAGTAACCTTTTTTGAATGGCGGATTTGTCTAACGAAGGGGAAAGAAGGTCGGAAACGGCGGGGCGTCAAGGAATGGAGCGGATTGCGCTTAGATACAATTCATGATATCGAAAACACTCCAGGTCCATAGAGCGCCCTTGCTGGAATCATCGTGCGCAGCAGTCTTTGTCTCTCTTTGATTCTGGTTCTTTTTGGCTGTCGTGCCGCTCAGTGAGACCATACAAGGGATTCTGATCGCCGCATTTAGCTATGTCATCCCTTACCATCAATTTCGCGCTGGCGCAGCCCAAGCCAAGAGAGACGCAAGGTCAACATCAGGTCATGTGATTAGCAATTCTCATAGAAACCTACGGAAGCGGGTAGAAACTCCGAGGAAGTGGCCTTGGGCATGGTCGATAGCCCGCATTTCACACAGGTCGGTTTACGGATCGCGTCCGTGAAAGACATCGCGCAAAGCTATGTGACCGGCACGAACGAAGGGTGGTGGCTGAGCTGGCTGCGCATTATCGAGCTTTGGTCTGTGCGAGATCCCTTGGGACGCCCACTACCACGGAGGCGTCGATCAAGGCGTCACAGATGATGGAAAAGAACGCTATCGTAGATCCCGCCACGGCAGTTGTCGCACCCACCAGTCTCTATGGGATGTGTGCAGTCTTTCCAACGGCCTGGAAGTTCTGTCCGCCACTTTCAGGTGCTCGTCCGGCAGTGCAGGCTCTGAGATCTCTATGGCTGTGAAGCCCTGCGACGTAAGCGCTGCAACATAAGGCACATGTAGGTAGAAATTATCCTCTATTCTTCCACTGACACTATATTTCTTCACAGCTTATATGATCAAGGAGTGTGTGCTACAAGAATAATTAATATCTAACGTGAGCCGTTGGTAGCACCATGAAGGACAGGCCATTGTCTATCTAGTGTCCTACCTGTGAGTTATTCCGGGTTACTGTCACGTTCACTAGGGCTGCTGTTCAGAATTCCTGTCAAATGTACGGAATTCGCCTGCCGAATTCTCATAAGTGGATAGTGCCTTGGTTCCATTGCTTGGGCAGATTATATGGCAAGTTTAAATCCATTGCTGTCTAACATTCATTGAGTGATTATAACCCTAACGATAATGGAACCTCGGGCGTATTGCCCTCGCACTCATGCAAAATAATCCGCGCAGCATTTTCTGCCCCGTTGCCACGGGCCCGGCAGACATTTGCCAGGTCCTTGGCCTTTTGTCTCATCGTCTCTGAGCTCCTACCAAGCAAGACCTCGCGCAGCTCGCGGGATAGTTCCTTTAAGGACCATTGTGGCTTCGTTGTCCTGTTTCCCAGTCGGCCGATGCCGAGCAGCTCGACTCGTTGAGCGTAGTCATAGCAGTCGGTCCACTGAGGAAGTATCACGTGAGGAACACCGGCTCTACCGTATTGTTAGAGAATTGGGTATGAAAGACAGAGCGCACATGAACTGACACGATGGCTTCATTATAAGAGTTTGCTCCACCATGATGTATCGAGCACATGACATGTCCACTTTGCAGAATCGCTATAGGTTCAGCTTCGACCCAATCGACAATTCTAACCCGATCGTTCTCAATTTCGCGACCAAGAACCTCGTAGATCCGGCTGCCAGCAGCCGTATCGTATTTTCCGAGTTTCTTCAACTTCCAAAGGACCTGTAACTTATGGAAGCCCGGTGCTCCTGCTGCCGCCTCAAATGCAATCTTCAGACCCGCAGCGAGCTCCACAGCCCGATCTTCTGCGATGCGACAGATGGATCCCAAGTTGACGTACACCGTAGGACCTCTGGACAGCCATGCTGCGAGCGACGGATCTGCCTCCGAAATTGGCGTAGAGTTCCGGAGAATGGGACCGCAAGGGAAGACATGACTGGGGAGGATGCTTGGGAAGTCAAGCTCCGGGAGGGTGCTGACTAGTATCTTGAGATCAGCCGGCCGATTGCGTAGTAGGTCCACGGGTGTCCTCAGAGTCGCGCCCGTGTTCTCTGCTAGGTATGTCCGAACGTCGCGCCAGTGGGTGTCATTCATGTACGTGTGAACCATGTATAGGGCAAACAGTATGTTGAGCGGGATCAAATACCACAGCACGGGGTACGGAAACCCGAGAAGAGACTGTAGATACCTTAGCGAACCGTGCAAGACATCTCCGTGGATCTTCATATGTCGCAGAATAGGGGTCATGTGCTTAGTCATCAAGACCCTGAGCACATCGGAAGCATACTTCCCTAGCTCCTTGTTTCAGGGCGCCCCGGAGGCATTCCTCCGGGGCTCCCAGGAGCGCTTCTGGGAGGCTCCCACAAGTATATATATAGAGCTTCTTGATCACTGACTCTAGAGCTAGAATCATCAAGACAATTAACGCTTCCCACACTTTATGCACACGTTCCTCGCGATCTGCCTAACTGTGACATCATAGCTTCAAGGTACAACTTACGTAGAGTATTTCCACAGCGAAGCAGCCCGTGGCTACAAAGGCGCTGCAAACTCCTTGATGGCATTTGGGCTGAGACAAATGAACTTGATGCCCAAGTGGTAACAGGCTGTCAACGCTGCTGTCATGAGCATATCCACAACGACCAGATCGGCTTCAACTTTCTTGATTATATCTACAATTGACGAGAATATCTCAGCCAGCTGTGGGCCTTCGTAGGGAACGAAGATTGGTATCGAATCGTGGATGGCGCGCTTGGTGCTCGACAATCGCAATGGTTTGAGGAAAGATTTGGGCAGATAGTCGTCTTCGAGTGGAATTTCAGACTTCCTATTGGCGAAGAAGTGCCGTAGCCCATCGGCCATGGATAAGCCCTTGATCTGGTGGAAGACAATTGGGCTTCACCTGAGGCAAGTTAAGGCGCGCAGTCTCCCAGACCGAGGTGATGGACTCCTCGAGCCCCTTGAGAGTCGCAAAATGCAGCTCGATGTCGGGGTCCCGGTGCAGGAGAGCATGACAAGTTGCTAGGAAGATGTTGGCCTCGCCACGGTCGACATTTGTGAGAAGGAGAATTCTCCTTTGCCCTGGGCGGTTTTCTCCCGCCATAACTCAGCCAAAAAAAATAAAAAAGGAAAAAAAAAGAAAAGAAAAGAAAACCACTTACTCTTGCTGGCCAACGCGATTGGAGGAGACGAATGGGCAGAAATACGGAGGGTGAAGCATTGATTTAGTGCAACCAGCGGGGACAAACGCGTCGCCTCCTGCGTCGTCTCTACATAGAGAGTGAGGTGGTAGTTATAGGCGGCGCCTCGACAAGAGTCAAACTCTGTCGGAATCACGTATTAACATGCCGCCTTTGCCAAGTACCATGGAAGGCTGAGGAGATAAGCTAGATGTCTTAGTCGTGACCCACATTACCAGGGGAAGGTTTCATTACGTGGCTGCACGTCAAGCATTGGATCCTAGATTAATAGTACCGCTAGGATGTGCTCCATAGTTCAGGAGCTAATTAACCTTGCCAGGCTCTAGCATGGGGGTACCAGCTTCTGAGCGGCTGCATAATGGATGGGATCGTCGGCAATCATAATTTTCCATATTGTGTCAATATCGGTCATGTTTTCAATAGTATCGGGATTGACATAAGCCTATCAACGATCATTCACTGTCACACATGAATCGTGGCCCCAGAAAGTGAGAGTATGGGGTTGTTTCGTGGATGCACAGATTATCAATTCATCGCAGTGGCATGTACGGGCACTACTCTGTCAAGTCACGGCATGATCGTCACCAGCAAGATTCAGTAAGTGGGAATCTTTTGTTGGGGCTTATGTGTGTGTATATGTGTGTGCAGAAGGAAAAAAAAAAAGGCTCCAGATAACCTTAATCCCGAGATCCTGTTAAATAACCAGGTCTTCGGAGATTAGGCTCGGAGATCTAGGAGCTCAACTGCCAAGCCCTTGGCATAGTAGCCAAGATCGTGACATACTCTGTCCCCTGACTTGCTTCTCACGCACACAGCTCACATCTCTGCTGTGTTGTGTCGACGGCCTCGGCTAACTCACGGATCGTCCTCGCATCGCGAGGAACTGTGTGCCCTTTGCCATGGTCAAACAGCAAGGCCGTGTCCTCGTCGCACATGCTGTAGAGTGCCATGGCGCCATGAATGTAGGGATCGTTGCAGCCGATGACGTGGCATGTGGGCACGTCGATAGCGTTCTCAACCTCGTCAGGAAGGAGAACCTGGATATGGTCTCCCTGGAGGCGTACCGGGGGCCAGCCGGCAAAGAAGATTCCATACTGGCAGTTCATGTGAGCACCGGAACGTAGAGCAGTGAAAGGGTGCAACGGTTAACCAACCTTGATGCGGCGCGGCCGGCCCTCTTCCTGCAAGCGGCGGCTCTCCTCTAATATGAGCGTGGCAGCGACCGTCGCCCCTTCAGAGTATCCAAGTATGCCCTAGGCCGTCAGGCGTTATTCTGAGCCAGTTATTCTAGCAACGATTGACTCACATCTATTTCTCGGTCCTCGTCCATGATTTGGAAGAGCCTGTCCAGGGCAGACTGCAATGTTCTTGGGCTGTAAGGCTGCTGTTCCTTCACCAGCGACCTTATCGTGTCCTCAGGCGTGATGCCCTGGGGGAGCTCTCGGATCCTAGAAAGCACATCGTCCAATGCCTCCACGCCGTCGAATGCGACGAAGCGGTATAGCGGCGGCTGGCCAAAGTAGTTCTCGAAACCCGGAGGGGGCACAGCGCGGTGGGAGCCATCAATCCATCTGAACTTGACGCGGCTGGATTTCTCCATGGCGTCGATGAAGGGCGCGAGCTGCACCTGGAAATTCTGGGCTTGTGAGATGCGCAATTCCACAGGTTTGTTCCGAAGGATGCTGATGCTGACTCACAGAAGCGCTCCCGTAGGAGCCATGTAGGCATAGGATGGTCATGATATCGCCGGTGCAACGTAGCAGCAAATTCAATAGAACCGTAAGGTAAAAAGAAAGGTATAATTGGAAGTCAATACAGACACACAAATTGTTCTTGTCGTGGGTACATATAACGCTATTGCTAGCAACGCAATAGCGGTGTCGCTTTTGGGACAGTCCTTGTCCTCCACGTGTTATTGGAAATGATGTGCTGGAGAAAAATAGCAGTTATCTGTTGTTAGTCCTTTGTCCGTGATTCCATGGAGTCGCGTCGAATGATCTCGTACGTACAACCTATATTAGCTCTCTGTCTTATTGCAGATCTTGGACCTGGCGGTCTCTACGAAGTTCTCTGGCTGTTTTGATCTAGACTCATGCGAACCATGGCTATCTACAATATACAGGGGTATATAATGTTAGCTTTTCCAATAGTCCCACCCACATACTGGAATTGGCTAAAATGTCGATCTCTATATAATCTGTATACAAAGTAACATCATCAATTATTCTGGTGTTTCCTACGACTATTATTAGGATTCGGGGTTGTTGTTAGCGCTGTTAACGCCAATCCGCCGTCCGAAACGTAGGCGGAGTGGTATAAAGGCGTTGTCTCTTTATATATTGAATATGATCGTTTAAATCCATTATAATTAGATTCTAAATGGCTTCAAACGGCGTTAAATAAGAAAAAATAGCTTGCAATAGAGTCGAATAACGCATCCCAATAGTAGCAACGCCAGTTAAGCCACGATGCAGCTAACAGACCTAGACTTCAGTAGGGTCTGACAGGGATGATAAGTCCTAGATGGACCGTTAAGGACCCTTAAACTGCCCACCCTCCTCGACCTCTTTCCGGCCGCATCAGTATCTCCATATCGTGTAGGTCCGAGGTCAGCCACACACTGAAGGCCTATCGACCCTCCGAAAGTATCATGACGACCCCAATCGCCGTTGTGGGCATGTCCTGCCGCCTCTCTGGCCATGTCTCAACACTCGACGACTTCTGGACCCTCGTCTCCCGCTCACGAGATGGCTGGTGTCCGATACCAGAAGACAGGATGTCTTCTGATGCCTACTATCATCCAAATCCCCAAAAGGGAGGCTGCTTCAACCAGAAAGGTGGATATTTCATGAAGCATGATTTGTCGAGATTCGACGCACCTTTCTTCCACATCAGCAAGCAAGAGGCTATAGCCATGGGTAAGTGTTGCAAAAACAACATTTGTTCATCAGCTGACGCAATCCGGGCAGACCCTCAACAGCGGCAACTCTTGGAATGCACCTACGAAGCACTGGAGAATGCAGGGTTCCCCAAGGAGTCTATCTCGGGGAGCAGCATGGGCGTCTTCATTGGCGGGAGATCATCCGACTACCGCGTCGGCAATTTGAGGGACCTGCACCAAGTGCCCATGTTTGACGCCACCGGAAACCACCAGTCCATCCAAGCGGGCCGCATCTCCTACTACTTCGACCTCCGCGGGCCGTGCTTCGCCGTAGATACAGCATGCTCGTCCAGTCTATACGCTCTGCACCAGGCCGTCCAGAGCATTCGCTCCGGCGAGTCAGATTCGGCAGTCGTGGCCGGGTGCAACCTGCATCTTAACCCGGATGACATGGTGTCTATGTCGATGCTGGGGTGAGTCCCCGCCACGCTTTGTTTTAAAGGACAAGCTGACGATACCGTTAGAATATTTAATGACGCTGGGAGAACTTTTGCCTTCGACCATCGCGCCAAATCTGGCTTCGCTATAGGAGAGGGCGTGGGCTGTCTGATTTTGAAGCCTCTAGACCAGGCGATAAGAGACAATGACAAGATTCGATCCGTCATTGTCAACACTGGCGTCAACCAAGATGGCAAAACACTCGGCAAGTATCATTTCTGACCGGTCTACTCAACGTTCGGCTGACTCTTTCCAGGCATCTCAACACCCAGTGGCGAGGCGCAAGAGAAGCTCATTCGACAGGTATACGCCCGTGCAAATATCTCGCCCGAAGACACTGGATTCGTCGAAGCCCACGGAACGGGCACCAAGGTTGGAGATCCCATCGAAGCTGGTGCCATCTATCGCGTATTTGGTAATGGCCGCACGAAACGGTCGCCACTCTATGTGGGCTCAGTCAAAACCAACTTTGGCCATCTGGAAAACGCCAGCGGCATCATCTCAGTCATAAAGGCGACCATGATGCTCGAGAAGGGGTTCATCCTGCCAAACGTCAACTTTCAGAAGGCAAATGAGGCCATTCCGCTTGCTGAGTGGAACATGAAGGTACCAGTCAATATCCGACCCTGGCCACAGGACAAGAAGTACATTAGCATCAACAATTTTGGATTTGGAGGTTCCAACGCCCACGTCGTCCTGGAACGTCCGCCGTTTGCTGTCACCGATCTTCCGCGGGGGTCGAGGAACGAACGGCCACAGCTATTTGTCTTGTCAGGATATGATGAAGGGGCGGTCAAGCGTATAGCCTTCCAGGTAGGTATATACATTGAGCAGCACCCCGAGATATTCCAGAAGAGACTGTTACGCGACATAGCCTATACTCTGGGCGAGAGGAGATCGCACCTCCCGTGGCGCATCGCACTCACTGCTTCGTCGCTCGATGAGCTCGCTACGTCTCTCAACAGCCCTGAGGCAATCCCCAGGCTAGTGACCGGGACTCCGAAGCTGGCCTTTGTGTATACCGGCCAAGGCGCCCAGTGGCCGCGTATGGGACAGGAGCTCATGGAAACTTATCCCGTCTTTGCCAGTACCATCAGATCCGCGGCAGATTGTCTCGCACGTCTTGGTGCTGACTTTGACCTGCTGCAGGAGCTGTCCAAAGGCGAGGAGTCAATCGTGGGCAAGGCTCACATCTCGCAGCCCGTCTGCACGGCTATCCAGCTCGGCCTGACGGCGCTTCTGTCATTCTGGGGGGTGCATCCGTCCATGGTCCTGGGTCACTCCAGTGGCGAGATCGCCGCCGCCTACGCCGCGGGGGCCATTAGCATCGACGACGCTATGGCTGTGGCTTACTATCGAGGTCAGGTAGCTTCGAAGATGAAGGAGAAGCATCCGGGCCTGCGCGGGGCCATGCTCGCTGTTGGCGCAGGGTCTGACGATGTCAAGCTCATCATCAAGCACCTTGGGTTGGAAAATGTCACGGTTGCTTGTGAGAACTCCCCCGGCTCTGTCACCGTCTCTGGGGGTGGGGATGCGATTGATGCGCTTGGCGCCGAACTTCAGAGTCGGAGCATCTTCAATCGCAAACTTCGCGTTGATGTTGCGTACCACTCGTCCCACATGAAGCTGGTCGCAGACGAATACTTGACGGCCATCAAAGACGTGACTTCCAAGGTCGGGAATGGGGATGTGACGTTTTATTCTTCACTCTTGGGCCATAGGAGCACGACGGGCAACCTGGTTCCCTCATACTGGGTTGACAACCTGACAAACTCTGTGCTCTTTTCAACAGCGCTTCGTGAGCTCTACGAGGAGTCGAAGCCAGAGGTGATTATCGAGATCGGCCCTCACTCTGCACTGGAAGGCCCGATCAAGCAAGTCCTCAAAGGCATCGGGCCGGAAGCGGCATCGGGTGTCAAGTACATGGCGTCCCTCGTCCGTAACCAGAATGATACTGCTACGATGCTCAAGCTTGCTGGCACTCTGTTCACCCATGGCTATTCAGTCGATTTCCGCGCCGTTAACCTGATAGATGTTGACAAGGAACAGAAGCCTCTCCTGATTTCAGACTTTCAACCCTACCCGTGGTCCGACCACAAGTTCTGGTTCGAGTCACGGTCGAGTAAGCAGCACCGTCTCAAGCCGTTTGCGCGGCACGATCTGCTGGGGACACTGGACGATGCATACAGCGACGTCGAACCTACTTGGCGCAATGTTCTGTCCTCTGATGAGGTCCCCTGGCTCAAGGGCCACCAGATGCAGTGGTTGATGACATTCCCTCTGGCTGGTTACTTGTGCATGGCCGTTGAGGCAGCTGCTCAAATAGCTCGACTTCGGGGCTTCCAGCCGGACCAGATTGCTGGCTTCCGCCTTCGCGAGATTGAGGCACCTAAGGCTCTGATCCTGGAAGATGGTACCCAGTACGAGACAGCTGTGTCTCTAAGACCCTATGCCGAGGGCACAAAGTCGTACTCCAGTGACTGGGACGAGTTCCGCATCTCTTCATGGACATCAAGCAGAGGATGGCTTGAGCACTGCCGTGGTCTTGTCTCGGTGAAGAAGCAGATATCCGCAAATCTTGTCAATAATTCGAGATATCGGGCGGCAAGAGCTCGCCGGCAAAGTGCCATGAATACCAGCAGCCGCGATTTGTCCCTCAAGGAATTCTATGAGGAGCTTCGGGGGTTTGGAGCTGGGTATACTGGTGCTTTCACTCTCCAAGAAGGCGCGTCATTGAAGATCTGTGACACATACGCAACTAGCAGCGTTGCTGTCCCTGATACGTCTTCGGCAATGCATTCAAACTACGAGACACCTTCCATGCTGCCCGCCGCTTTCACAGACCTATTCATCCAGCTCACCTTCTCGATCCTGGGCTCTGGCCAAGGTAAGCTGCCGTCACTCTTCATGCCGTCGGCTATCAAGGAGATCGACATCAACGGCCATGTCCCGCGACAGCCCGGCGAGCAGCTCGAAGTAGTAGCCCATGGGTGCCCGGACTTTTCGCACTCCGGGCCGGTTGACTTTTATATTGATGCCTGGAGAGATTCACCGGACCTCCCCGTGGTTTCGATTACTGGCTGTAAGATGACCCCGGTATATAATGATAGCAACAACGACATTAGCCCGCGATCCGTTTGTTACAAAGTCCAGTGGCAACCTCTGTCCAGAAAGGGCACCGAAAACCACGTGCCAAGCGGGTTGGTGCTAGACAGTGACCCTCAGGAGGCCGTCGGAACGGAAGCTACAACGACAGAGCGAGTCAACGGGTACCACGAAACTCCTGTTCCTTGCGTTTCTGGCAGCAAAGTAGTCCTCGTGACTGACAGAGACCCGTCAGACTCGCTTGTCAGTGCCCTTGTCCAGCACATCGACCTCCAGTCCGGCTGCAGTCCATATGTTACCTCACTTTCCAGTGCCATGCCTTATTCCGAAAACAGCTACATCTTCCTCTCCGAGTTGGACGCTCCTGTACTACATAACATCTCCCGTGAGTCGTTTGAGAAGGTACAAAGTCTGCTGTTGGTCTGCAAGTCGCTCCTGTGGGTAACTGCTGGGGCATACCGCTTCGCAGAGAAGCCTCAGAACAATCTAGCGCAAGGTCTCCTGAGGACCATCCGCTCCGAGACCGACAAGCCAGTGGCTACTCTCGACTTGGATCCGCGCTCCCAATTAGGCGCTGCTGGCCAGGCGGAGCTCATATTTACTACCCTTGAAGCATTTGCAGCTCCGCCACTGGACAAATTGGACATTGAGACAGAGTTTGCTGAAGAAGGAGGTCAATTGGTTGTGCCTCGCATTGTCAAGCAGGACGACATGAGTCTCGCAGTATTCCGCGAGACGCATCCTTCGGTGCCGTACGAGCAGGACTTTGACCAGGGAGGCCGACGGTTGAAGCTCACTGTGGGCACATTTGGAGCGCTTAACTCTCTCTACTGGCAAGATGAAGCTGAGCCGACACTACGGCCCGACGAGATTGAGATCAAGGTTGCCGCCACGGGCATGAACTTCAAGGACGTCGTCATTGCCATGGGCCAAGTTCCCAGTCCCTATATCGGCATTGAGTGCAGTGGCATCGTTTCTCGTGTCGGTTCCAATGTCACGATGCTCAATGTCGGCGATCGGGTATGCGCAATGTCCCTGGGTGCGTACAGCACGTACACTTGTTGCCCTGCCACAAGTGCTGCCAGGATCCCGTCCGACATGAGCTTTGAGGTCGCTGCCTCTATCCCCGTCATTTTCTGCACGGCGTACTACAGCCTCATGGATCTGGCCCGAATAGAGCCTGGCGAGGATATTCTCATCCACGCAGCTTCCGGCGGTGTCGGCCAAGCAGCCATCCAGCTCGCGCAGATGGTTGGAGCAGAGATTTACGCC
The DNA here is from genome assembly GCA_004155035.1 of Monosporascus sp. 5C6A. Lineage (NCBI taxonomy): Eukaryota > Fungi > Ascomycota > Sordariomycetes > Xylariales > Monosporascus > Monosporascus sp. 5C6A. Next base: position 83,572 of record QJOB01000250.1, read on the forward strand.
ACCGTGGGTAGCGTCGAGAAGAAGCAGTTACTTACCGATGTGTACGGCATTCCCGAGGACCGTATCTTCTACAGTCGAGACACAGACTTTAGAGCTGGACTGAGAGAAGCCACGGGCGGTAAAGGCGTCGACGTTGTTATCAACTCCCTCGCCGGCGACTTCTTACGTGAGACATGGGACTGCCTGGCTCCTTTTGGCCGTTTTGTCGAGATTGGCAAGAGAGACATCTCGTCCAACACGAGGCTAGAGATGGCCAAGTTTGAACACAACTGCACCTTCAGCTCTGTCGACTTGACGAAAGTTGCCGCTCAGCGACCAAAAATTATGGGCAGGGTTTTCAGCGCCGTCATGGACTTGCTCTCCAGAAATGTCATCCAGCCTATCTCTCCCATTACGACGGTTGGAATTTCCGAGGTCGAGACGGCGCTTCGCAGGTTACAGAGTGGCAAGACTACCGGAAAGATCGTAGTTAACCACTTTCTTCCCGACCAAATGATCAAGGTGAGCAAGGTCATGCGTATCAGTTCCGTAGCATTGGCTGACTCAGTACATCTTCAGATCACGCACCCGAGCAGTCTCAACATCCCAGTGGCCGGGCATGCAACGTACTTGCTCATTGGAGGTACCGGTGGAATAGGCCGATCTATTACGAGAAGACTGGTGGACAGAGGCGCGGGCCACGTTGTTCTGCTCTCACGAAGTGCCCAGGTCACCAACGAGCTGGACCAGCTTATCCAAGACTGTGGTCGACTTGGCTCTTCGGTCCACATCAAGAAGTGCGATGCAGCCGACGAGATCCAGGTAAATGCTCTTGTTGCAGAGCTGCAGGAGGCACTACCTCCCGTCCGAGGTGTCATCCACGCAGCCATGGTGCTCAAGGTAGGTCATCGGCCTCCATGAAGTCATTCGAATAACTAACCAGAGTTAGGATGTCTTGTTTGAGAGAATGACGTTTGATGATTACGACGCTGTCTTGAGATCCAAGGTCTATGGCGCGTGGAACTTCCACTCTGCCCTCGCCGAGAACCATCTAGATTTCTTCGTTGTCCTCTCGTCAGTTGCGGGTATCGTGGGCAACAGGGGTCAAGCAGCGTACGCCGCCGCCAACACTTTCTTGGATGCTTTAACCCTCCACCGGCGCCAAAACGGCCTCTCCTCTACGTCGTTGGATCTTGCTGCCATCGAGGGGGTCGGTTTCCTGGCAGAAAATAAGGACAAGCAGTCACAGGTCATGAAGAATCTGTCTGGTGGCACTCTGGATGAACCAGAGCTGCTAGCCCTGATTGAAGCCGGCATTGACGGCCGCGTTGGGAAACTCTGCGGTGGCCAGTGTGTCACGGGACTGGACTTCAACAATCCGTCCAATCTTCAATTCTATGCCTCGGAAAGCAAGTTTTCAATCCTCAGGGAGGAGGCCCTTGCCAAGCTGGGGCAAAATATGGGATCCTCAGATCCGACGAGTCTGTCAGTCTCACAAAAGCTGCTGCGCTCTTCCACGACAGACGGGGCTGTCGGGGTGGTCACTGACAACCTGCGGGACAAGCTTGGCGCCATCCTAATGCTGCCGCCAGAGGTCATGGCTGCCCAACAGGCAGCATCCATGGCTTCCCTCGGCCTTGACTCACTGGCAGCAATCGAGCTGCGGAATTGGATCGACAAGGAAGCCCACGCGCATCTACAAGTGTTGGAGCTGCTCAGCTGTGGAACTTTGAAGAATCTAGCATCGTTGATCCTCCGCAAGACAAGACTACAAGGCGTTTGGTCTTCGGAGCAGACGTAGAAAGTGGTGGCACGGAAACCGTGTATATGTCACCTACCAGTTGATACGGCCATACACCGGATTCAGTTTGCGCAAAACATTTGTCATTTTGCTTATGACATATTGAGTCGCCACTCCAAGTTTGGGAAATCAAAGCAAGTAGGCGGAATACTGGCGCTAGAAACTCCATCTATCCTAAACATTGACTACTAAACACTGGATCAGTGACGACAGCGGCCAAGGGCCAAGGGCCAAGTACGAAATGAGAATTGTTTTATCCGGTGTCAAGTCACAGATCGGGACGAGCATGGGATTCACTGGTGGGAAGTGCTTTTTTGGAAAAGGCTTATTGTCGGAACTATCTAGCTGTGAGGTGAACGAGGTGATTTATATAGACGATCTCCAAGCAGTAAATAGCCGTGATCGAAGGGATCAAGAATCCAGAGATATTGGCACGCCAGGGATCGTTGCCAGGTCCGACCCCATATGTCAGGGATCTGTGTCAAACTATTTTCAAAGACCCAAACCCGCTTTTATCGTAGCATCCGGATCTTTTCAATGTCCAAGTTGACCCAGGCATAGGGTACTGACTCCTGTAGCGGGTCATCGAATACCCTCATGTAAAACCACTCCAGTGAGCGACACGAATCATGAATTGGCCCACCCCGACGAGGGAGGTCATTCTCCTCGGCTCCTGGACAGTTCCCACCTCACCGCAGCCTAAGCCAAGAACGAAGACTTCCTCGACACAGTTCCACTTTTTAAGGTATTAGCGCTAGGGACGGCCCGTAGCTGCTCAAGTCCAAAGCCCAGCTCCCCGATGATGCCCAGTCACTGCTCTACCCGGGTGAAAAGGCAAATGTCGAAGAAGAAGCAGAATAAGATAGGTGTACGACCTCTCAAATCCTTTACTCCCAGCCAAGTTCAGGGAGGTATGAATCCTTCCAAGTCTTCGTCGTGTCAAAGGCGTCGTGATCAGCGGTGCAGTCCAAGTCCTCGGCAGGTAGCTCGGCATCCTGGAAGTAGGCGCGGATGGCTTTGGCCGTGCAGAGCGAAGGATAGCCAGTGACGCCATAGCCAATGCCGCCGTGCGTGAGAACACCAGAACCCACGAAGACCTCGCTGTTGCTATAGGCGTTGCGGATGGGCGTGACGGGGTCATACCTCGTGCCAACGAAGAGCATGGGGTTCGCCATCTTGATGATCTCGTTCCAGTCGCTCTCGTAGCCGCCCTTGGCATGATATGGCCAGCGGGCGCAGAGGTAGACGAGGTTGTTGGCGACATCGCCGAGGGCCTTGGAGACCCCCACCAGCTCCTCTCTTACGGCGAAGATCTCCTCGAAGGAGTCAGTGCGGGTGTTCTTGTCGCTGCAGTAGATGCCGAACAAGGACTCGTCTTGCATGTGTCCTATGATATCGGTGGCTTCGGTGACGGGGAGCCAGATGCTGTAGATGGTGGTCAGGTTGCGCTAGTCGGCGGGCTTGAAGAGCTCGTTGAGGACGATGGAGAAGTTGGGCCACAGGGAGTTTCCGTATAGGATGACGCGGAGCGCCAGCTTGAAGGCCGAGGCGTCGAGGACTGTAGCGTTGCCGACCGGGATGGGAAGACGACGCAACTCGTCCATGAGCTCGTACATCTTGTTATTAGGCATGTCAGCGGACTCGTTGCGGGCGGCTAGAGGGCAGAGGTCAGGTCCGGCCTTGACGCAGCGGTCGAAGTAGTCGTAGACCGCGTTGTCAGCGTCGCTCCACCAGACTGTGTCGTAGCCGTTGTACCATTAGGGGACGTTCATATTACCATCAAGCATCACACGGCCCATCTTATCGGGGAACATAGCGGCCACAGTAGTGCCGAGAATGGTACCGTAGGACGAGCCCCAGTAGTTGAGCAGGGAGTCGGGGCCCTCGGGGGCGTCATTCAGCTGCATTAGGTCGCGAGCTACGTAGCCGGTACTGATGAGCTCACCAATCTCAGGCGCGTTCTCCTCAGAGTTGAGGCAGTCGTTGGCCAGGTTCCCGGCCGAAGCCCACATGCGTGCGAGGGCAGTCCTGTCCTCGGGGCCAAAAGCGTCGTCCGCGCGGTGCTTGTGCATAATCACTGGCCTTTCGGCGTCTTTGTAGCATTTGAACGGAGAGGTGTTGGCAAAACCCCCTGAAAGGACCGTGTTAGTAGCCTTGTCTCGCGAGCTAGAAGGAGCTCAGGGTTTGCTTACCGAGGGTCCCAGCCGACGAGGTCATATTTCCCCTCCGTGATGATCAGGAGCTGCTCGGCCATGGCGACCAGAGTTTTCCGCACTTCGAGACCGGGTCCGCCGAAGTTGAAGAAGATGCTACCCTGAGACTCGCCGTTCACGACGGGTACACGGGTCACCTGGAGGTTGAGCGTCGTGTTGGCAGAGGTGTCGAGGTAGTCGAGGGGGACAGTGAAGTTGCTGCATTCGTACTTGACGGTGGCTTCAATCTCGTCGTCGAACTCACAGGACTCCCAGTTGAAGGGAGAGCTAGAGTGGGACCGAGCGGGAGCAGCCAGTGTCGAAGGCACCGTGCCGGCGAGGGCCAGTGATGCGATGGTAATCTGGAAGAGCATGGCGGAGATGTTTCCTGAGCTATCATGAGCAGGAAGCTTCATGGCCTTGTCATAATCTTTTCGCAGCCGCGACAGGACCGCGCAGTCGTCGTCATCTCAGTCCCTGAAGCCATCTCCATCCTGGCAGTGCAGTTCAGGCTGCCGAATTATGGCTACTGCCATCATTCGCTCAAGCTTATTGGCAATGCGCGGGAAGTCCGCAATGGGAAAAGCACGATGCGCGGCCCATCGCATCAAAGACAGCCCGTCCTAGGCAGCAGCGGCACGTCTGTCAGGATTGTCGCCTCGGTTGATTGTGAAGAGGGCGTCCGGTGGTTTCGATCCATCGGGTCGTACAGCTTTGCGAGGCAGTGCCAAGGTGACAGTTTCCAGGAAAGGGATTTTGCGACTTGGATGCTGATAGACGGTGATGGGAAAGTGGTCAGAAAGGCGTCATGGGGACACCTCTCTTTATTATTCTCATTATTCTCAATTCTTTTATTTCCCCTTCTCGGCAAGTTAGCGCGAGGCCTACTATTTGTTCTCGGCAAAGGGAGAATTTTTGTTTTCCTTTTGGCTCTGGGAAGGTGGAACAATTTTACCAAGAGCCGCCTCTTTCGCTCCTGGGCCCCCATCCCACGTTTCTGCACTCGGACACACCCCCAGGTGGGCAATCGCTCATATCGATCAGTGGAAACAACAAAGGGAAATGGGCGTTGTTGGAGAGGAGGACAGACCTTGACTCCAGACAAAATCTCCCAGGAGGCACGTTTATCACGCCCCTCCCCCCTTGGCGAGCTCAAAGCAACGACGGTAGCAGGCAGCAGCCAAACAACATGGTGAAACGAGCAGGCAGCAAAAAACTGTCGTACTGAAGTGTAATGCCAAAATATCAGCTTCTTGCCATATCGCCATGACGAAGCAAGAAAAATCTTCTTCTGGTACTATATCTTGACGTCATGGAGTCTGCTTGGCATAGGCCGTCATCGATCCTGCCTGACAATTGGGCACACCTGTCCGCCAACCACCCTCGCACCTTTGACGTACTGCCCCCTCTACCTTCCATTCCCTGAGCTGCACATCGTCAGAGCCGGCCATGTCCGACAAGCGTGGAACCATCCGCTACGAATTGTCTAGCGAAGGTATCACGGTATCCGATGCGTACCAACCGCAAGACACCTTGAACGAAAAGGCGCCGGATTACGAAGCCGAGCACTGCGGCCATGGGAACGCGCAGAAGCAGGACGACGGCCACAAGCTCCTGGGGGGCAGCATGGTGGTCGGCGGTAAGTCTAGTGATGTTCCAAGAGCTTCTTCTCCCGGCTCCCAAAGGGCTGACTGTCGCAGCCATGCAGACGACGGGCGAGTAGATAAGTCGGACCCCCCCCTCACGCTCCACCCCCCCAACGCGCCACCCATTTTTGAAGCCATCAATAACACAACTCTTCAATATAAATAATAATATCTCAACAACCCTTTATTCAATTGACTCCATACTAACCGCCACGTACAATGATGCATTCCGGATCATCCTCGCTATCTTCTTCGCTTTCGGAAGGCTCATCTTCCTGTTGATTTCGTTAAGTTGCAGTGGAGCGTCGCTTCGGAGCGGTCCGCAACCCTACCTTCACCTTCCTGACCGATATTATCCTTACGAAGTCTTCATTTGGCTCGGGCTGCATTGTCTTACGCTTTTTAGGCTTTGCTTTATCGATAGTAGCAGTTAACTAACTGTTCTGGACTTCGGTGGCGTTTAATTTGTTGTTTTTTTTATTAAGGGCCTTGCCGATCTTGCGAAATAAAAGCCGCGCGGTAGGCCTTCCGAAGACTGGATCGATTTTTACCAGGGCTTTCTCGATAACCTTTACATCCCTAGATGATTTAGGCGTTTTGATACCTAAACCAGTTATTTGCGTACTGAAATCAGGACGTGCGGAGGTAGAATTCGATCTGGGCTTGGGTGCTTCCGCTATTTGGGCCCCGGCCCTGACGTACCTATTGTTTAACGCCTTCGCTCTGTTGATGGGGCGTAGACCTGTAGCTTCCCAGCCCTTCATGATATATTTTGAGACCATTATAACTTCCTGCCAAACGTGTGAAAGTACCTAAAGGAAGTCCGTCTTATCTGTAGCTTCGGAAGCCCGTCTAAAGTAGCGTTTCCGGAACCAGCAACGGAACCTCCGTTTTAAGGTAGAAAAGATACCTACATCAAGAGGCTGGAAGACGTGGGAAGCGTGGGTAGGCAAAAAGACGATGTAGATCTTATTCTGAAGGCATATCCACATAAAGTCTTCGGTGGTGTGGCTGTTATGGCCGTCGATTACTAACAGTCTCCATTTTTCAGGGTCCGCCGGTTTAGTATGGGGAATAAAGACCTCGCGTAGCCATTTCAGGCCAATTTCGGTGCTGGTCCAGCCGTTGTTAAAAGTGGTAAAGTACCAGTTTTCGTATGCTTTATCATCGGAGTTAGGAAACTATTGTTGTTGTACGTCGCCGCCGCTAAAGATCACAAATGGTGGAAGGGCTCGTCCGTCAGCGCTAATACAAGCGATTATAGTAACCCATTGCCGTTTGGAAGCGTCCTTTAAGAACACGAACTTCCTGAAGGCTTCACCGAGGACGAAAGCGTTCTCCCCCATGCCCTCCATTATACCGATCTCGTCGGCGTTGTATCTGTTGCGCCATTTGATAACCTTGATAGCGGGCAGCTCGAAGCGGTCGAATAATACGTTGGTGGAGGTTAGCGAAGCCCCATTCAGGCGCTTATAATCAATGGTCTTGCCCTTAAGGGTCCTGATATCAGGATGACGCCGCAGAAAACGGGCTACCCATCCTTTTCCTAGGTGTTGAGGGCTGCCGTTGTTGATCAGGAGCCGTTGGGCGTAGAGGCGAAATCGGGAATACGGCGGCGCATAGCCTAAATGGCTTTGCACAATAACCCAATGGGCTAAACCTTCCTCCTGGACTCGTGATAACTTCTGCTGAGCCTCATTAACCTCTTCCCGCGTAGGTACACCATCAATGCGGCGTGTGATATATCGCCTGTCGACCTGGTAGCCCTTGGAGGCTGAACGCAGGGATCTCCCACGCGTTATCTCCTCAATCGCCTGCGCCGCACGGAATTGAGCTGAGAG
>QJOB01000251.1:0-45501 GCA_004155035.1 Monosporascus sp. 5C6A
AAAAAAAAAAAAAAAAATTATAGCTAATATATTACCATAATATTGCAAATACAAACGATTGTTTTAAAAAAAAACTTAGCATTAAGTTACCGGAACATAACAAATAAAACCATAAAGTAATTTTTAAAAAAGGCACCTTATTTAAGATCTATTTTATTTATAATTTAAACGAAATAAAATTTTACATTTTACGTACGTACCTAAAAAATAAACTCCAAAAAGGATGGATTCGACAATCTATATCTTCAACCAGATATCCTATATTCTTCATACTTAAAAAAAAATGGTAAGTTACGGTTGGTAATAAACTATCAACATCTTAACAGCATTACTATCAAAAATAAGATACCTTTACCTTTAATTACCGAAATAAAAAATTGCTTACAAAAAACTAAATAGTTTATTACTCTAAATTTTAAAAATAACTACAATCTAATATAAATTAAGCCAAGATACGAATAAAAAACGGCTTTTAAAACGAAATACGGACTATACGAATATTTAATTACGTTAATAAAATTTACAAACGTACCAGTAACTTTTTAACAAATAATTAACTATGTACTTAAAAAATACCTAGATATTTTCGTTATATACTATCTAAACGACATTTTGATATTTTCAAAATTAAAAAAAACACATGCAAAATACGTTCATTAAGTTTGTTAAGCCTTACAAAACGTTAATCTATTAATTAACGTAAAAAAAAGTTAGTTCCATATATAAAAAATAGAATATTTGGGACATATTATCACCCCAGGATATATCAAAATGGACTTTAAAAAAATTACAGCAGTTACCGAATGGCTAATACTTATTACTGTTATAAAAATATAAACATTTATTAAATTCGCTAATTACTATCGGAAATTTATCAAATACTTCAACAAAATCGCAACATTATTATCGAATCTAATCCGAAAAAAAAACGAATTCCAGTAAACGACGGAAATAAAAAAGGCTTTCTAACAAATTAAAAATACGATTACTAATAAACCAATATTAATTATATACGATTTAAAACGTTTAATTAAGTTAAACACCGATTTCTCGGATTATGTATTAAATGCAATAATCGAACATTAAAATAATTAAGAAATACTTTACCCAATTACCTTTTATTTTTATAAGTTAAAAAAAACAAAATTAAATTATGCTATTCCCGATAAAGAATTTATAACTATCGTTAAAGCTTTTTGAAAATTTAAACATATGCTTAAAAAAACCTTTATTAAATTAAAGTTTATACCAATTACAAAAACCTTACCTGCTTTACCATTATACGAAAACTTACAGAACGATAATTACGTTATGCCGAAAAGCTAGCAAAATACGATTTCGTCATTATTTACTAAAAAAGCTTTAAAAACGGCAAAACAAATACTTTTAACAAACGACTTAATTTAAAAGAAATTAATTAAAATCAATTACAGAATCTTCGATGTTACCCTAAAAAAACACCTACAATTATGACAAATTATAACAACTAAAGTAATACCCCCCGATTTACATCAAAAAATCCAATAATATAACGACAGCCTACCCGACAATTAAAAAATAAACAAAATTTAAGTACCAAAAAAATATCAACAAAACCTAATATAAAATATATATCAACATTTACTTTATGAACATCCAGGGATCCACAAAACCCTAAAATGGTTATAACGTACTTATTATTTTTTTAAGATAAAGTTAGTAATGTAAAAAGTTAAACGAAAATACGACGTATATATCAAAGCCAAAGCTTTACGGCATAAATTATATGGAAAATTGCAACTATTTCCAATTTTACAATAATCATAAAATTTAATTATTATAAATTTTATCATTAAATTTCCCTTATCCAAAAATCCAGCGACAAAAATATATTACGACAGCATTTTTGTAATCGTCGATCGATTTACGAAATTTTCCTATGTCCTACTTTATTACAAAAATATAAATGCAAAATAAATAGCATACATTTTTTTTCGATATATATTTAACGTACATAAACTATTAACGAAAATTATCTTAATTAAAAGTATTACTTTTACTTTTAAATTTTAATAAAACTTCATAACCCAAATCGACCTAAATTACAAATTATCCAATATATTTAAACCTTAAACAAATAAATAAATAAAACGATTAAATTAAATTTTCGAAACCTACTTACGATATTATATTAATTACGAACAAAACAATTAAATTAGAAGCTACTAATAACTTAGTTAACTTATAATACCAGTTATTATAAAAATATTAAAATAACTCCAATAAATACTAATTTTAAATTTATACCAGAAATTTACAAAAAACACGCAATAACGGTTTAGTTAACGTTAAAGTTATTTTAACGTCAAAACAGCTTAAATAGCTATATGCAAAAATAAAAACAAAACTTAAATTTATACGCAACTAAATATAAAAATATTATAACCAAAAAAAATAAAAAAACCAACTTTTTCGGAAAAGAACATAATTTATCTAATTACTAAAAATATCAAAACTAAACGTCTTAATTAAAAACTCGACTTTAAATATATTGGCCCGTATAAAGTTAAAACAAAAATCTCAAAAAACAACTACGAATTAAAGCTGTTCCCAAAAGTTAAACTGTATCTAATTTTTTATATTTTTTTACTTAAATTAATAACAAACATTATTAAAGTTAATACAAAATATAAGGATAAAGCAAAAAGAAATATATTAATATACGAAATAAAAAAAACTTAAACATACATAAAAAAAATAAACTTACTTAATACCTTATCAAATAAAAAAAATACCCAGATTCCGAAAACACCTGAAAACCCGTAAAAAATTTTATAAATACTTAACGTTTTTTGAAAAATTTTCATTAATAACGCCGAAATTACCAGTAATAATACCTTAATTAATACTGTTAGTAATAAACTAATCGGTATTTTTAATACCCGACCAATTTACTAAACCAAAAACTTACATTAAGGCGGCCGTACTAACTTTTAACCCTTTTTATTCCCGCCGTTTTTTTTTATTCATTTAATAATTAAAAATTACGTTAAACCATAATAACACTTTTCGAACGTATTAAAGTTTTTTGTTTATGCAACCGAATTAAACAAACCAAAACCTCGTTTATTTTTTCTTAATATTGCCGTTATATTTCTAAATAACGCTGTTAAAATTCCAAAAAACGTTCTTTCGCAAACGTTTTCTCCCGTTTAAGGCGTTAATATTTCTAACGAATATTTTACAAAAACGATACTGGTACGCCGGTACCATTATAAAAACGGTCTCGGAAAATATATTCTTTACATTGCGATATATTTTCTATTATCTTACACTTTAACCCTTTTAAAAAATACCAAAAATAAAACATAACTTTAAAACCAAAATCGTTAAAAGTTTTTATAAGTTTAATACGACGAACGGTAAAAAAACGTAGCTTACGGCAAGTCCTATCTTTTCGATTAAACATATTAGTTATTAGAAAAAGTAATAATAAAAAAAGGAAATTATTTACCAGAAATTATAAATAAATAAATTAATCTTTAAAAACAAAAATCTTAAACGAGAAAAAATCGTGTTATAGCCCAGTAAAGCTTAGTTTTTCCAAACGGTCGGAAAATACAAAAGGACAAACTCCAACCCTAAACTCGGGTTACGTAACTTATAATTACGATAAAACTAGTAATTAAAAATAATCACAGTAAGTTAATTACTGGTAATTACCATAACAATAATAATCAAGAATAATCAAGAATAATCACTGTAAATTAGTAAAAAGGATATATACGCTTGTTATTTCCTATAGTTTTAAATAACACCAGCTTGTAATACAACTTGGTTACCCAGATCACCCTTAGTTATCTGTTATTACCAGACGTAACTAGTTTACTTTTCATTGCTTAATTTCTCACAATACCACTGCCAACATAAACCCGTACGACTAGGTTTAATAGTTGGTTAACTAGCCCAGCCGTCATATTCGGGCCTTATAATAACAGGTATTTCGCTATTTAATACGGGTAAATCGTTCCAAAGTCCGAGGATAAATAGGAAACCTTTACGCTACCAAATTTCCGACTTAATAATAGTTTTTAAAAATTATTTTATAATATAATATATACTTAAAAAAGGCAAAATATCCAGGATTAATTCCAGGCGATTAGTTCGTAAAAAGTCGCTATTTCTTGCAATATTTGCACTTTATTTATAAAAACGCTTAAAACCTTTTCCTTTAAGTCTGTAAAAATTGCTTTTTTATGTTATAATAATAAAATTCTAAAATAAAAAAGAAATTTTAAAGTCCTAACAGCGTATTATAATAGTTCAGAACTTTAACGATATATTCTCAAAGATTAATTAGATTATAAAAGTTATAAAAGCTGCTAAGATTTCTATTAAAAAGTATAAGTAATAGTCTGCAAAAGGTAGTTTAAAAAAGTTAGGGAAATTAATTCCGAGTTTATAAAAATATATTATTGCAGTAATAATTAGAAAAACGTTAACATATACCTTTTTTATTAAGATATTAAAAAGGGTTATTAATAATAGCCTTATATTCGATATTATAAACCGATTTAGAAAGTGAGTAAATTTAAGGAATGGGTGAAGAACACTAATATTTAATTAAAACTTTCAATTTTTACTATACTTCCAACTGTTTTAAAAAGGCCAAGCCTAGTTAAGTTATAATGTTATTTTACTTTTTAACATCTTTGTTTTAAAACTTAGTTTGTTTATTTATGCTGCTAATAAAAGATTTTTATATTTTATTTTTATTTTGTTAATAATCAATATATTTAACCTTATTAAAGAGGCTTATTATCCGAACTTATTTACCGTCCAACGCTATAATCCTCTTTTATTATTTAACGAATTCGAATTCGAAGTTATACTGGATATATTTTATTTGTCGAAAAACTTGAAATGCGAAATAATGAAAGTTATTTCGAAATGTAAACCCTGTACAAAGCAGGGTTAGGCCTGTGATAAAACCGGTGTGTTTTTTTCATAAAAGAATATTTGTACGAAAAATTAATACCTGGAGCGAAAAGAAACGTTAATAGAAAAGCGGGTTTTAGCCTCTTTTAAACGTTACTAATAAGAAATAAATGAAGCTATTGCGCGTTTAATTTGTTTACGGAAGCAAAAGACCTTCTTTTTTTTTAAAAAAATATTAAAATATTATAACACAAACTGTAATCCTTAAAAAAACTAAATGAACAAAAGTGTCGTTACGAGCAGCAGCAACTGGAAATTAAGGCTATTACAGCTGCAAAAGCTACGACGATAACCAATTGCCCTGGTTTCAATAGTTTTGATTAATTTTCTTTCGATAACACCGGCTAGCACCCTGTTACTACTGATTCCGGCGTTATTAATAAAAGCTTTTTAAAAAGTTTTAAGTATTCGTAAATGCCAGCTAAAATAATATAATATATATCGCAACTCAAAATACGCAGTACTAGTTATCCGTAACGGAAAAGCTTTACAAAAACCATTATATTTATAATACTCTATTTCTAAAAAATTACCGGATAATTTAAGGCCGTTGATATTACTATCGATTTGGAAAGTTTTTTTTTAAAACTATCAATTTCAGCTTTTAATTTTCTAACCAGCTTATATTAACCAATTTCGATTTAGCGAAAACCTTAACCAAACTAGAAGAAAAAGAAGAATAACAAGTTTCAAATTCCGAAATTTAAGTTTTCAAGTAATATACGTTTAAAGATTATAAATAATAATTTACCCAGTTCTTCAAAATTACGAAAACCTCCAGAATTCCGACAAGAATCGATGTAAATAAAAATAAAAATAAGTAATTTAAAGTTACTGTAAAATAAAACATCTACGAAACGGATAAGTACTAATAAAATATAAAAATTAAATTAGCTATCTATTATTTTATTCAATTTTATCTATACGGTTACGTATTAGTTAAGGAAAGTTGGTTATAAATATATTAATTTCATCTTTTAAACAACAGCTAACTAATTAATAACACGCTTAAATTAAGTAAATAAATTTTAATTATTAAATATAAAAGATATTAACTATGCTATTATATTTTGCTAATTTCAGAGCTTCTTTATACGCGCGTTGTTTTTGTATAACTAGCAACGGAATATAGATTCTCTGATCACAACGTAACCTTTCTTAGTTAATATACTACATAACACCTAGCTAGCTAACGATTTAAATATAAATGCTTACCTCGCAGGTTATATTTTACTACTCCCTTGGAATCGTGTATTAATGTTCAAGGCTTTATAAAAGCAGTGAATTTGTAAACCGAAAGCTAGGCGGTAGAGGAAAATATGCTCTGTAATACGTGAGACATTTATATCCTCCTCCGACCTAACTACTAACATAAATCCCCAAGAGGATACCCCCTCGCCTTTACAAAGCCTCGAGCGGCTTATTTCGGATGTGCTAGACTATTTATAATTGCAATAGCACCGGCTTGCGCTTATGGACAGTATTATCTGAGCCATTACTCTCTCTACCTGTATAGTCGATTATGACTTTCCGACCCCTGTTCCGTCGAAACGCTATCTTCGTTGTTAATTATGAAAATACAGGCGGCCCTCTAACCCATACCTCTTGGCTGTAAAGAATCGCCTAGAAAATAATTTGCAGATCGGAAGTAATCTTGCATCCTCCCCATGATTACGGGGTTCGGGATGTGCCACAGGGTTTCAGGGCAATACGTTTCGGGGCTGGTGATGGTCGTAAGGTAACTCGTCCGCTTACTCCAGTTGGTCTCTTGTATGGACGCGGACGATCCAGTTGAAGGCATCCTGCCATGGTCATATGGTGTTTCTGTTGTATTCCCGTGCCCGTGCGAAGTATGTGACGTCGACTTAGTGTAATGACGTCTTAGAGTATCGTCTGTCTGGATGCCTGCATCTGCATAGACTGGCCTTGACTGTTTTTGGAATACCTCTCCTGACTTTCGTAGGGGCCACCCGGGTCCCCTCGCATCTTCATGGCACACGCAACTGCATGGGCTATCACGGCTCTGTTGATCCTGATTCGAAACCCCTGACGATTGATCATGGAGACCAGGAGTCGGACACTCTTTGACTGCAGCCAACTCGTCGTGGCTCCACCGTCGCGGTGCCCACGTCATCCTCTTCTGCCTTATGGAGAGCGGCACGAGAGATAGTCGTTGCGACTTGTCCGCGGAAAATGATCGGGCATGCTTCGGCTGCGGCTCGACGGGCGGCTTGATTATGTCACCAGGCGCCGGAAAAGTACTGGAGCGCTTCCTCTCGACTTCTCCTGACGCCCTGGTTATATGGCCCGTCCATCTCTTCTTCTCAGCGGAAGGGGCCCCGAAGTTGATCGTCGCGCGACGCAGCTTCCGTGCAGGATCCGAAGTCTCGCTCTTGATCTCGCCGTGCTTATCAGAGGCCCAGAACGCATCGTCCCCTGATAGAATCACCTGCAGGGTTTCGAAGTCTCTTGTGCTGCCATTGGCAGGAAAGAGCCAGCTTTCAAGCGCACTAGGTAGTCCATGGCAATCTTCGAAGAGGGACTTAGCATGTTAAAGGAATAATCTAAGCTTAGACTCGGGAGGAACTCACGTTGTCTGTACGAGCCGCTCGCTGTCTTCCAACAGAGGTAATGGCGTCCTCCTGTGCCGATAGCAGTTACGACGAGCTCCGCGATCGCTTCAGACTCAGCTGAACCGTCACTTATCGATTGCAAAAGGCTCGCGAGCATGATTTCGTGTTAATGCGAAGATTGAATCCATCGAAGATCGGTCTCTACTTGGATGACCTGTCGTGTGTGTGATAAGAAGGGCAGCACAGTGCATTCATTCTAAACTCGAGTAAAGGCTTCAGAGCGTTAACTATAACGGCCTAGCTTAAGATCTTCCGAAGGAGCCTGAGGGTCCGGGGTCAATCTGCCTATGGTATGAAACCCATGCTGCTGCGTGTACGGGAGTGGCTGAAACGGCTGGATCCACAACGTCGTCTGATGCCGAGTTATAGCCTAGACTACCCAGCCTAGGCCAGCTCCGAGACAAGGTTGTGAGAGGGGTCGCGGAAAATTTGAGGCAGTTAGAGACTGCTGATCCCTGTTAACCTTAAAGCATCTATAAGATCATCTTGAATGTTGACATACCCCGACTGGATATCGCGAAATACGACTGTTGGCACCTAGGCATAGTTGCGTGAACGCACATATTTAGGAGCCCACAATCACATAACAGACAACATTGATCAGAGTGCAGGTGGCTCTATGGGGACGTTGGTGCCTTCCAAGCCGTCTAGATAATTACGGTGTCCCAGTTACGATATAGCGCGCCCTCAGCTCTCGTCCTCCACATATGGTTTCTTATACCCCGTCTCTTCGCGCTCAGCCGGAGCGTCGGCTCCATCCAAAAGTGAACTTGCCGCAGTGACAGAAACATCGTCATCAGGCCCCTCTGCTTTACCCGCAGCTGACCAAAACGACAAATTGCCACTGACTGCGCTTGGCGATGGAGGTTCCTCCTTTGCGGACTCTCCATTGCTCCTATTTGCCTCTGTAGATTGAACCCCATGTGCATCCTCAATCGAAGCGTCAGCCGCCGCAGGTTCATCTTGAGGCCGTCCGCCCGGTACTGACTCATCAGTCGCCGGATGTTGACCATCCGGGTCTATGAACCGTTGCCTCTCCTCCTCTTCTCGCTGCGTCTGCTCCTTGTGCTGCTTCATCATCTCGTCAAGTGTCGTCGCCTGGTTCGGGTCTGGCTTGGGCTTCTTCTCCTTCTTCTCGCGCCTGGTGAGCTCGACCTCGAGGACCCTCGTTCCCATGGGCACTTTGGACGCCAGGCCGTCGTCGTCCCGGTCGAAGTACAGGGCCCATATGCCGGGGAATTCCTCCACGGCGACGAAGCCCTCCCATCCTTCCAGTGTCATCCGCCGATCCTGCTTGGTGCAGTCAAATGGGCCCGTCAGGTGTTCTTGCGCTTCGGCGCGTACCCCGTATTTGACCTCGTATGTGTCTTTGTCCACGTATATCCAGTTCAACATAGGGGGGTCTTCAGAGATGGTGCTGACCAGACCCTCGTATTGCGCGTCAGGGTATGGTAGGAAATAGCCGGCGAACGGATGACCACTGTCGGCATAGTCCGATAGATTGTCATCATAAGATGGGGTTCCGTTTGATATATAGAGCTGTAGTTGTGCGAACAGGATTAGCTGCTAAGCCGAAGACCTGCGTGGGGATCTCACCTTTTTATCTTTCAGCACCACTAACTTGCCGTTGATGTCACGGCTCCGAATTGAAGGCTTGACGCAGGAAACGACGAGGTTGCAGCGCCGCGCGCGATGCTCTTCCCGCTTGTTCTTGGACTGGCTCTGCCGAATGGCCTCTTGTGTGCCCAGCATAGCCGGACATATCGTCAGCGCCAAAAGCATCGAGATAGACATGATGACTTTCTGGACGTCCCCGGCGAGAACGGCTTGGCGAATCGTATCGAGGAGTTCTCCTAAATGCTTTTCGCGAAAGGTATTGAAGGCTTCCTGGAATTTGTTCTCGTCTAACGGTGGCGACATTAGTTCTGTGTTCCCAAGGTGATGCTAGGACAGACGACGGAGTACCGGCAACGAGAACAGGAACTCGAGCACTTTGAACCCGCATTCCGAAATCATGAGGCGAGTATTACACCTGTTACAGCTTCCAGGTGCTGTCGGGGTCTAGAACACATACCCCCGCAAGGGTGTAACCCGAAACCAAGATCCCAAGATCCCCATCGTCCCATGTGGGGTTCGAATTCCCCGAATGATCAGGCGATTCTCGGTTCGAGTCAATCGCATTATTGGCGAAACCAGGGGTTACGGGAGGATCCTTTGACATTGAGGCTCTGTGCTTTGGAGCCGGCTTCCCCACAATCCCCCACTTCGAAACGAAGCTTGGCAAATCCGAGACGCAAGGTCCCATATTGCGAGAATGGTTTAGAGCAGCTGGGGGCGAGTGCATCATGCCATATCGAACGATGTTTTATCTATAAGTGGGTATAATGTCCCTAGGTGCTAGACTTAGTGACACAAGTATGCTTTCGTCGCAGATGCATCCTAGATGTGATAGGGGTTCCCTCCGGCAAAACTTCCCCAAGGGGATCCCCGCAACTAGGAGTCGATATCGTGCAACTAGAAGTATAAGAACAACATGTCTTGCGGCTTGAGAGGAGAAACAGATTTGCTTCCTCGTCACCATCCTCGCCGACATCATCGAACCTCCTCCATTTCAGCTGGCCTGAGTTCCATATAATCAGCATCGCCGGATCACTGCACTCCACCAGTCGCGCTCTATCCCCTAATACAAAAAGACTTGGTCCTCATCCAACACTTCCGAAAGCACAATGTCTACTCCTAACGTGTATGAGCAAACTTCACAGCCGAACTCTGGACCCGGGCCACAGGATCTAACATCTCTTAGCACTTCTACCTTGCCTAAGAGCAATGGACCTTACTCCAGCGACTCTGACTCGGACGGCCAGGCCCGCGGCGGTCGCAAGCCCCAGACGCAAGTAGCCGTCCCTCAGGCGCTCCCACAGCTGCCGACCTCGTCCGGGTTGTCCCAGCCGGCAGGTAAGTCGGCGTCTCATTCTCCATTTTTTGAGGGGCATCCGAGTGACTAACGCCTTATCGCAGGCCAGCTTCTGAGGGGCGCGACGGACGATAACGGCAACCAGAAGGCGGCCGCCCTGTTGGTCGGCATCAAGCTCGACCTGGAAGCGGAGGTGCACCTGACCGCTCGAGTTAGGGGTGACATCTGTGTTGGGTTGTACTAGGGCGGGGGTAATGTCGACGATGTTCCGAAATGAACACCAAACGCGCGTACGACCGACCTACCCGTTCGGCAAATAGTTCACGATTAGGCGGGACATGCGGCTGGCCGCTGACCGAGAATGGGGTAATGACGGATTGCGCACAGGATACCCTTGACGTGCCTCGCAGTGATGTCGGATGCTGGTTTCAATGGGCTATGGGGCGGGGCGATCAAAGGCTTGGACGGACATGATATATCAGGAAGTAATTTGCGGACCGGCGGGCTGCCGTGATTAAAGAATGTTATGTCACAACTTTTAAAACCACGGCTGTGTGCACTCTGCGTGACCTTCGTATGTTAGTTTGCTCTCTCTCTCTGTACGCGTCAACACCTACTGTGCCTACACACGCAGACGCACCTTAGCATATTCCCAAGGATGGTCTCCATCTTACGGGGATACTGTAGGCTCTAAAGGGCGTTCGCTGGACCTTGTGAACAAAGATAAAGTCTAGTCTAATGTTCACTTGCTGTGAGCTCTACATACCCCCTTTTTTCCATTTTATGGCCATTGACCCTCTTAGACCCACTTTACAAACCTAGAATCGGACTGTAGGTCGCTCGGCTTTGGTGCAGTTTCTCCCTAGCTTCAATTGAACCAGGCCAGTCGTCAGCAGACTCCGTGTGTCTTTCCGTGTTTGCCCTGGAGCGAGTGTTTCTCGTTCTGTTTACGAACCATCAGCCCCAACATCCATCTCCGCATAAATGGGAAACTTACCCTGAATCTCGGGTGGCTATGGTCTGTCTGTCCGCTGGTTATCGTATGCCTTCTCATGAGTTGCTCATGTCGCTTGATGGCGCCACGGTCCATGGTTTGCAGCACCTCCATGCAGAGCTTGACATCGCAGATCAGGGCGTCGCAGCGGCTCTTACTGAAATCCTCGCGGACAACGACGCGCAACATCTTCATCTTGTTCGTATGCGGCGCCATCGTGTAAGCCGGGACCACCCATCCCCGGGCGCGCAGTTGGTGCGCAAGCGAGAACTCGTCGTACTGCCGATCCTCGTCGGGTTTGAGGCGGAAGGCCACGAGAGGGAGGCCCTCCCCTGACTTCTTGCTCATTATGATAAAGCCCAGCGACTCTAAAGCACCCGACAGGTAGTCGGCGGTGCGGGTCAAGTTCGACATGATTGCTCTGTAACCTTTCTTTCCAAGCCGGATCAGTTGGTAGTACTGGCCGATGACCTGGCTGGCACCCTTCGAGAAGTTTAAGGTAAACGATGCTTGGTCCGCTCCAAGGTAGTTGATGTTGAATACGAGCTCCTGAGGCAAGAACTCCGCCGATCTCCAGACGACCCAACCGACACCGGGGTAGACCAGCCCATACTACAGAAGCATCAGTAAAAGGCCATCTGTGGACAATGTGCCTTTTTCTTACCTTGTGACCAGATACGTTAATGGAAACCACTTTCTCCAATCTGAAGTCCCACTCGAGGTCTGGCACCACAAAAGGGGCTACGAAACCCCCACTTGCTGCGTCGACGTCTACCGGACCCAGAATTAGCAACTGAGCACTCTAATAGCTTGACGGAAAGGTGGGAGCTTAAAAACATGCTTCAGAGGCTAGGGCATCCCCATGGGCCTACTAGGGAATATGTGCTCGAGGCGAGGAGTAAGACATGATCCAAGAGATCGCTTACGGATTGGACAGTCAATTTCCCTCTCCATGAGAAGATCGTTGACCGCCTTGACATCCTCGTACTCCCCGGTATACGTCGTGCCGAGAATAGCGCAGATGCCGATGGTGTTCTCGTCGATGAGATCCACAGTCTCCTCCGGGTCGATGACGTAGCGGTCAGGATTGCAGTAGACCAGCTTCTCCTCGATCTCGAAGTACCGGGTGGCCTTCTCCCAGCAGACCTGCACGGCCGACGACATGATTATGTTGGGGTTCTCCGTCGACTTGCCCTCGGCCTTCCTCTTGTTCTTCCACCGCTTCTTCATCGCCAGCACGGCGAGCATGATGGCCTCCGAGCTGCCGACGCACGAGGTGCCCACGGCCCCAGTGCTGTTCCCATCGGGGCCGACCGGCGCGTTGAAGAGGCGGCCGATCATGGACACACACCGGTTCTGGATATCCGCAGATACCGGGTACTCCTCATAATCGATGAAGTTCTTTGAGAAGGAATCAGTCATCAGCTTTTCCGCTTCATCTTCCTATAAACTCTGTCAGCTCTGCTTCGTTGGCAAACGTGTCTTTCATGGCAGCTGCTTATATTCACAGCCAAAATGAAGGTAGAGATGCGAGCCCTCCACTCATACCATGTAAGTGGTAACGAACGACGCGAGACTTTCGGTTGTAGGAGGTAGATTAGCTGATTGTGTTGCTAGACATCGACAATGGCAGCTTACTTGAGCATCGGGTTCCCATCCAAGCTGAGCTCGTCTTTTATCAGCTTGTAGGCGATCTCCCTGGGCATCTCATGGTCGGGCATTTCATGCTTAGGGAGATCCTGGGCTGCGAATCGGGATCCATAGACGCTGGTAGCGAACGAGTCCTCCTCGTTACTGAGCTGTAGGCTGACTTTGCTTACAGCCCTGGGAGGAGTCTCGATCTCATGATCCTTGGGTACAGAAGAGAGATGGACCATCTTGAGGGCTTGGGTTCTATCGTTGACTTGGCGTGGTCTGACCGTGCGATCTAAAACAAATAAACGCGGGCCGCTGGGGATAGAGAGGGGAGACCTTTATGGAAATGGGGTGTGGCTGATATCGATACTGCGGATAATGCGGGGTAACACAGATGAGTCCTTCACCTCACATGGATGTGAATGGTAATGTGTCAGAACAAGACAAACTCGCAAGAGGGTTTCAACCCAGACACTGCCAAACATACAAACTGCTTGAATCCGGTCTGAGTCCTTAGGAGTTTATAACAATCCTGATTCACTAATGTTCGACGCCCCGAGTCTTTCAGACTAAAGCAACCGTTACAACCTATGTATCCAATCCCCCGGAGGTGGCTTTCAGAGTCCATCTTATCATGCGCCACGCAGATCTATGCAACATATCTGATACAGAGCAGTCGCTATGATGTATCGTCTGATCCCAAGTAACGATATGCTTGACCAGCGGTTGCCAAGCATCGCTAAGAAAGCTTAGCCTAGGCTTAACAGGGGTGAGCCCTCGGCTGGCCCCAATAGGTACGTTGCAGGGATTATAGCCACAACATTACGCCTACAACCATCACGAGCTTGCCAATTAGAACCGTTCGATCTGTCAGTTAGGGAGCGTTGGCCTGTCTAAGAATTATTCTTCGATCGAATGGAAGAAATGAACAAACTTTATTGTTACTGCAGCAATACAGGACTTAATTGTCTTGAAGATCATCTCCTGGCGGGCCTTCGGGAACCAAGTGGGGCAAACCAGTACGAATACTTGCATCTCGATGAGACCAAGAAATGGTTCGACTGAGGACGTCCACGTCAGCGGCTTTGCTGTTGGCAAACCTGGCT
Source organism: Monosporascus sp. 5C6A (assembly GCA_004155035.1). Taxonomy (NCBI): domain Eukaryota; kingdom Fungi; phylum Ascomycota; class Sordariomycetes; order Xylariales; genus Monosporascus; species Monosporascus sp. 5C6A. Next base: position 14,260 of record QJOB01000251.1, read on the forward strand.
TTATATGCATACACTGCATGTTAGTACTAAATCCTCTCGAGAAAACCCCCCTGAGGTCGGTCGTGCTTCTTGCATACGGCCGGATAAGCCTGCCGTGACTTGTCTGGATTTCTCGCCCCATGTTCTGGACTGTCCGATACTCCGAGCGCCGATATCTTGGTCGCAACTCTCTATGGCAGCCCCTAATTGAATATCCTCTTTCTCTCCTGTCTCAGATCGGGGACTGGGAAGTTATAGCCGACCAATCAAAGTGGCAAATGATCCCTTACCGTAGCCACAGGAAGAGCCTCCTTGACTCAGTACGGTATGCGTCGTAGCTGAATCTCAACAGTGGAAAGTAGAGATCCATTCTCTCTATGTGTAGGTGCGGAAATATTTGTGCCATGCGAGACCTGATTAGTTCCATGTGGAAGTTCCGGCATGCAAAGCTATAGCACCCCTTTTTACCATCTCGCTCAGCAGCCCTTAGCCCCTTGGCCTCACGGGTTTCCGATGCGCGCATGGGCAATTCCCGAAGACGAACATTCTGCCGCCCGCATCCGCCACCGATTTTCTCACACCGCGAGATCCGCAAATTGCTGCTCCTCGAACCAGATCCTGTCTTCGGTTCCGCGGTACTGGTAGTCCCTCTTGAACGCCTCCCGGTCCCTCCACGAGAGGCACCTGAACCTCTCCCTGCTAAGGTTCACGAAGCACAACTGACCCAGGGCCATGCACATCTTAGGTTAGCACAAACCCGACTCCAGTCCTCCGGAGGGGGAAGGGGGGACCGAACGGCCACGACTCACAGTCTCGGGATATGCCGGGTCCGGAGGGAATAACGGACGATGATCCTTCCACGTCGCGTTAAACTGGGCCAGGAAGGCAACCTCACCGCGCCCGTTGTCGAGGGGTAGGAGGCGCCGGCGCTCGAGGAAGCGCCGGGTATCGGCCATCAGGGCACCCGACCGGACCCTCTCGTGGGGGAGGTCCGGGCCGCCGTCGACCTCCTCGCAGATGTCGAAGGCGAGCGGCGTGGACGGCCCGACGAGCAGCTCGCAGGTCCGCAGGCCGGCGAACCGTGCCAGGCAGCCGCGCGTCTCCCCCGCCGACGACGGCGACGACGACGCGTCGAGTCGCCGGATGTGGCGCACGCGGTCTCTCGCGAAGGCCGGGAGGCGCGCGGCGAGGTCCGCGATCTCGCTCCTCGGGCCCATGTGCAGCCGCGTCTCCCTCCAGTACTCCGCCCGCCCCTCGTCGTAGATCCGCTTGCACGTGCCCAGGACCGTCCAGTGTCTCGTCGCCCCGAACGCGGGGCGTCTGCTTGGGTCGTATTCGATTCTCGATCCCTGGAAGACGAAGTAGTAGATCACGGAACGCAGCTCGGCGGGGAGCCCGAGAAGGCTGGGTTCGCCCTGGGCAGGTGAGCTGTTCTGCATTTCTGCAGCGTAATAGGAATACGGTGAGTGTAGTGTGAATGGTGTCGTGTTTCCGACTATACTCCTGCACCAGTATATTCTAGCACTGCGACCGGCCTTCCCCTTATATAAAACTCTCCTAGTCCTACGTATTGGTCATTCTCGTCACTAAGTGTCATTTGCGGTGGCGAAGTGATATTCGCACAGAGTCATGGTTTGCTGAGTAGATCCTGTCAAACCCTCGTCGTCATATGAGTTCTCTGACTGAATGGAGAGAAAAAGCTCGTTAGAAATAGGGGGCTGGTATTTGTGTCGGCAATTTTGGCACTTTTGCTATGCAGTCTAGCAGAAAAATCGCCGTCTTCTACAATACCATGACGGGGCCAACTCGCTAAGACGGAGATTTGCTAAGAATGCCATCAAGTGAGAAACGTTGACTATTCTATAATCATATTCGCCGCTTGCGTTCACTTACAGCCTATATGTCTCACTTGGCGGCTCAAAAAGGAGTTGGCATGAATGAATGCCTCTTGCTTGGGAGGTATCTCCGATTAGATCACTATCATTTGGCGAGACAGGATACGAAGCTAGGGGGGTCTCATTTACTGTGCCTCTGATCTGACCGCTGGAGTTCCACGTCTAGTTTGTGGTATCGAACGCATGTATAAAGGGGGGAGGCTCCAATTGGCGCGATACCCTGATAGTCAAGGCAAGACATTCTCAATACCGACATTCTAGCCCACGTCGCTTAGTCAGCAGGAATGTGCGATACATGTTGGCAGTACTTTTGGGTCTCGTTCGGGATACGGTCGATTTACCGCAGCAGATAGCGAATACATAACGATTATTTCTAACCTATCTACATCCCAAACACAGGGGGCCGGCCGCCAATTAAACCGTGCCGGATTCCTCATCCTTTCCGCTAACTAGTCCAAAACATGTATGTCCCCCAAAAAGGTCAGGGCGCGATATACTCCAAAACATCGGCAACCTCACCCCCGGACTCCGACGGATTAGGATGGATCGCCCGCCCAACATACCTAATATCCCGCCTCCGATAGGGAAGCAGGCCGGCCCTCTTCCGGTTCCGGATGACGTGGCGCTGCAGCGCGCCGAGCGCGTCGATGTCCGCCTGCTCCACGCTGCGGATGTAGCTGCCCCAGCCCCTGACGGGCAACGGCGCGGCGAGGTGGCCGCTCGCCCCGGACCGCGAGTAGCCGCCCGAGTCGACGCTGAAGTAGCGCAAGACCGGAAAGGTGGCCAGCGCGGCGAGCACGTCGCGCCACGTGCCGGCGTTCAGCTCGACGTGCGTCAGCCGCAGGCCCCGTAGGGAGTACCGGGACTGCTCCAGGACGCGGAGCATGTTCTCGGCGGACGCCGATACCCGCGTCAGGCCGAGATGCCTCAGCGAGAGGCCGTCGCCCGGCCGCAGCGCGTCGAGGTCGAGGATGTCGGAGCCCCGGATCGAGAGCGACTCGAGGTTTCCCGCCGTGGTGGCGAGCTCGACGAGCCGCAGCGGCAGCGCCGCGGAGTCCGGGTTCGGGTGGACCCCGGCGAGCGCGGAGAGGGAGGCGTCGTTGCGGACCGTCACGCGCGAGTCGCGCTCCGTGAAGTCGCTGATCGAGATCTCGAGGTGCCGCAGCCGGCGCATGACGTCGCCGACGGGGATGTGGCAGGGCGTGGTGTGCTCCGGGAAGAACGCCCCGAACTCGTGCGTCACGGCCAGGCGCAGGTTCAGCTCCGCGAGGTGGGGCAGGGGGACGTAGCGCAGGGCCGAGACGACGGCGTCGGTGAACGTGCGCATAGGGACCTCGACGAGAGAAGAAGGAGGAGGGGCCGCCGAGCCTGCGGGGCCGAGGTTGAGGGACGGGAACGAGGGCCCGCGGACGTCGAGGACCTCGAGGTTCGGCAGCGCGGCGAGGCAGACGGGCAGCAGCCGCGCGACGTCCTCGGCATACAGCCGGTAGCGGCTGCCGGGCTCCCACTCGTCCGGGCCCGGATGGTCGAAGTAGTGGTAGCCGACCTCGAGACGGCGGACGAGCGGCGCGCAGGAGGGGCTCGCGCAGAGCTCCCGCAGCCGCACGAGGGGCCAGCGGTCGGTGCTGACAGAAGATCCACTGATGGTGGCCCGGATGCACCGGAAGAGCCGGATGGAGGCGCTCTGGCAGAACGGCCTGTTCACCAGCCGCAGGATCGACAGCCGTTTCCGGGCCTCCCTCGGCCTGTCGTCGTACTTCTCGTCACGGCGCAGCGCGTAACGATCATCAAAAGGTCTGGGACCCTCTACCAAGATGGTGATCTACTCGATGAGCTTAGTTACCAGATTAGGATATATATACTAGATAATTAAGAACTTACCGCATCGTAAAGCTCTGGTGGGAGTAGGAGCATCTCTGCGGGACGCCGCACGGATGGTTGGGGTATGTCAATACCTCCTATCGAAACCCGTCTAGAGATCAAGCAAGAAAAGCAAGTGGAGAGCTTGGAACTAAAGTCCAAGCTGATATATCGCGGTAAAGGTCGAAATAGATGTATTGGGCTGACATGAGATTTCAGAGGCCCTATAAGCGACGCAGTTGCTGCCTGCTGCGGCTGCCTGTTAGCAAGCTACCTGGAATTGGCCAATGATATTATACGAAGACCAAGGAGCTTTAGAGCATTACGAATTTACGAGTTACATGCTTTATTCCCAAGTTTTTTATATCAACTCTTAGGCCCCCCGCCCCCCGATTTTCTAAGTATTAAAGGCAATTGCGGATACCGAGTTATATATGTCATGGATCACCCTTAACACCCCACTCCACCAAGCTATCATGTTCCCCAAAAGGGGGTTGTAGGATTAAAGATCGACAGTTAGAATTGAGTCCATACGGACGGAGCGGATACGGACGGTGGTCCGCGATAGTGCCGTAACACTCCTCTTAGGTACTTCTAGCTGCTGGCCTAACGTTCGTACATCGTCTCGTTTCGAATCACACAACTACAGACAAACCCGCAACCAAACCATGTCTGTAGCGAAACAGGAAGTGTCTTTCATCAACGCCGGCATTCCTTTCAAGTGATCGAGAGCCACCCACGCAAACGCTTCACCTCTTGCAGTGTCCCCCCTCTTATACAAGTTTGCTATAACGGCAGCTGCAAGCAACCCTCTTCACTGCGGGGGTATTGTATTGCTGGCCTTTGTTCAGGACTCCTCGTTCTCCGGTTGTACGAGGAGCTCGCATCCCTGCGCGAAGAAGAGGCGTGCCGTTTTGTTCCCCTCGTTTTTGATTTCGTAATGATTTCCTAGCAGACAGTTAGCGAAGGAAAGTCGTACTAGGAGCGCCTTCTTCCGGATGACAGGCTACATACCTCTAGGGACGAACCACATGCCCCCTTTACTTATTCTGAAGGTGGTGGCCTCCGCTATCGTAACCGTGACGCTACCTGTATACACGAAGAAAACCATCTGCATCTTGCGCGAGTTCTTGGGTCGCTTCTCGGAGCCCGGCGGGAGGTCTACGACACCTGCGCCGAAGAAGGGCAGGGTGAGCGTCTTGGCGAACTTGAACGTCGCGTCCTTGATGTCTTTCAGGTTGATGGCGTTGGATGAGATGGCCAGCTCTTCTTCCACCACCTCGACGCGGTCATCGTCTTCCGGCGGGTTCGCCTCGTATTCGGGATACCAATAGATGCACTCGCCTACTATACGGCCTGGATCATTCTCCCAATCATCGGGTTCCTCATCTGAATCTTCGGCAACAGAACGACGGCCTTTTGGGCGAGCAGACGGCCTGCCAGGGCGGCCCCTTTTCGCCTTGGGCTGTGGTTCCGGCTCTTCAGCGCGGACGACGCCCTTTACCTTGTTGAAGACGAAATGGCTACGCTTATCGCCATACACCTCCTCTTGTTCGTCGTCGAATTCGTAACGTTCGCCCTTCCAGAATTCCAAGGGTCTGACCGAAAGTCTGCCGGAGCGGGTAGTTCTTATCTCGTCCGCTCCCTCTCGTCTCAAGCTCACCAGTCCTCGGGCCTTGGGAAGAGGGGGGCCACGTTGAACTGCCGGAGAAGCAACACCGACGCCGGAGGATTTCCGCTTGCGGCCGGGTTTCCCCTTCTGCGCTGCTGGCTTCGCTTCCGGTTTCGCCTCTGGTGCCGGTTTCGCTTTTGGAGCAGCAGAGGTAGCCTTACTCGACGGCTTCTCGGTTCGCTGACGCTTTGGCTCTCTTTCTTGGACAGGCTCTTCTTCGGCAGGTTCCTCTTCGACATTGCTCAGAGAGTTCCGTCCAGTTCGCTTTCTCTTAGGAGACGAGGAAGAAACTTGGGGCTCTTCTTGTGGTGCAGTTCTTGCCGGCCGACCCCTCTTCTTTTTAACGGGTTGTTCGTCGACTTCCGTTGCGGACGCTTGTGCTTGTTCGGCCTCGACGGGCGGCTGTTTCGGCTTGCGTCCTCTCCGCTTTGCTGGTTGAGGCTGCGCCGCCGTCTCCTCTTCTTCCTCTTCTGCTTGCTCATTGGGGACTTCCTCATCGGGCTCAGGGGTCATCTCGCCCTGTCCTGGCAGGTCGACATCGTCGCCGCCCATGTCGAGTACTTGCATAGATTCCTCATAGCCCTCTTCCTCGTCTTGTTCTTCTTCCCGTCGGTTCCTCCTGCCATGGGGGACAGCTTCGTCGTCGTCGCCGGAACCTTCAGAATGGTGGGCGTCCCCATTAGTGAGCTTGGCATTGGTGGACGTCGCGCCATTAGCCTTTGGGCGCCCATTGGGTACGGCTTTCGTTTGTGATTTATCGCTCTTGGAGAAATCCAGTATACGTTTCACTGGCTTCGCAAGATTGTGTCCGGGCGCCTCCATAATGGAACCTCGCGAGGGAGAGGAAGTATGAGCGAGATGTGGGTTACGTCGTGCTGGGGAAAGTAAGCTTGACTTGATAGGGGACCGAGCGCGCGGGAGGGAAGGCCTGCTCGGGCGTTCCTGCAACTTTCGAGTAGTAGCTGGTCCCAACTCTGAGCCTATTCTAACGTGTCAGTTCGCCATAGTGGCCAACCGCCGCGATGACCCGCTACGACTATGGTGCAGGTCATGTGTTCATATAAAGCGGCATACCATCGTCTAACTCCATATCCTGTTCGTCCTCATCTTCCTCCTCTGGTGTGTCGCGGCCACGTCCATTGGCGCCGTTGGTCTCCTTTTCGGGGGAAGAGAAGATGTTGGGATCCTCCATGCCATACTCGTCGCGTACGCCATTGTCGGGTAAGGTGATGCCGGTTTTCCTGCATCGCATTAGAAAGCGGCGCGTGCATCACATCGGAGGTGTTGTACCTTCCCACTTTGCCCAATTCGTAGACATGCTCAGTTTGCGACTGAGTGGCGCGCCGTTGCGCCTGAGACAAACGCGATGGCGCCATGACGCACAAAGTCGAGTCCGGGGATTGGCTCTCTGTATTACCGAATATGAAAAGAAAAGGGTATTATCTCAGTGTATTAGAATTTCACAGATAAGTCCCACGAAAATTTCAAAAATGACAGTACCCGGTTTCGAGATGGTTCGACGCGTTGTAGACGGAGGTGGGGAAGAATAGGGCGACGAGTTTCGGGTATCATTGATTGCTTGTGTTTACCAATGATTGACGTTACCCGTTTTTGGCGTAAATTGATAGCTGCAACCCTTGCGGCGTAAATGTGGGTCCTTCTGGGTCCAGTTTAAATGGCCTGGGACGCGCTTTCCACATCCAGACGCGTCCACCTGGGGAAAGCGTTACCGATAAGCGATTGATTTGCACCTTACAGGTCGTAAAATACCCATAGTTATTACTCAATCCGAGTTGTACTAGCGAGTTACCTAGTAAATTTCATTGTTTTTCGTAGGATTATGTTATACACCTAACTAGTCTCTTAAAGTCTTCGAAAAAGGGTCAAGTCATTAGGTAGCTCGCTCTAGCTTTCCCGTTCTGTAACACCTCTTCTGCATTCCACCGCTTGCACCTACAACGCTCAATTTCATAGACCCGTAGGACGGGCTAAGAGAGCGAGCCATCTCCGGGATACAGAATCGGAAATCTAACCAAAAAGACATAATGGACGACGCGCCAATGGAAGAAACCCCCGACCTCGAGCTCGAGACGCCGCCCTCGTCGTCCGCGTCCTACATCCCGCCCTCGATCGACGCGGCCGCGACGCTGGCGGGGGAGTCGTACACGTACTTCTCGCCGGTGCCGGCCTCCCTACTGCCGCCTACCGCCCCCACCACTACCAGCACCGCCGCGACTTCGTCGGAGGCCCCGAGGGGCCCGCCGTGCGTGCTGGGCGTCGACGAGGCCGGGCGCGGCCCGGTGCTGGGCCCCATGGTCTACGGGGTGTTCTACCTGCCGGCGGAGCTGTCGGAGCCGCTGCTCAAGGAGCGGCACCGCTTCGACGACAGCAAGGTGCTGACGCCGGCCGTGCGGACGCGGCTGATGCGCGAGCTGTGCACCCCTCCTACGTCCGCCACCTCCGGCTCTCCCGCCGCCGCCGCCGCCGCCGACCAGACCTCCCCGGACCCCGCCCCCGCGGAACCGGCCCTCCACACGCACGCCGGGTACGCCATAGCGAGCCTCTCGGCGCGGAGCATCGGCGCCAACATGCTGCGGTCCGGCAGCTCGTACAACCTGAACGCGCAGGCGCAGGACGCGACGGCGGACCTGATACGCGGCGTGATGGCGCGCGGCGTCGACGTGCGCGAGATCTACGTGGACACGGTGGGGCCGCCCGCGGCGTACCAGGCGCGGCTGCAGCGGCTGTTCCCGACGGCGCGGGTCACGGTGGCCAAGAAGGCCGACTCGCTGTTCCCGTGCGTCAGCGCCGCCAGCGTGTGCGCCAAGGTGACGCGGGACGCCGCGCTCGAGGTGCTGTACGAGGGGCGCAGCAGGGCGGCGGCGAGCGGCCGCAAGAGAAAAGTGCGGGAAGGGGAAGGGGCGGAACGGTCCGAGGGAGGAGAAAAGAAACGGAAAGACGGAGAGGAAGGAGACGAGGAAGAGGGAGAGGGAGAGGAACAAGAAGAACAGGGCTGGGGCTCCGGCTACCCCTCGGACGCGCGCTGCACGGCCTGGCTGCGGCGCAACATGCACCCGGTGTTCGGCTGGGGCCCGGAGTGCCGGTTCAGCTGGGGCACGGCGCGGGACCTGCTCGAGGGCAAGGGCGGCGTCAAGGTCGAGTGGCCCGCCGTGGCCGACGACGACGAGGAGTGCACGAGCCGGTTGACGGATTTCTTCATTGATGCGGGCGCGAGGGAGAAGGACGCCGATGAGCTGGGGTCCTGGTTCGGGACGCCTGCTGGTCTGGAGGCATTTTGAGGTTAGGGGGTAATGTTAACCTGTGCGTCTCGTTACTACACTACAACTCCATCGAAGGCGGCGTTTTCGGACAGGGTTGTTCAATGTACGTGGATACATACATATATACGGGAAAGGCCCGTCTTGGTAACGACTACTCGCTATTGTCCTGCTTCATATGGATTCATCGGGATGAGTAGTGAATATGATACTTTCTAATATACCGGATGTCTAACCAGGGCACCGCACCGTATCGCATCCCTACCAACCAACTATACATTCAACCTGTCCTTACGGCGACCCATTTCTGGGCAGAGAGCGGCCCGTTTACTATCCACCTATACCATCCATCCATGCGCGCATATGTACATACGTGCGTACACGCCCGTCACGGAGTTAGCTTTATCAGAAGTCGTCGTCCTCGGCACCCGCAGCCGGGGACCTCTTGCCGCGGCTGTCCAGGGTGTCGAGGCTGATGGCGTCGCTGTCCCTCTCCCTGCCGCCCCGAACTGCGGCGGGGACGCCGATGGCCTGCCGCGCCGTCTCGTTGCTCTCGAGGAAGTCCCGGAGCTTCTGCTTCCCGATCTCGACGCCCTGGCCCCACGCCGCGTTGCTCATCTGCATCATCGGCCCCAGCAGGTTCAGGTTGTAGGCGACGTAGGTCGCGCCGGCCATGATGATGAGGAGTATGAAGAGGAGGGGGTTGCGTACAACTTGAGGACTGGGTTAGTAAGACCGGACGGATAGATGGGACGGATATGCGCGGGTGTGGAGATCGTGGAGGTTGTGCAGTAGATTGGACGGATGTAAGACTTACCTGTGAGGATCTCATTCCAGCCCAATGCTAGAAGGATGCCGTAGAAGTACAACGGGATCTGCGCGACGCCGCCGATGGCACTTCGCTTAGCTTCGACGTAGACGCCGTCAGCCGTCTTCTTGAACCTGACAACAAGGTCCTGACGCTTGCTTTCGCTCAGAACCGTCATCTCCTCTTCGAGGCTCTTGCCCTCCTCCTCGTCGACCCCACCGATCGGCGCTAGGTCCTCTTCGTCCTCGGCCTCGGCACTCGGCGGCTGGTTTCCAATGAACCCGGGCAGGTCGGGTGATTCTTTTGTGGCCGACAGCCTGAACTTCGACAGCAGCGGGACGAGGGTCAGTGTCGACTCACGCGCTCGCGTGTAGACACCCTCGATGTCGTCCGTCGGTCGCCATATCCGCGGGACTCCCGCCTCGTCGTATCGGAACTTGTCTTCGAAGTTCTCCCGGAGCTTCAGCAGGATGTTGCCCTCCATCACCTCCTCCTCGATCTTTTCCCGCAGAGCAACCCAGCTCTTGCGCCGCAGACGCCATAATCCCACATCCACCTCGTCCTGGCTGGCTTCGAAGCTCTTGGCCCTCTCGGCAAAGCGGCCTTCGGCTTCCTTGACAATCGAGGTGAATACGTTCCAGATGCGGTCCCAGAGATCCTTTTCCGAGGGGGGCTTATCGCCTGTCTCCGGGGCGCCGGACCCTGCCCTACCGGACCCGAGCTTGTTGAATTCCAGCCCAATAGAATCGCCGAGCCGCGACTTGACCCAGCGTTCGACTCTCGTGGCTAATCGTCGCATCTCATCCTTACGCAGACGGGCGCTGACCTCATCGAGTTCTTTCTCGAAGAGCTGATACTGCGATTTGAAGTTGGTCCACGGCACTCCCTCCATGTACAGGCTCTGGGTTTCCTTCTCGAAGCTCTCCAGGGCCTTTTTCTTTTCCTTGTCCACGATTTCGGCGAATTCGTAAGCTGCACCGGACTTCTGGCCCGACTTGACCTTGCCGGATACGGCGTCGCTGAACGCGGCCACGCCCGACTTGTGAGCAGCAGAAAGCTGGCCGTGATAGAGCGCCTTCAGCCGCTGGTCGATCTTGGTCTCAAGTTCGCTTCGCTTCGTCTTATATACTCCCTTATGATACCTGCTGGCATTGGTCTCAAATGATTTGACACACTTCTCCCTAGCCGACCTTGCAGTGCTACCGAGGTCTGGCAGGACAACCGGCCTCCCACTGCGATTAGACTCGGCCTGCTGTTCTTCTAGAGGAGCGATGACTTCGTCAAAAGAGACTAGCACTTCCCTGGAAATTTCGTCGCAGCGGAACTGCGCAAGTAGTTCCTGTTGTGAAGGCAGATCTAGATCTTTGTTGTTGGCAATCTGGTCCCAGACGCCCTCGGCGTACACGGAAAAGCCGTCAGCGGGGATCCTCCGGTGGTACTCGGGTAGGAAGACGCCACCAGCGAGCTCTTGCTCGCCATTCTCTCCCTGCCCTTTAGACCTTGGAGTTCCCGGGACGAATCTCTTTCCTAACTGCTGGACCTCGGAAACGAATTTGTCGGGTTGTAGGATCTTGTGGGGCAACGCAGCGAAAGCGAAATCGAAATAGTCCTCTATGCGGGAATTTTCCAGGCCCTGAGGCTTCGATATGGATGACCAGATTTTCGTAAGATCCTGTACCAGCGTGGTTCGGAGGTTTGATAAAGGGGTGACACCAAGATGATCGCGGATGACGAAGAAGAGCAGGGACCGCGGGGTCGACCTAGGAAAAGGGGCGTTAGCAAGGCGAGGGACAGAGTGATCGCGTACACCCATCTGTAAACGTACTGCTTGTCCTTCTGGAAGATTTGGAGGTTGACCTCGAACACGGTCTTCAGCAGGCCCATATTAGCTCCTTGGTACAATCCTACTTGGTGTTCCCATATGTTGACTATGAGGACCTCGCTAGTGGCCAAGGCGAAGAGAGCACTCTTCCTTTCGAAATCCTGGTCTTCTCCCCTTTCGCGTCCGTCGGTACCCTCCACGTCCATGACGAGGATGTTGTCGGCCATAGAGGCCTTCTTATTCTTAGACATCCATATTCCCTTCGTCGTCTGACGTCGCTCGGCTTCGGACATGACGTTGAACTCGGTGCCGAAGAGGTTGTTCAGCAAGGTGGACTTGCCGGTGGACTGGGAGCCAAAAACAGATATGAGATGGTAATTAAATCCGGCCTCGGCGACGTCTGTGGCCTGAAGATAGCTATTGATCTGAGGACTGCAAGGCGCATGGAGTTAGCGAGCAGACGGGGTGCGAGGTGGGCGTCGTCGCCAGGCGGTAAGCGCGCTGATAGCTCCAAAATTTTTTTTAAAAAAAACCTCTACGTACTTGAACTGTTTGTCCTCGTCAATAACTTGGATGCCATGTTCGTATCGAGCATCGGTTGGCCCATCGCCAACCGAAGCCATGTGGGCGTTCCCGTTCATTATGGCGGATTTGGCCAGTTGCGAGGGGCGATAAAAATGATTGAACGCCTTTTCTTTCTTATTTGCTGAGCTTTAGGATTTGGAGAAAGGAATTGCCATGGCCCGTAATTCTGACCCTAGCGGAAATGCACTAAGCAACAGAGTCACAATGGCCGGAAGTAGCAATAGAGAGATAGAGAGCCAGAGAGAGAGAGAGAGAGAGAGAGAGAGAGGAGTTGAGATACTGAGGATTGTATTGTGTAGAAATGACATCTGGTGCCTCAGGACCATCCGCCGGGCCCCTTTGACTACGACCTTACAGGCAAATGATATACATTAAGTAATGTACGTAGCCCAGACTCATCAAGCTAAACTTTGTGCTAAGCTAGACGGGGCTTTTATTATTTTACCAAGTGGCTTTGCATCACCCGACCCAATTAGAGCGTGCCACTGTCACATGCATGAACCTCTCGATTGCCAGGTGGCCACCATCAATGATGTCAGCCCTCCCCCCTACCCAGCCTGGCCGCTTGTCAATATTAGGTGTCAAACTGAATGCTGGTTTCGTGTCTCCTTCGCTTGTCTTACTTGTGCCACATAAATGTCTCGTATCCACATGCGGACAACGGAGACATGCATCATGCTTGAAAGACCTCGACTTTTTAAGAGAGCGGTTATCCAGAGGACCAGTTAGTAGCCTGATGAGTTGGGATCAAAGTCCGTCAGGGGGGAAGATGAAGGATGCGACTACACGCGTGCAATCACCAGAATTGGATTCCAAGGGTATCTATCTCATATCTCCTCCTATCCCACCCACTTACAACGGATGCCATTACTACTCTTTCCTCGCAAACCTTCCCAGGGCCGGACCGAGACTGGCCTGCTTCTCTTCGTGTTGCTTGTCTCTCTTCTCTTGTCGCTCCCTCCAGATCTCTTCTGCCTTGAGCTTCTTCTCGTCTACAACGTTCCTCTTGCGCTGTTTCCTCAGGTACTTGCTGAGGGCGCTGTTCTTCCCGCGAGCTTTGTTCCTTATCTCCGTCTCGATGTCGACGGGCTTAGCATCGAGATCCCTCTCCGCTTGGCGTTGCTGCTCCGACCGCAGATCGAGGGTCCCGATAAAGTTAGGATCCAGCGCGATCATCTCGGGTTGCAACTTGTTCAGTAGCGACTTGACCTCCGTCTCCTGCCTCTGCTTGGTAGTCTCGAAGGGGTTCACTTCGAGCGCGTCGAAGTTGGCTTCTCCCGCACCCGGCACTATTATCGAGGAGAAACCGGAATCGTGCGAGACCCCAAGCAAGTCTTCGTACGGGCACCAACGGACTCTTTCGACCCTCTTGCCTTCACCGCCCCAGTTCATATATGGGCTCCGGACCTTCTCCTGTTCGGCCCTGTGCTTCACGAAGAGATCCTTCCATATCGTGGTTTGGGTACCCCAACCCACTGCCGTGAGATTCCGGTCCGATATAGCCAAGGACGAAGCTGGTTGCCGTGTGAAGTAACTATTAACCTCTTTAAACATTCGAATATCCCACCTAGGTTATCGTAAGCATATCTCCACGCACCACAGCAAACTAGGGTACGTACACTGCCATCTTCCGCTCCTGACCTGCGGATACCATGTAACGGCCTTCCCTATCGACGGCTATAGAGCGGACAGGACCTTTGTGTGCGAGCAATTTTACTAAAGGTTCTATTCGAAAAGCAAGGTCAACAATTGCTGGCCCGAAGGAAAGCACAAGTAGCCCTTAGAAGACTCAAGTCCGATTCAAGAGCTACTAGCCAGAGGAATGGACCAAGGAAGAGGCGGGTAATATGGATGCTTACCTTGAGAAGTGGGCGACCATAATGTAACGGTGCCGTTTTGATGTCCGCACTGAATCTAGGTTAACAGAAGTTTTCGTGATACATAGAATCAGGGACTCATACGTGTAAGACGGCGTTGTATGGGTTTTGGGTGAGTGAGACAGGTGGTCCGAGTTTCGTGGGTATTTCGCTGACGAGTTGGCCGGTCGAGACGTCTTGATACTTCAGATAGCCAGACAATCCCTACATTAGACGGTCAGCGACAAGAGAGAGGGCCTGGATACCTATGTCAAACTAACCAAAGTTGCTAGGAGGTAATGGTATGGTAAGAACTCCATGTGGGAGACTTCCTGGTGTTTCTTCAAGACATGAACTTCTACCCCTTGCCTGTCATATATATAGACGTATTTCTTCTGGGACACAGCAAAGAATTGGCCCAGATGTAGCCACCGCACGTCGCGTACCGTCTCGCCTAGTTGTAGCTCGCAGCCCAGCTTTCCTGTCCTCCACTACCGGACTTAGTATATCGTGGCCACACACTCCCAGGGTTGAACTTACGTCCATCGCCGCAACATGTCCCTTTCGTCCGGCTAGTAACAGATCCCTGCCGTTTCTCGAGTAGTCGGAGATGTAAGGACCCAGTTTGTCCGACAGATTGAGCTCAAAGCGCTTCTTAGCGGTTTCGACCGCCACGTTGTCCTGTATATCCTGCTGTGTAATTTTATACGTCCTTTCCAATTCATGTTCGGGCTCGAGGAAACCGGCCGTATTCTCCAGGAGCACTTCGGCATCTTTAGCTCTTATGGTAGCCGCCTCGTACTTGTGCTCGAGATTGCTCAGGTTCCTCCGTAGCTTCTTGTCCTTGATCCCCTTCGTATCTATCTTGGAACCGCGGCCGTACTCTCGCTGGGCTTCTCTCATTCGCCGACGTCTTATTCGTTCATGCTTGGGGATAAGTTCGGTCCTAGCGCTTTGGACCACGACTGCGCCATTGTCATTATCGTCCATATTGCCCTTGTCGCGGTCATTTGTGACCTCAGTATCAACATCCATCTTGGCCGTTATCTGGTCTGTCGAGTGTAGAATCGTGAGCCGTGTGTTTGGCCGGCTTGAAAGTTTGGTCAACCAAAATTTCCCAGCAACAAGGCTCTCAGAAAGTCTTATCGGCTGCTATCGATAAGCTTGGTAATAATGGTGATAAGATGATAAGTCAAGCTAGCCCCACTAAAAAGTTTCTTATCGAAGTGGGTTTGCCTGGCTGCCCGCACAAATGCATGGGTCAGTGGATTGAGAGCCCGTCAGCGATAAACCATCTGCCAAATTGCCCCTCCAAACATAATCGAAGCCTGTTTAACGGGTTTATGGGGTGAAGACTAACTTGCTGAACCTTGGTGAATGCGAATATCGTATCGCAAATCGCTTCTACTCGGTGTGACTCATACTTGGGATTAAGGTTACCATCGGGAGAAAAGATTAGCCGCCTATTCAATCTGGCTTCGCTACCCTTCAGATTTAAAGCAGGAGGGAACGGCAAAATGCCTTCCGCCGTGGCCACACATTCTCATCGGCCGACCACCAAGGTTTCGCATAAGCCCTTCAAATCCAAGAAGGCGACCAAAGGCGCCCTACGCGACGAAGCAAAAGGTAAGCTCTAGCTAAATGAACCTACATACGGCTTTCCCTCTATATCTAGAATTCGGGCGCTTTGCTGACGCTGGATACTTCGCGAATAGGAAAGGTCCCCCGTGAACGAG
The DNA here is from genome assembly GCA_004155035.1 of Monosporascus sp. 5C6A. Taxonomy (NCBI): domain Eukaryota; kingdom Fungi; phylum Ascomycota; class Sordariomycetes; order Xylariales; genus Monosporascus; species Monosporascus sp. 5C6A. The sequence goes on from QJOB01000251.1 coordinate 29,751, forward strand.
GACAACGAAGGACTCCTCATCAACACGTCATGTCCAAATTAGCTCGTCGTAACCAGGCGAAACAGCGCCAGATCGCCAAGCATAAGGAACATCAGAAAGAGGCATCTATCTTCTCAGGGCGAGATGCGGCCCCTCGAATTCTCGCCGTCGTTCCACTCTGCGCCGACGGTGACGTCGCTTCAGTCATCAAGAGCCTCAACGACAGCCTCGATATCCAGTCCGAAATACTCGATACCACCTTTCGGGTTACTGTTGAGCGCTTCAAGCAAAAGCTCCAATATATCCCCTTAAAGAGGGATTTGACGGCTTGTATGGACGCCGCCAGAGTCGCCGATTACGTGGTTTTTGTCCTATCGGCCCAGGTTGAGGTTGATCCGCTGGGCGAATTGATCATCCGAAGCGTCGAGAACCAGGGCATGTCCACACTATTTACTGTTGTGCAACACTTAGATAAGATCGAACCGGCCAAAGCACGGCCAGATGTCGTCAAGTCACTGGCATCCTTCATGACCCATTTCCATCCTGGCCAGGAGAAGGTCTACAGCCTTGACTCGAGACAAGAATGTTCCAATTTGATGAGGTCGCTCTGTAGCACAACACCCAAAGGTGTCAATTGGAGAGACCAAAGGTCTTGGATGCTCGTCGACGACATCCAATGGCCGAGATCTGAGACTGAGACTACTGTTTTGACGGGCGTCGTTCGAGGGAAGGGTCTCAAGGCAGATCGACTAGTACACGTGGGTGACTGGGGCACGTTCCAGATCGAGAAGATCACAGCTGCCCCCCTTTCGAACGGGAGGAGAAATGACGGTATGGCCATTGACGAAGCCGAATCGGAAAACGTCTTGGAGGCGCCTGGTGAGGACCAGGATGACATGGCCGAGCTGGCTCCAGAAGAAGCGACTATGGACGACGTCGACGGTGAAGCGCCCGCCGTTGTGCCAAACAAGAAAGGTGTTCTCCTAGATGATCACCACTATTTCTCAGAAGAGGAGCCAGAAGAACGAGCTAAACCCAAGAAGCTACCGAAGGGAACCTCATCTTACCAAGCAGCCTGGTTCTTGGATGATGTTGAAGATTCCGATTCCGACATGGATGACGAGATGGAGGATGTTACTGAGGAAGGCGATGAAGCAGCTCCAGAGGATGGCGTGGAAGGCGTCGCCGGCGCCGAGCCAACAGAGGCCGCTATGTCGGAGTATCCCCAATCCGAGATGTTTGTTGAGCCGAACGAGGACGATGACGCCGAGCAACTAGAGGCTTATCGGCGGAGGAAGCGTGATGAGGCGGAAGAGGACATGGAGTTCCCCGACGAGATCGAACTGCACCCGAATGTTCTCGCACGGGAGAGGTTGGCTAAGTACAGAGGGCTCAAGAGCCTGAGGACGAGTCCTTGGAACGAGGAGGAGGACCGGCCATACCAACCAGAGGAGTGGTCGAGGTTACTGCAGGTCTCCAACTACCAATCCTCGCGGAACCACGCATTAAAGGAAGCTCTTGTCGGCGGAGTCGCACCTGGTACGAGGGTTCGCGTTCATCTCAGGGGTGTTCCGCCGGAACTCTCGGAGTTCCACAACCCTTCTCACCCCGTCACACTGTTCTCTCTCCTACGGCACGAGAACAAGAAGACGGCCTTGAACTTCGATGTCATCCACAAAGAAGACTACGAAAAGTCCATCAAGGCCAAGGAGGAGCTTATCGTCCAATGTGGTCCTCGGAGATTCGTCGTCAACCCCCTATTCTCAGTTAGCGGCAGCACCGAGAATGACGTCCATAAATACTGCCGCTATCTGCATCCCGGACAGTCCGGTATTGCCTCGTTCATGGGACCCATCACCTGGGGATCCGTCCCTACGCTATTCTTCAAGCGCACGGTTCCTGAAGCGGGCGAAGAAGAGGCCGGGCTGCCCCTGCAGCTAGTCGCGACGGGCACCGCCCGGGCGCCCTCGACTTCGAGAGTCATCGCCAAGCGCGTCATCCTCACGGGCCACCCGTACCATATCCACAAGAAGGTCGTCACTGTCCGCTACATGTTCTTCAACCGGGAGGACGTGGAGTGGTTCAAGGCGCTGCCGCTGTGGACGAAGCGCGGCCGGAGCGGCTACATCAAGGAGGCGCTGGGCACCCACGGCTACTTCAAGGCCAACTTCGACGGCCGCATCAACCCACAGGACAGCATCGGCATCAGCCTGTACAAGAGGATGTGGCCGCGGAGCGCGAGGCCATTCGCGGGACCCTTGCTCGAGGAGGGCGCAGTCAGAGCTCATCAGGACGATCAGACTATGGGTGAGGATACCATTAGTTAAGTTAGACGATTATGATGGACGATGATTGATGAATAGATTAGAAGTCTCGGTGGGATGGGAAATAGGTAGGGGCGTTTTAGGCGTGAATCGAGAAGCATCTTCTCTGACCACTCGTACTCGCCACACGTTAAGCTGGAGGGAGGTCCTTACCACGAACAACTTTTCGCATGGGCAGTTTCTAGCTAGGTTCATAAATGGACGCTCAAAGCTTGGAGGCTCGCTCCCTCGATTAGGTCGTAGAGTCAATATGATGCTAAATAGTACAGGCAGAGAGAGCCGTCTAATAAAGACCATACTGTTGTTTCGAATCAGAGTGTCCTAGCCCCACTTAGCTTCTGAATTACACACTTTTTGCAACGCAACGTTTAACTAATACGCTTCAAAGCGATATATCTTCACAAGCAGAAAGCTCCCGGTTTGCAGCTATATATCAATATGTAGCCCTCGCCGAGAAGAACATTTGAATGCCGGGTTACCTTTATAATTGCTATATCCGATAAGAATAAACATCTAAAAAAACCTTTCTATGTAAACTATATATATATTTTCAATAACTTAACTAATAGAATAGTTATAAAGGTATATCTATTATTATTATTATATATATTTCGACGGAGACTATATAATATTATATAGCTATATGTTAATAAGTCCTTGGCTATTAAAATAACTTGCTTTATAGCCTGATATATCTAAAGTTAATTTTTTTAAACAACTTCGAACTTGTTTATTATTTATTGTATTAAAATCAAGTTATATTTTTAAAATTCGAACTGCGTTTACAATATAGTTATAGCCAATATTTTTTATTAAGATATATTTTTAAAGATTTATTAACGTATTATATAAGCGAGCTATACGTATAAACAAGTTGCGCGTTATTTTATAACTTTTTTATAATTTAATTTCAAATATTTATTTTTTAACATTATAAATATGGAACGTGTTATAAAAGAATTTAGAACAAACTTGGTTGTTTAACATAAAAAAACGACTTGAAACTTTTTAATTTTAAATTTGATTTTATATATACGGTTGCATTTTTTTTAAAATCTCGATAAACCGGTATTTTTGCTCGACGTAACAATATATCTAATTTGCGAAAATTAACGCCGACCGAAAAAAAATATATTACCGATTAAATCATTAATCTAAATATGTAAACATTTCCTATACGGCTTTAATATATTAAAAATATAGCAAATTTATTATTTACTTAACTCGTTATAATACACGTAAAGGTTAATCAGGCGTCGAACTTTATTTAAGAGTAAAAAAAACTTAAAATACGTTTAAATCGAAAAATCGATTATGAAAAAGTATTATAGAAAAATCAAAAGGTATTTAGTAGATAATTTAAATTAATTCGGGTTATAATTGCAAAATACGATATTATAAAAAAAGAGATTTATAATTTTAAAAACCCTGTTTTTTTAATCAAGCTTTTAATAATATACGATATAATAATTATAGATATCGAAAAACGTAAAAAACTTAAATAAGTTTAAGAAACTAATTGGAAATAAGTTATAATTATATATATTGTTAATTCGTAAAATTAAACTATACCGTTATATATTATTTTAACAACGAAAGCTTATTTTAAGTTTTAATATTGTGATAGTTTATTATTAATCGTTTTAAAAGTCGGTATTAATTATAATAACTAAGTAACAAACGAATTAAGTTTGAAATAAATTTAACGTTTCGATAAATATATTCGAACGTATATAAAAGAAACGAACCTCTTTTTTATTTTTAACGATTACGAAAATTATTATTCGATAAAATTCGAAAAATATTATATAAATAACGATATTATTACGCTTTATATATTTTCTTATTTTTCTTATCAACTTTAATTTTTCGACGTATCTTATTTTTTCCGTTTTAAAACGTATTTATACGTTTTATATCGAAAGTTTAATATAACGCTTTTATATCTATCTTGCGACAAAAAGATTTTCCCCTCTTTTTACAACGCGTTTAAAGCCGTTATAACGTTCAATAATATCAAATCCGATTTCGCCAAAACTGAACTTCTTTTATTTAATTTTAATACTGTTTTTTCTGATTTGGAAAGTTTTCCAGTTATACTGACGCCGACCGTATTATTGCTTATCTCTGCCGATTTTACTTTTTTTCTATTCTCGAAAACCTTTCGAAATATACAAAGAACAAAAAAAAAACGGAAACGATATTTATGGAAAAGATTTAAAAATTACCAAAAAAGCTCGCCAACAACAATAACTAAATCGGTTAACTTTTTAATAAAAAACAACTTAATATTTTTGTACGAAAACTTTCTTTTTAAAGAAAAAACTGTTAAATTATGCAAAACAAACTATCTTTTAAACAAATATCGAAAAATTAAAAACAAACGTTTTTTTAAAAAAAGAAAAATATGTATTATATAAAAAAACAAGCTTTCTTAACGTAAAACAAAGGTAATAGAAAAATATAATTAATACCGGCTAAAGGTAATCGTTATAAGAAAGTTAAAACGAAAAAACGATAATATAGCATTTGCAGTAAACCTGGACATAATACGCGTACTTGTGAAAAAGCTATAAATACGTTTAGTAAAAGCGAATTCGATTAATTTAAATTGATATATAGCGTTATAGTTGCTTTATTTAAATATGTGGTTAAAAAATGCTAAAAGCCGCGCAGCTCGCTTATATACGCAGCTTGCTTATATAGTACATTATACGAAGTAAACTTTTTTTTCAAAAATGGTATATAAAAATAATAACGTTAAAGATAAAACTTAATTTTTTCGAATTAACGTATTAATAATTTTAAAACGGTTATAGCGCGTACTATATACGTTACAACTTATTAGTTGTATAATCTAAATCCGGTTATATTCCTACATTTAGAAAAATCAATATAATATAAAATCTAAAAAGATTCTCGGATTTACAAAAGTTCTAATACAGAATTTAGCTAATCTAAAATGTAAGAAATATTTCTATTTTATATAGATTTATTATTATTACTACTTTTAACTAAAAAAAGTCTATATTGATAACTTGCTTAGAGATATATCTTTTTTATTTTTAAATAATACTAATTGTTTTAGATTTTAGATTTTAAAATATAATTATTAATAAAAACCGTAGTGTATTGTACAAATAAGTTTCTTATATCAGCTAGTTAGTTACTGTTTCAATATTTTTAATTCTTTATCTTTAATTACTTTTTTCAATTATAATATTATAAAACGGCTTAGAAAAGGATTTTAACCGTATAGATAAATAGGAAACTCGAAAATTAGTCCAATTTATTAAAAAGTTAATATCAAAAATAGTAACTAAAAACGAATATAATAAGTTTAAATTAATTTATCATTTTAATAATGATAATTTAGGAAATAAGAAAAACCAAACCTTTTTTTAACAATTATAGAAGTTATTATTAAAAGAATTGGAAAGATATTATATAAATAACAAGATTATTAACTTTTATATAACCTTTTATTTTTCTTATTAATTTCAACTTTTTAACGTATTTTCTCTTCTATTTACACTCCTTTATTGGTTTTTTTTAAAATATAAAAGATATTATTATATTTATATAACGAAAATAAAAGTTTATAGGGATATATAACGCGTTAAAAGTTGCTATAACGTTCGGTAATATTAAATCTATATTTGTAAAACCTAGATTTGTTTTATTTAAATTCAATAACCTTTTTCGAATTAAAAGGTTTTTTCAATCTTATCTACGTTTCACTATTGCTTTATTTACCTCCGCCGGTTCTATTTTGTCTTTATTTGTAAAAACCTTAGAAATTTTCGCAAAGAAACGAAACAAAGTTTTTACCTATAAGGAAATTGTGAAATTACTAAAGTGGCTTATCGATAAAATAAATAAATCGCTTAGTTTTTTAATTAAGAATAACTTGTTATTTTTATATAAAATCAAGGTTTTTCGACAAAAGATTGCCTAGTACGAAAGAAAAACCATGTTTTAAAATAAACGTTGGAAAATAAAAAATAAACATTTAATAAAACACAATATATATATTAGAAAAAAAATAGTAATAAAAATACGTTTAATAACGGGCAAAAAAAGGTAGTCCGAAAGGCATAAAAACGAAAAAAAGAAAATATAGGATTTATAGCAACTCCGGATATAATACGCGTACTTATAACAAGGCCAGTAAATTGAAACGAGGCTTTTTAAAGCCGTTATATATAAAACTTCTCTATTAAAAGCTTAGAGAAAGAAATATCGAACGTTTTTTCTTATTATAAAACACTATATATGAAAATTAGTAGACCAGCATTTTATAAACCATTGCCGATCTATTTGTAATTGCAGCCTAAAGCAGCTGTATTATTATAATAACTGCATCTAATACAAACCCTATATATTCTAGTACGTCTAGTGAAAACCCTTAATTAATTTTAGTTGATTTAATATATTACAACGTTCTATACCACCAAACGAAACATACTAGCAAGTAAGATACTTGTTTCAAAATTTCAATTATTTAATGTTAATGACCTATTTTTAATATAAAACGATTTATAACAATTATTAAAATAAACTTGGCCGTTTAGATTAAAATAATCTAAAACGTAATTATTAAAAGCTTAGTTCTATTGATAACAATTTATATATTACTTCAAAAACGCGATCTAAGAGTAAATACGCTCGAAGGATAATATTTCCAAATTATAAAACTTAATCACGATCGAAATTAGACTTATTTTTAGCCGAAACTTTAACTAAAATACGCAACTATTTTTTATGTAGATTTAATATGTTAAAGATATAGCAAGTCTGTTATTTGCTTAACGCGCTACAAAGCGTATCGAGGTAAACTAGACGTTGAGATTTGTACGACTGTAACAAAACAAGAAAATATTACAAGTATTTAAATCGAGAAATTCATTATTAAGAAATACTATACAAAGATTTAAAGATATTTTACTAATAAAATAAGAAATCGTAAAAGCATTTTTATAACTTAAAAAAACAACTTTTAATAAAGTTTTAAATAATATATAACATAGTAAATAAAAATATAAACAAAGTGAAAAACTTAAATAGATATAATAAGAAAATTAAATATAAGTTATAGTTATATAAATTATTAGTTTGCAAAATGAAGCTGTACTGCTATTTACTATTTTGATAATAAAAACTTAAGTTGAATATCAACTATTAAAAATCTCGATTATTAAACAATTAAAAACTCTATAACGTACCACATAAGCGAGTCGGCTACATAAGCAAGTCGGCCGGTTTTTGGCATTCCGTGATAACAAATCTAAATAACATAACCATAACGTAATAAATTAATTTAAATTAATCGGATTTTTCGTCGCTAGACGTATTTATAACCTTTTTACAAGTACGCGCATTATGTCCGGGCTTGCCGTAAATGTTACATTTCCGTTTTTTCGTTTTAACCCTTTTGCGACGATTACTTTCTGCCGCTGTCGGCTGGGATTTTTTACCATTCCCTTTTTTTTCGGCCAGGAAAGCTTGTCCCTTTTGTATAATAAGTATTCCTCCTTTTTGAAGACGTTTATTTTTGGTCCTTCGGCGTTTGTTAAGAAAATAGTTGGTTTTGCGTAATTTGGCAGTTTTTTCTTTAAGAAGAACAATTTTGTGCAAAAATATCAAGTTATTTTTTGTTAAAAAATTAACCGATTTAATTATCTTTGTCGGCGAGCTCCCCTGGTAATTTTTAATCTTTTTTTGCAAGTATTATCCCCGTTTTTTTGTTTCTTGTATATTTTGAAGGGTTTTCGACGGTGGGGAAAGAATGGAGCCGGCGGAGGTAAGCGGCGAGACGGTCGGCGTAGGTACAGCTGGAGGAATTTCTAAATCGGAAAAAACGTTATTAGGATCGAATAAAACAAGTCCAGCTTTTGCGAAACCGGACTTGATATTGTTGGACGTTATAACGGCTTTAAACGCGTCGAAGAAACCGGCGAGAAAATCTTCCTTAGCGATGTAGGTATAGTAGTATTACATTAAATTCTCGATATAAAGCGCATAAACGTACTTTAAAACGGAAAAGCAAGATACGTCGAGAAATTGGAGCCGATAGGAGGAATAAAGGGGTATATAAAGCGTAATAATATCGTTGTTTGCGTAATATTTTTCGAATTTTATCGAATAGTGGTTTTCGTAACCGTTAAAGATGAAAAGGCGTTTTGTTTCTTTCGTATGCGTTCGAGTATATTTATCGAAATGTTGGATTTATTTTAAATTTAATTCGTTTGTTATTTAGTTATTATAATTAATTTTAACCTTTTAATCGGGTAGTAATAAGTTATTGCGATATTAAAATTTAAGGTAGGTTTTTCCCGTTAAAATAATAAATAACGGTATAACTTAACTTTACGAATTAACAATTTATATAACTGTAATTTATTCCTGATTCCTTTGTTAAGTTTATTTAGGTTTTTTACGTTTTTCGGCGTTTGTAATTACTATGTTATATATTATTAAAAGTCCTATTAAAAATCCCGTTTCGTCGAAATTGTAAATATCCTTTTCGGCGATGCCGTATTTTGCGATTGTAGCCCGAACTAGTTCGAATTACTTGCGAAATACCTTTGGATTTTCGTATAATACCTTTTAATAATCGATCTTTTGATTTAACCGCGTCTTAAGTTTTTTTTGCCGTCGAACAAAGTTCGACGCCTAATTAATATTAACGCGTGTCGTAACCCGTTAAGTCAGCAGTAAATTCGCCATATCTTTAACATATTAAAGTCGGACAGGGAACGTTTGCGTATTTAAATTAAGGATTCGGTCGACAATCGATTTTTTTTCGGTCGGCGTTAATTTTCGCGAATTGGGAATAATGTCCGTTCGGGCGCGTCGACCGTAATATCGATTTTTTAAAGTAAATTCGGGAACGTTATATAAAAGATAAAGCTTTTTAAAGGTAAATTTCGGATCCCGTCTTTTAACTTAGATAGTTAAATTTATCTTAGCCTTTTTTGTAAGACGTTTTATATTGTTGGTATTGAGATATTGGTAATTAAAGTTGGAAAGTTAAAAAGTTAAAAAAACTGGCCGATTCGCTTGTATGGCCGATTCGTTTATGTGGTACGTTATAAATTATAACAATTAGATAATAATTGAATTGTATTCAAAATAATTTTAATATATCAATAAATATATATAGATATATACGAAAATAACGAAATGTTTTCTTATTTTTAATAGCTATAAAGGCTATCTTTTAGTAAAATTCGAGAAGTATTACGCGAATAATTAAATTATAATATTATTTATACTCTTCTATTTTTTTATCAATTTTAATTACTCGACGTATCTTTTTTTTCGTATTATAGCGCGTTTAAACGTTTTAGATCGAAAATTATATATAATATTATTATATCTGTATTGCGAAAAAGAGATTACTTTTTGGTTTTTATAACGCTATCAAAATCGTGATAACGTTTTATAATATCAAATCCGGCTTTTAAAAAGCTAAGTATATTAAATTAAAGCCGGGTAACTCCGTTGTGGTTAGAACATATTCGTAAGAAGTATCGTTGTATATATTTAGTAATCGAAGATAATAAACTTTAATATAAACTGTATTAAATAGTATTAGGATTATAATAAAATCGGATAATAAAGTTGTGCCTAATAGAAATAAACTTTTAGAAATATATATAAAATAGAAACTAACTACTTGTTCGAAACCGGGCAAAAGTTCTTACACCTTGTATTACTTTATTATTCTATTTAATTTAATAACTGTTACAAGAACATGGATTTTTGTTTTTAAAGTACCTGCTTTTAAGGCCTAGCGTGGGCCCGCCCCAGTTGAACTTCGGCTGAGGAGGCTTGGCCTTTTAAGGTAATCTAGATGATCTAGATAATCTGTACTAGATCATATAAATTACATAGATCTATGATATACTTATCAATAAAAAGTTAGATATATATTAAATCAGTTTCTTATATAAATAATACCTTTTTAATTTCCGTTTCCTAGCTTTTAATCTAAGCTTATAATTAAAGAAGTTATTTTTTATTATAGGAAAAATCCGCAAATCTTTTTAACGAACAAACCTTTAAATAACTTATTGTATTATTATTATTTACAAATCAATACTTCGTTTCGGATACTGCTTATACTTCTAGGTAGATATATAATACGTTTGTTATAATAACGTCTTTTCCAACTTGGAAACTTTCCCAGCTATATAATACTTGCTAAAAGCTATTTGATTATATTAGATATATCTTTATATCAAATATATTGGCTAGATAATTAAAAAATATATAAAGTTTAAATAGAAATATCTTATTTAAAGATATATTGTTTATTAAATATAAGGATTTTAACAATATACCGGGTATTTAAATATAGCTTTTAACGAGGGATATATAATAATAAATAGCTGCAGGTTAAAGGTTTTCTGGTTAGAAAATATATCGCATTAGAGCATATATTCGAAGTTAAAAGTTTTATAGCAAAACAAAGTATATAATATAACAGCTAAGTAGAGCTTTAATGCTTTTATTTTAAATATTAGTAATAAAAACTCGTTTTGTCGATTAAATCGCAAAATTAATAGTAATAAAAAGGCTGCTTATAAAAACACTATATATAAAAGTTTATAAAATAAAAATCGTTTATTATCTAGTTATATAATAAGTTATTTTATAAAAAAATTCGATTAAATTCCTGTTTTACTAAATAACAAAAGCTGAAGAATAAAAAGGCTATTTTCGGTTAAAAAATCGAACCTTGACTACCTATGTACGTGTTAGGGATTATGGGGTACGCCAAGGGCTTCAGCCTTGGCAGACCCATAAATAGTACACTGTTTCGCCAATTCTGTATTTTTAATTCTATATCTTCAATATTACATTATAATCCGTAACAAGTAATGCCCATTATCCGGGTTAGCGAATTAGTCGTCGTTAAAAAGGAGGGCTTTAGGATTCGATAATCCTGTTATATATAATACCCCCCCTTTTTTTTTATCGAGAATTGCAATGTTGTCGATGTAATTCGTTGCCGAAAAGGAAGATAGCAGCAAAAATATCCGTTACAACAAATGCCGCAAATACGGGAAGACCTTTTCATTAAATAATAAGCTCTTTTGCTATATTTATTCGAATATATATACGCCGACGTTACCGTTAAAACCAGCATTATATCTGCCAACTTCGACGACTACAACGTCAACTAACGACTATATCTTTGCTGTTTTATCCGAATTATTTAAAAAAGCTAGAAAAAATAAAGAAGCTTATCGATAACCGCATTAGTTTTAACCGTCGATACTTACTACAACTGAATCGACAATATTTTCAATTTCGTTGTTAATTACCAACAATCTAACCGATAGTTTTACCTACAGTTTTTTAATTAACGGTTCCTAGTTAACGTTTTTTAATTAACAATAACAATAACTATATTAATAACCTTACTAATCACCTTATATCAGCCGTATTTACTTTAACGTTAACTTTAATAACGAACTTAACGTCGAACCTAACGTCGAACTTAATGTTAAACCTAACAATCCCAACGTTAAAACTAACGACCTTAACGATACTAACAACTTAAATTCGGACGATTATATTATTAACAATTCTGGAACGAACAGCCCAAATAATTGAAATAACGAATACGACGAATATAAGGATTTCGATAATGGAAATATTATCGCGTACGGCTGCACCAAAAGACTGGATTGTTAAGTGCAAGATCTTAGCTTGCTACTTAGCTAACAAATATAGATAAATACGATAACGGAAATTCGAGGTAATAACTAGAAATTAAACCGCGTTATTATATATTTTCTATAAAACTATGATATAGCGGCCGGAACGGCTGTTTTGTTTCGTTTAAAAAAGCACCTATTAGGGATTATAAGGTACGCCAAGGGCTGCAGCCTTGCCAGACCTATAAATAATGTACTGTCTCGTTAATTCTGTATTCTTAGTTTTATTATCTTTAATATTATATTATAATCCGTAATAATACGGTCGTACTTTTTAAAAATCTCTCGATCGAGAAATCGAACCCCGGCCACCTGCGTTCTGTTAATCGTTGATCGTTTCTTCTTTTTAAAACATAGATAACGGTCGTACTTTTTAAAAATACTTTCCGATCGGGGAATCGAACCCCAGCTACCTGTCTTCGGTTGATCGTCAATCGTTCCTTCCAAGGAGTAGGCACAGTCGCTCCTTCCAAAAAGCTCTCGATCGGGGAATCGAACCCCGGCCACCTGCGTTTGGTCGTTGGTTGGTCATTCCTTCCCTTCCAGGAGGAAGCAACGGTCGTTCCTTCCCTAATGACAAGCAGGTATCCTTACCACTAGACCAATCGAGATTCTGCTATCTAGGCTTTTTGTGATGCCTTGGTGAAAAGATGCGGTGTAAGGATGTCTTAAGAGTATGGTATTATGAAATGGTAAATGGATGGATGATGCAGCGAGATGTGGGTTGCATATCGAGCTAGACGAGGTGTGGGGCCGTTCCTTCAGCAGGTACTGGGTATCAGGCCGAATAAAAACATCCCATGTTCGTTACTGCCTATGGCCATACCAACGCTGACCTCCAAACCAAATGGGAACTTTTGCTCCTATTTATAGATACATTATACCGCATTTATTACTTATACTCATTGTTAACGTTGCCGTTTAACTGTTTCCGCCGTTTAACTGCTTTTATAAGCTGTTAGGACGTAATCGTTGCTAATGGGGTTTAATAAAAGACTGAACGACTGATTGTTGTATTACTAGAAGTGGTGATATTTCCATTAATTCTATTAGAATACGTTGTATTTGTATGAGAAACGCTAGGTCCTGAATTAGTTAAATGAGTGGGGGTTACCTGACTTGGATGTTAGCTTACCCATGCGACGTAGAGCTAGTATCCTTACCACTACAGTCGACCAATCGAGATTCTACGCTATTTGTTGAACGAGCTCAGCGGTATTGGCCGATGTAAAGGGAATGATCTATAGCGGTCGGGATGGGGCAGTATCGGCTATAACAAAATTTGTCCACAATCCAGTGTTACCAATATCCCAGGGGTTGATGGGCGCCTTTAACACAACTCAAAACGGGTATATTTTGGATTACGAGAACTCAACTTGTTTATACCCCTGAGCCCTGTCTTGATAAGTTCTTGGACATAGTTGTTTTGTTTTGCTGTAAAGCATATACGAGTTGATGAGGTATGGCATAGCTCTGTAGTCGGAACCGAAAATAAAGGTTGAGAGCATATGTGACGGCTAAACAGGTGCTACTCCTCTTCCTACGTATCACATTTACCTATGAATAAGCCGTCCCTATTGAACCAAACCCGTTCAACGAAACAGGCATTCTTTGAACGCTAAGATATGAACTTCAAGTGGATAAGAGTGGCCGATTAGCCTTTACCCAGCACTTGGGGAGGTGGGGTATAATAGAGTTCGGATGAATGCCCCCCTCATATCACAAAAGATGTAAGAATTGATTTGCCCCTCTATTCACAGGCGCCCTTCTATCGTAAGAAGAGACCGGAGTCCGCAAAAGGAAAACGCTCTGTATAGATATTTCTCGTCCTGTTCTAAGGTTAATATACAAGTGCAATTGGATATTCTGTGTTATTTGGGTCATTATTATCCACGCAACATGTCTCATACTCACTCCCACGACGGCGTAACAGGCCATTCTCACGATGGCTTCTCCGCTGCAGAGCACGGGCACTCCCATGAGATCCTCGAAGGGCCGGGCAGCTACCTGGGTCGGGAGATGCCCATAGTCGAAGGCCGCGACTGGAATGAGAGAGCCTTTACTATTGGTATCGGAGGGTAGGTTTCTTGGAATTACCTCTGCTTTTCATTCCCTTTATTGGGACCGGGAAAGGCGTCTTTGTCCTCCTACTCAGGTGCTCTGCAGCGGCTCTGGGTCGCTCCCAGTATCCGGCTACTTGGTCTTGTACCGAATGAAGCCGCAGGGCTACGCACTGCGCTTGGTGCACATATGGCATGCATACGTGCGCATCAAGTGATACTAGCTCTCGACCGAATGGCAGCATGGCCACAAGCCCGCAGATGATAGATGTCACATGACGAGAGCGTACTCAAGCGAGAATGTGGGGGTTTTACCTACGCCGGCCCTACATAAGCCTATACAATATAGGTAATTATAAGCTGACGGAACCGCGCTCCAGACCCGTGGGATCGGGCAAGACGGCGCTCATGCTCGCGCTCTGCCTGGCGCTGCGCACCAAGTACAACATCGCGGCGGTGACGAACGACATCTTCACGCGTGAGGACGCCGAGTTCCTGACGCGGCACCGGGCGCTGCCGGCGTCGCGGATCCTCGCTATCGAGACGGGCGGGTGCCCGCACGCGGCGGTGCGGGAGGACATCAGCGCGAACCTGGCGGCGCTTGAGGACCTGCACGCGTCCGTCGGCGGGGCGGACCTGCTGCTGATCGAGAGCGGCGGCGACAACCTGGCGGCCAACTACAGCCGCGAGCTGGCCGATTATATCGTCTACGTCATCGACGTGAGCGGCGGCGACAAGATCCCGCGCAAGGGCGGCCCCGGCATCACGCAGAGCGACCTCCTCGTCGTCAACAAGACGGACCTCGCCGAGGCGGTCGGCGCCGACCTCGGCGTCATGGAGCGCGACGCCCGCAAGATGCGCGAGGGCGGGCCCACGGTGTTCGCGCAGGTCAAGAAGGGCGTCGGCGTCGACCACATCGTCAATCTGATCGTGAGCGCTTGGAAGGCGAGCGGGGCCGAGGAGACGGTGCGGAGTAGAGGGGGTCCGAGACCGACGGAGGGCCTGGACGCGCTGTGATGGAACGAGATGCCTTTCCATTGTATATATCAAGTAAGCCTTGCACATGAAGTCGCAGAAATATTGCTTACTACTGCTCGTGAATCTAGCCTGATATTTCGGAAGCTAATGTCCTCCGTAACCTGCCTAGACTCGACGCTCATAACAAATATTCTCATCGCTTCCCTTTGCCGTTAGCATTTTGATGGGCAACAGCATGCTACGATGTATATCCTGGCAAACTGCATCATCTTATGCTGGAGAGCATTTCATAATCCTACCTTTATCATAGGGCTATTCTATCGTTGCCTTCGGCTCCTTTAGATCTTCCGGTAGACCAGACCATCTATACCCCTTAGTGTCAGCAATTATATGAATTCCTTTCCGAAAGAGTCACCCATGAAGCCGCCCCCAAAAAGAGAAGTATTATAGTAACTTGCATATTTTACAGGCCAATTATATAAATATTATTTAACAGTGTTTGTTTTATTTACAGATTGCATTAAGGATTTATGTTATATTGTGAAGATGCGGTTTCGCAATTCGGGGTACCGTTATTATTCTGATTGATCTGTTGCTTCTGAAGGTGGTAGGCAGAAGCTCTAGGCTACGTACATACAAATGTGGGCCTAACGCGCCCACCCCACCGTTGCTCTAGTGA